>VDFB02379711.1:108047927-108472150 GCA_007258455.2 Sequoia sempervirens
TACATGTAAAGGGATTCAATACATATAAACATAACACATATTATAAGCAAAGAGGCAAATGTATGTATATATCATATAAGAAAATATATGTACATATCATAAAAGAAAAATGTAAATTAAAGATCATCAAATATCGAATACTAAAGATCAACAAATAAGCAAATGTATGTATATCATATAAGCAAATGTAAGTTAGAAATCATCAAATATCAAATACTATTAAAGAGCATCATATAATCAAATACATGTGGTAAAGATCATAAATCTAGAGTGCATGGCCTAATATGAATGTCTACTCCTAGACAAATGGCCATCTGAATGAGAACAGTCCTACTCTGATGGATGTGCACTAAGCCCTGCAAATAAAATTGTGTACAAGATGTGTTAAATACATATAATTTATATTAAATAAATTTTATGAAATTTATTTTTAAATGAACTTGTATTTTTAAATATCAATCTAGATCTATGCATACATAAATATATTGCATGTACATATACACGTGCTATTATATAAAAATGTAAAACTCACATGTCCACTAACAACAGATTCATCCACAGAGTCACATCAATCATGCACACGATCTAGACCAAGGCTAGGAGTGATATGAGGTATGTCTACTTGTAAAAATATATATACACATATATATCAACTTACATGAATATCTAGTTAAAAAATAAAGATAAAAAATAATGAAAAAAAATTGAAACATGCACATGCACACATACATGTACATCATTTGATATCGGATGACCTAAGTCCTCTGAAACAGTCACCTCCACCATATCCGCCAAACGATCAAGCGATGAATCAACATTTGCATCCATCTAATCTATCCCATGTCATGCCATAAATGATGAATGTAGAAGACTATGAAGGTGAGATGGCATCAGTGATGATGAACCAGGACCAATCAACATATCAGTAAAACCCATAGTCTGTGCAGCTGTCGTATGAACTGTAGGTGGATCTTGATGCCCACTAGTGCTCAGCTGAGAGTGATGGGATCCTGGAACTGAATGACCTCTGCATCTCAAATGCTCTCTAACATGCTCTATACCGATCCCATTGTCTGATGCAATGTGGGCATATGCCTCCAATAGGGCCTCAGCCAAACAATGCAAATTCATGCGTGACATATCTCCTATAAGTGCATCAAGCTGTGTAGGAGTAGGGATGTTGGCCACTGTAAAAGGATCCATCGTGGTCCACTGTGCTAAAAATGGTGTGGATCGAGAATGTCTAGACATCAAATACTGACCTACATGATCATCAGATATCCTAGTGGTGGTAGCCGCAATGTCACCTACAGTGTCAATTGCTTCCTTTTGGGAAGCAACGACAACCTCATCTACTATGGGGGCTAGAGCTGGGGTGAGAGTAGAAGACCTGTCACCAACCAATACCCTAAACACTAGGGGTGGTCTATCTGCTCAACGATAGGTGGGCCTATCAGTAATCCTACCATGCCCCTGACCAGCATATGGTGGAATGTCCAGCTAGTTAACTTTGAGGCCTAAACAAGATACAACCAATGAACAAAATAAAATAAAATGGAATCTGGTCATTGTTTGGGTATAGACCATAAAAGGCTTGTGAAATCGGGTAGATCAATGAGGCTATAGCATGACGACACATCTAGTGACCTGGTATCCCCTAACCTTATGCACATTTTGATAAATGGAAAACAAGTGGCTTTATCATTTCTTTGGTGACTATCTTGTATTTGTTTAAGGGGAATGTCACCATAAATTTCTCGCATGGAAAGAATAGCCACTTATCTCGAATATGCACTCAGTCCCTCTCAAGTTCATCTTTTTAGTTTTTCTAGACTCAAAAAATATTAACATGGCATGGTTCACTATATATCCTCGGTTTGCACTCGTACTAATGAATCTCTAATTCTTAATCTCATTACTAGTATTTGCAAACAAAGTTAACTGCACAGTGGAATACGACCGCATTTTCCATGTTATATATATATATATATACAGTACAACTAAAAAAGCAATGAGACTTTGGTAAATAATATATCTAGATAAAGAGAATACAAATCTAAAATAGAACTTGTAATAATTCGTCTACTCATCAATAATATTTTCATACTATTAACAATTTAAAAAAGAATTGAAGACAACTATAATCTATAACATAGCATCCTTAAATGGTTCAAATTTAAATGAAATGATGAAAGAAGAATAATAGAAATTCTTGAAGGAAAGAGATCATCACAAACCATTCGGGTTGTGGGCTTCAAAAATTTTCAATGAATGGTTTTCCAATAAGATGTATTAACCAAAATATTCCAATTTTTTATACAATTACTAAAGATGTACAAAATGAGACCTTTACTAAATAAATTTCAAAGATTCATGTAAACAAAAAGTTTGATCAAAATAATATTGTTGTTAAAGTTTTTTTTAATGCATTCAATTCTATTGTAAATAATAGTAAGGAAAAAGATAAAAGAGTTGCTCATAGAGTAATAACATCATTAGTAAGAAATTAAAAAATATAAAAAAGGTTCAATTATTAAGGTAAACTTGTTTTGAATTAAGCCTAAATCATAAAACATTATCAAAAGTACTATCAATAAGATCATGATTAGAAAGTCCTATTGAAAATCATACTTGGGCTTTTAGCAGTAGGCTTCCATGAGTTGATAAGAAGCTAATTAATAGCACAAAGGATGAAATTCAACAATTTTGGCACTCTAACTCTAGATTTACATATGAGGTTGGAAACAACATTTTTTATACTCTACCTAGGCCATGATTCTCGTATGAGTACCTAAGAGTTCTATGATAGAAATACATCCATTATTGTTGAGTTAAAAGTAGGTTAAATATTATTTTTCTTAAAAATTCACTTTATATAAAAGGTAGTTTTGGAGAACAAAGCTATAGTGCATGAATACCAAGGATGCATCATGGCTATAAATTTCAAGGTGGGGACATTCAATATAATTCATAAGGTGTTATAATATTAAATGCTTTCATTGTTTAGTTAGTTTTAATCAATGTTGTATGATTTATTAAACATTTTTTTAATATTTAAATGTAGGTGTTTTGGGGAGTAGTAGTGATAGATCTAGCTCATTGAGAAAGGATATAGGTAGAGAGGAGGAGTGACCTTGACAAGGATTGAGACATGGATCACCTCAGGGTGGTAGATATGAGTGGAACATATCCATAGAGAAGGATAGGCGAAGAGGATAGATATAGGAGACAAATACCTTAGGGGAACCTTTTTAGTTGTGTGTATGCTCTACATAGTGGATTTACTCATGAGTGCTTTGATGTATTTGAAGACACATTTGTATGAGAACATAGATAATATGATATGGGAACTATTAGTTGTGTTGATGATGGGTGTGATATTTTATGTGTATGTTGATGATGTGCATGATATATAGTTATATTTCTTGTATTTGGATGCTCATAGGTATGGATGTTCATGAATCTTATGTGTATGTCTAATGGTGGCATGTGGAAGGATAAATATGGCTATTGAAAACTTTACCATTATCTTGACAACTAATTATGGCTATATGATTATCTTATTGTAATGAACCTAAGTTAATTCGATAGATATTAGTGAAGTTGAATTAGGAAGCATGGATTGTGCTTTATTATACACATTTTATGTTTAAAAATATGGGTCTAATTTTTGTGGATATTGAAAGTCATTAAATTTCTTCAATAGTATATCCAAGGTATAGGGATATATTAGTGGTAGGAGTAGTGTAGGATAAAAAGGAGAATGTATAAAGAGGGGAAGGTCTAGAAAGGTAATGACATGGTAATGGAAGGAGAATTACACTATAAGGTTAGATTTTCATAGGATAAGGAGGAATGGTATGAAGAACATATCTGTATAGATAGTGCTAGTAGTAACAATGGTGTGAACATATATAAAAGGATGGGAGATAAGAAAAATACTAGTGGAGAGAAAGGTGGTAGGACATGGGTGGTGGATCCCATGGAAGTGGTAACTATAGTATGATAGGAGGAATCATTATAAGAGGATGAAGGGTAGATGGATGCATAGAGGTTACAACATTATTAAAATCCATTAGAGTGGTAAAATTATGAATAGTATTAATTCCCTAAGGATAGCCACCTAATACATTATATAAATTACTAGCCAATGAGTGAGGATATTTAGGGTGGAGAGGTGCATCAATATGTAATTATCAATTTAGGAAAATATCTTGTTTAGCAACATATGTATCTAAATCATAGTCTTGATCATTATTTTTCATCTTCTTTAATGTGGCTCTTTATATGGTTGTCATTAGCTATTATATCAAAAAATGATTCAATCATCATTTTATTTGCTAGCCATATTAGAGTTAAGATGAAAACTCCATAAAACAAGATTTTAAAGGATATTAATTTAACTAGATAAAAGATCAAGGAAAATACTCTCAAACATGCAATATACCCCAATTGCTTAGACAATTCATATTTCCTAATAATGTGTGCAACTAAAAACTAATTTAACATGTAATGAATGGATGTAGGTGATAATAATTAAATAATCCTAATTGAACTAGGGTTGTCCCTTTTATATATTTAAGAAGTTGTAAGAGCATTGTATGAAATTGTAAGATGGGAATTACTTATGAAATGTTATATGACACATAAGAGAATAAAAAAGGGGGGTTACACTAGAATATTGATTAAAATTATGAAAATCATCAAGATCATCTTAAATAATGGGTTTGAATATGTCAAAAATGGAGTGTCGGTTATGAGGAGGAGGATTTGAATTTTTTTGACAAGATGTAAAGCATTTGCTAAATACATCCTATAAACCAAGTCAAGGAATATGGTGTTGGAATTTGTGCCAAATTTGGTGCCATTTTTAGGTCATTATTTTGGTTCATGGCTTTGGTAAACCACACTTGGTTTATGGTTTAAATTTTTCCTATTTATGGGTGCTTGAGATGGAGAAAGCATAATGATTTTGTAGGTATCATCATGCTACTAGAAATTACTCCATATTCACATGTTGATGATACTACTATAAGGGTATGCACATGAATATTTTATTGTAAATGATATTATTATCAAATAATATAATTGGTTCATGTTTTTAGTTGTGAGATTTTTCTTCCAAGAGGATTTTCCCATGTACATAATTATGTTATAAATTTATAATTTATACATTTTTCTTGTAACTAAAATTAAATCTATTTTGCATATTTATCTCTTGATAGGTTAATATGGGAAGTGTTTCCACACCTCAAATTCCTTTTAAAATACTATCCAAGTCTTAATCAGTTTACATCCTCTATCTTATTGTGCAATATCTACCTACCACCAAAAATATGTAGAGATGGACATTTATAATGTTACAAATGATACAATTTGTGGTTCTATTTGAACTTCATAACTTTATATTGTTTGTTTCCATATGCTATTTAGTTCTTATATATGTTTCACTTGGTCTTTCCATTTAGGAGCAGGCTATCCATAGCTTTGATTGCTGAAATGGGAAGGCATATTTCATTTACACATAGGACATAAAAATGTATGCAAAATGGGGAAGCAAAATAGTGTATGTTGAAAACGCTTTAAAAACTTTCAAACAAATGCAATTTGAATTCAACAAATTTGAAAAAAATCGCATTTAAGGTTTCAAAATTTAACAAATAAATGCATTTTGAACTCTAAAAAATTTGAATTTCAAATACCTGGTGCTCGATATGTAAGTTAGGGTTGATGAAGTTTGGAGAGACAAAGTTGAGTTTGCGTTTGCTAGAAAGAATCTTGAAGTCAGTTTGCTCACCGTCACGGTCTCAGTTCGCCACACGCACTAGGGAAAGCAACTAGTAAATTTAGAAAGTGAAAATGACAGTCAAAATGAGAGTGTTTTTGTTTTTTGTCATATTTAAGGGGGTTCGGTCGAACCCATGTTCGACCGAACCCACTTAAATATGATTATTTTTGTTTGGGGTTTGTGGGTTCCGTCAAACCCATAATGAGGTTCGGTCGAACCATTTGGTTAAACCAAACCCCTTGACTTTGGGGAAAAGGAAAAAAACAAAATTTCCTTCCTCATGTAATTTGTAAACCACTATTCTGAAGCCACCCAGTGATATGTAATGAATGGAGTTATGTGTTGCATGGATGCATAAGAATCCAAGTTAGATTTGGTTTTAAGTTATGTGAGATAATCCTCTAAGATGGCCACTTAGGTATTGTTCTTCACTTCATCTATTTATTTGTTCATTTATGCATTTTTTGTTAACTATGTTTTCATTATTTTACACGTGCATTAACAGTTCATGGTTAGTTATAGTAGTTACATTGTTCATGAATAGAGGTGTAATTGATAAATCATAGTACTTCAGAGATTACAACTAGTTATTTTTTCATTTTGAATAGTTTTAGATTAATTTTGCACCCGTACATCATTAACAGTCACCTACAACTTATGTTGCAAGTACCTGTAGCCATTAGGTTTTGTAACTACTTTTATTACTTTTATAATTTTATAAAGTTTCAACAAGGTACAATAGTCTGAATAAGTTTGCATAGGGTAATTTAGGTGAACACAAGTCTATGAAGGAGCATATATAGTGTAGTACCATCATAAGCTTACACACCTTGGTTGATGATTTAATGTAGGCTTTCAATGTCAAGTGGATTGTTCAGCTTGGCACACCCCTAAATTGTGTAGAATTTACCAATTCCATAACACATTAGTTTTACCTCTACATTTAGGGTAGCAAGTACATATATAGAACCACCTATACCCACAACAACACTCTTCCCAAACTTTATGTCATCTACATGGAAATAATAGTAGCAATAATTAATGAAAGATTGGTCACCCACTTAATAGCAATGTTAGCACAACATTTTGAGTTTGATTCATAGTAGTGATGCCTTAATTAGGATTTATGATAATAGTATAAGAATACAACATTTTTATTGTGATAGCCACCAAACTTCATTTTTCATATATATTCATATTAGATCATGATGATATTTCTTAAATCATGTTAATGAATATGTTCTTCAAGTCATCTATTCATGAATGGATATGGAGAGGGAGAGAGTTTGCATATGGATTAATGCATACACCAAAACATTTAAGACTTACAAGGATGAACCCATACACCTTTCTGAGCATATTCCCAAGTCTACACAACCACATCTATCTCATCGGAGGAATGCAAAGCATTCCAATAGGGCTTCATCAATATTTTTCTTTGCCAAAGCACAAACCGAAACTCTACCACTTATAACTTTCACTGTAAAAAGTGTAATGACATGAATTCTTGGATATAACACCTTCACATCTCGACCATCTTGTCTTTTAAATTGTAAGACTAAATCTTGCTTTGTAGAAGGATGTGGACCAATATACCATGACTCTGTCTTCGAGTATACATTGTGAATGCCTTAGCAAAACTTTTCCAACATATCTCCACATGTGCTACACCAAATAGGAATGATATCAATATAAACATATTGTAAACACATCAAAACATGTGTACCTACCTCCACATCACACTTAGATACTAGGTTAATCATCATTCTTCCATATACTGCATTGTTGAATATACTCTACACTTCCACTATCTTCAAAGTATATAAAAACTTCAACATACTTATTTGACATCAATGATAGCACATCTTGAGTTGACATCAATGGCAACACTTATTGCCAACATAATTATATACCACAAGTTGATATGATTTCATACATAATGTGTTATATGATGTATTGTGCATGTAAATAGTTGTATATTATCAAATTTTCTCATCTTTTCCTATCACAATCTTCTATAACTTGTCAAATAAGATTTGACATCCTTCTTGTCCATGACTTTGGGGTAAAAATAAATTTCAAAAGACTTAAGCCTAGATCCTAAGTGTGCTCATTCTTTTTAATAGTGTCAAGGAGATGTCATGCAGGATTTGAACTAGAACTATGTGCTAATAACTTGTTTTGGTGAAAAAAATATTAGCACTAATTAAAATATAATCTAATTTAAAAACTATGTTTATAAATCTAAAAAAGGTATTTGTTAGTTTTTCAAAAAATATTATTTACGCAAGTAGACGGATTATGTTTTTCAAATAGTTTTATTTTATTTATGTTTGACATTAAAGTGTCGGTATGCATGCTTTACTAGCAAACACTTCTAATTGGAAATATTTTTGGGATAATTATTTCAGCCAAAACTCATTTTATCTTTGAAGTGTTCATTTGTAATTTGCATTCCAACCAAATAATTTATTTTTTAAGGTTTTTCAATTTATAACATTCTGGTTGGAGCTGCGTAATCCATGCCAACACCACATTGATGCAAAAAATATATTTTTGATTGAAACTTAATTTTGCTCAACTTGCTCTAAAATGTGATACAACTTCAAATTTTCATGTTGTAATTCTAATGTAAACAACAAAAATATTAAAACACTTTACATCTAGATCTCATAATCCAATCTTATAGCACAACATATCAATTGATTATAAAAATCAAACATATAATACGATGAAAATTGTGAACTCCTCAATCCTTCTCAATTATCCCAAACATTCAATTCTCAATATTTCATTTCAACAGCAACTCATTATATGTTTAAATATAATTTAATCATCATTAGAACTAAACTCATACTTACAGTAGAAAACATTCATTTTTCTCACATATACCAAATCAGAGTAATATAATGCAACGACTAATTTCTAGCTGGGTATGTTTCTTATGATTTTTCTGAGCCCATTTATTTCATCTTGTGAATCACTAATATGTATTTTCAGTTCTACAAGAATCAAAAGCATGATTCCAATAAATGGATTCGTAAAAGATCTTGTGAAAGATGATGAAAAGTGATTGAAAGTTTCAATGATCATCAATTCCCTCTTTTGAAAAGACACATCGCAATTTGTATATCAAGCAAAAAGGAAGATCACTAAACAGATGCTTGTTTACACTTGACAGGAATAAACAAAAGTGGATTACAATTTCTGATCAAACAACTTCACTCTCACCATAGATTTTGAGCAAAAGGAGGAGAACAAATAAACAATGAATGCACAATTAGTCACCCAGACTTTCTCCACTACCCAGATGATGATTTTATTTGAAGCAATGAAGTTCTCAGTAGTCCGTTGCGAGGGGAACATGTGTGGGAGTGCCGATGAAGAGGCCTCCATAGACGATACCAGCAACCCCTCCTCCAAGCAGGGGACCTACCCAGTAAACCCAGTGGTCAGTCCAATCGCCGCTCACCAAAGCCGGGCCAAAGGAACGAGCAGGGTTCATGGACCCGCCGGAAAAGGGTCCGGCGGCCAAGATGTTGGCTCCCACAATGAACCCAATTGCAATGGGTGCAATGATCCCCACATCCCCCTTCTTCGGGTCTGCGGCAGTGGCGTAAACCGTATACACCAGTGCAAAAGTTATCACCATCTCCATTACCACTCCCTCTCCTGAGCTCATGCCGCTTGCCAAACTGTGAGTTGGAGTTGCCTGCACACGCATCACAGTTAGTTTTAGAAACCATTAGCGACTTGTTCGTTTGTTCAAAGGAATTAAGCTTACCAAACCGCCGGTGGTGAATTTCAAGAGGAGGCAGGCCACGGTGGAGCCAAGAAGCTGAGCAATCCAGTAGAAAATGCCGCGGAGCACGGTGATGTGGCCGCCCAAGGTGAGGCCGAAAGTAACGGCCGGGTTGACATGGCCGCCGGAGATGTTGGCTGCAATGGAGACGGCTACGAAAAGTGCCAACGCATGGGCCACTGCGACCGCCACCAGACCCGCCGGGCTCAGCGCCGCGTCCGACGTCAACTTATCTGCATTACAAACAATGAGAAAAGCGCCCTCGGTCAACAAACAACAAGCTCTGTTGCCAAAAACTTAAAATCAAACTGTCCGGCGGCTCAGTTAGATTGGTTAAAGTATTCTCTTGCAGATTAGAGATCACGAAGTCTAGTCTTTCCTATTTCTGTGATATTTAGAAGACATATCACACCAACGGAAGCTACGGATCCCGCAGTCAAAAAAAAACTTAACCAAACAGAGGATTTAGAAAGACGTACCGAAGGCCATGGCCGACCCGACACCAGCATAGACGAAGAGCAGAGTGGAGATAAACTCTGCAATGTATGTCTTCACAGTCTCGAACTTAAACGCCTCATCCAAGTTGCCAAATGCAATGCCCAATGCCATTTTGATTACAAGAATGCCCTCTTTGAGCTACTGAGTTTAGAGATTATTGACGAGAGATGGTGTTATGTGTTTCCGCTTATATAGCATTAATTGCAGAAGTTCACGAGCATAGCCAGAATTGTGTAGGTAGAAATGGTGGCCCGGCCTCGCAGGCATCGCCATTGGTGGGCCGCGGGACACACCGTCCATGTGAGAGGGGACGTCATTATCTGCATTGTTTATGAAGGGCAGCGCCTCGGCGACCAATTGAAAACAGAGGAAATCATTAAAAAGATGGAGAATGGAGAACGGCGCGTGGAGAGTGGAGAGCCGCAGGCAGGTGGAGCCCACCACCACCGCCCAGGCCGTCCAGATATATAAAATTTGACGACGTCGTTTAGGATTTAGACTTTGTAAGCAAGTCAGCAAAGTTTTGAATAGAACGTGCAGATTAGATTCGTTGATCGCACACGAGTTAAAACAAAGGAATTATATAATATGGAAAGAATAATTTTTGGGTGGCCCTTCACATTGAAGACACCCGATTCCCTATTGTCTTCCCTATATTTATTTAAATTTTAAATTTTGTGTTTGTTTTTAGTTTTGTTGTTTGTGTATTAATTTTTATTTATGTTGTTTTAGTTTATTCTTTTTTATTTTAACTTGATAGTAGGGAAAATAAACACACTTTATTATTCATTTAAGTGTATAATTGAATGATAGTAGGGAAAACAAACACTTTATCATTGATTTAAGTGTATAATTGAATGATAAGTATGTAGAGTATGAAAATTGATTTAGCATAGAAATAAAATTTCTTTGAAAATGAATATCATATATTAGTATTGGGATGAATTAGAAGTTCTTTCATCTATCTTATCAATCTTTTTAGAGAGGTAATTATAATTAGAAAAGAAATAATATATTTAAGTTTTAATACAATGTCAATATTTGATTATAGTAGATTGGTGAAAATATCTATTTTTGTATCAACGATTGGAATTTAAATTCCACAAAAATGTAATGTACAAGCTCTAATGATAATTTTGTAGCTTTTTAAGAGCCTCGGCCATGGACACCTATGTGTAACACAAATGTCCTCACAATGCATTGTCATCCTATACAGACACAAAAAAAATAAAAAAAAAATTGTGAAATATCTCGAAATTTGTGTCTACATACGTAGGAGAAAGATCATGGGCCCACTATGTACAAAAGATATTGAAATGACAAAAAAAAAAAACTAAAATGCAAAGTACAAAACCCCAATAACAAAAACTAAGAGAAAATAGTATCACTAAAATATTATTTTCTTCTAATTTGGACAATTGTGCATAAAAAAGAAAGAAGAAAATGTTTGGTTGGGTTGTTTGGGAGCTTGCCTTAGTCAAACACCCATTTTGGTATTTCTACTTCCACAGATAACCAAAAAAATTTATAATGCTAATAAAAATGATAAAAGAGATTCCTCTAAGACTGGATATGATGTCAGAGATACAAAAAATATTTGTGGCATACTATGCTAACACTAGATACATCTAGATGCTAGCATAAATAGAATCAATTGATAGAGTTATATCCCAATAGTGTGGTGTTCATTTAGTTGATCAAAGTTTCTTCAATAAAATAGCAAAGCTTTAATATTTGAGTGTGAGCATGAGAGAGAATCAATTGATAGAGTTATTTTTTCCTTTCTTTCTTTCCAAAATTGTAGGTCAAATCACTTTGTACTACACAACTACCATGTAGAGGCATTACTTTTAGAAAATTCACAAGATGTCCATGCTTGACGCTCCTGTACAAGGAAAAAAAACTCAAAAATCCAAAATTATCATGAAATTGCTAAACAATTGACATTCTAATGCTAGTATTTTATACATAATATTTTTATATTATGAGCTAAGAAGGCAAGCATTATGTAGTACGAAATTGCAGATGTATATAATTTATGACGCTACAAAGTAATATTATTAATTGAATTTAAATTAATTTAAGATAAAATATATATAAAATAAATATGATTTTAGAGGTGTTTCTTTTGTTAATTTTATCTTCTTCATGATAAATACTATGTTGTTTCTCATGATCAATAATTAAATTAGAATCTAATTTAATGAATATGTATTGTCGAGTTTGTGATAAATATCTACTTTGAATTTGCATTATTGCACTTGATTAGGTTTCACCTATAGCCTAGTTCAAGGATATTTTTCCAATGCGTGGTCTAGTCACCTACTAATGTGATCCCCTATATTTCAATCTTTTCTTCAATGAATCCATTTAAGATAGGAGTTGTGTTGAAATGCACAATGTAGTTTGTTGTGTGTAAAGATGATTTATCAACTTCCTTGATATAACAAGTTAAACCCATTTGTCAATGATACAAAATTGAAGACATGCTAAGAAATAAATGTAATGTCTAAAATGCCAATGATGATGTAATGTTGTAGTGTTGATGCAAATTATTTCTATTGAGATGTTATGATGCTTTATGATATGACTTTCCCACAAGTACCAATGACTTAGGATTTTCTATCAATATAAGATCTTATATATATGCTCAACTTTAAGGTATATTTGCATGCAAATTGATGGGATAACATTCCAATTCCAAAAAGGTTAGCTTGGGAAGTGGGAAAATTGGATTTTAAAAAAGGGTGGACTAGGTTGACATGATATGGTTTAGTCCAAGGGACAAGGTTGCAATTAAGATGCATGAACATGGTTAAAGAAAAAACTATAGAAGATAATCACTTCAAGTCATTAGAAATTAAAGTGGGAGTTGGATGAAAGGTTCATTTAGGATTAGTTCATGTGTAAACTAAGATAAGTGGAGCACTAAAAAATGCATTTACAATAGTACCAAAATTAGGTGTAAAACAAAGGATTCAAAGAATAGAGTGTGTGCTTTTATACCTTACATTTTCCCCCACTTTAATATTCATATGAAACTACATGAAAAATGTATGGATGATGACTCATCATTCTTCATGCATTTGTTATGTGTGAAATTGATAACCTTTACAAGTAGTAAATTTGTATGAATGGAATCATGATGTATTGGGAAATCATGAGGATATGACTGAGTTAAATTTCATAATAAATACAAGAAATGGATCAACCATGTAAAGTTGAGCCTAGAATGTAGTCATGCGAACATGCCCAATTCAATTCCATTGAAACCATATAAAGTTAAGGCCAAAATGAAATCATGATGTATGAGGTAATTATGAGGATGTGACTAAGTCAACCCCTATAATGCATACAAGATAGGAACCATATAACACCTAGAGTGAAAGTTGGATATAATATGTACCTTCTAAAATTAAGTGCATGACATCATTATGAATTTGATTTGAGGAGAGGAGAAATTCTTTAATGACCATATAAAAAAACATGTTAGTTAAAGCTATAATTCATGTGATGTAATCACAAAAGATCATAAAATGGAAATAAAAGATTACCCCTAATTTGACTCTCTATGTGAGGGCATGCAATGATATGAGTAGAATGGCCACATGATGAATGTCTTCATATAAAAAGTAATATATGGATTAGTCTAGAAGATATGACATGGTGTAATTACAATAAAACAAATTCCATGTAAATTAGAAGCATGCACTTGATCAGTGGAAAATAATACCCGTAAGATAAAATTATTTGAGAATAGCATATAGCTATAACCATTTAAAATATTTTTGTGGAAGAATATCATAATGATGGTTAAATAATATTGCATTGTTGAAAAGCATGTCATGGCATTTTTTCATGGGTGATCCCACAATACTTGTTTTCAATTTCTGGGATATCCTGATTTTTCTAAAATCACATATTTTTAGAAAATATAATGATTTAAGCCTTGAAATTTTTCATTTAAAGGATTCCAATTGAATTTTTTTTTATCAAACCCCCTTGGATAGAACCCTGCTAGTTTTAAACTATACCTATAACGGAGTCTCCTTTACACCTATCAAAATGTTGATAAAAAACCACTTTTAATTTACCTTTTGGGGGATCAAATGAATTCATTTAAATTTTTTTTGTAAGTATGTAGCAGGGAAAACTTTAGTGGTGAATCTTCGCCAATTGGAAAATTCTAGGAATTGGCGAAGTCAAAATTGGCGAATTTCTCACACCCAATAAGTGTCCAAATCGCTCGGATTTTACGAACTATAGGTCTAATGCATGTCCATTCACCAATGAATTTTTTTATGAGGCATATTTAAGCAACAAATTTTCCATTGTCAAACTACGCGTTTCAATTGGACCAACTAATATTTTTGTCTGGAATCCCAAAAGAATTTAATAAAACACCTACATACTCGCCAATACTATTAAAACAACATTGTATTAGGACCCATTTCACCAATTAAAATTTATAAATAGTTGCTTGTGAAGACCCATTTCACCAATTAAAATTTATAAATAGTTTCTCATGAGGACCTATTTCGCCAATAACATTAACAAATAAATACATTTGAGGACACATTTTTCCTTGAAAATTATGACGTATCGTTGTATAAGCAAGCAGGATTCGCCAAATATTTAATATGCCATTTAAAAATCCCGTAGAATTCACCAAATATGGAATCATGGATTGATATAAATACAATCAAAAGTGTCATTCTTACACATTTTGTTCAGTTCTGAGGTTCTACTTCTCCATTCAGAACTAGAATTCAGTGAACTGTGAAGCCGAAAACATAGACTTAAAAGGTGAGTGATCATTTCTTCATAGTTTTATTAGTTATAATAATTTCATTTTTTTTATCTCTTTTCCATTCTTGCTTCAACAAAGTGAACCTTACGACCAAACTCTGAAGTTTCAAAGTTTTTGAAACCTCCGACCCACCGAGTAGAAAAGGCGAGTGATCATTTCTTCATAGTGTTATTAGTTATAATAATAAGTTTTCTTTATCTCTTTTCCATTCTTGCTTCAACAAAGTGAACCTTAGAACCAAACTCTGAAGTTTTGAAGTTTTTGAAACCTTCGACCCACCGAGTAGAAAGATGACCATGAAAGACTTGCAACTCAACAAAGTGAACCATCAAAAAAGTTGGAGAATCGGTAAGTTATGAAAATTTAGAACTCTACAACAAGGTTATCAAACTCTAAGGACTAGTGACTAAGGTTAGGAAAAGCCAAAAAATTTATATTGTATTCCATGGTATTAAATTTGATATGTGATTTTACACATTTTTAAAGAACAACACTTATCACACTACTTATAAATTCCTATTGCATTTCCATTCACACAATCTTTGATAAATAACTGAAAGGAATATTATTAATCCATTCCTTGAATAGAAGATAATAGTTCAACATTCATAACTTATAAGTTATAAGCTAACAGAAGCTAACAGTTCAACATAAATAACTTATAAAGGCATCCAATGTCCACCCAACTTAAACAATAAAAGCTTAAACTACCAAATCACCTAAATTATACTAAGAAATCCTTATGCATCCATTGTGCCTTAAAATCTTTATTCATAGATAAACATTCCACAGCAATGAAACTATCCAAAAATCTATCATTCCAATAATAGACAATCCACTGGAAAACATAGAGTTTCTTTTGTCTTCATAACGGTTTCTTGAAGACAACCGTTTTAGAAATTAAAATAAAAAGTCTTTGAAATATCAAGAGAGCCAAATTAAAGAAAATAACATAAAAACTAAAAACTAAATAGCGGTCCCACTCCCAGCACTGACTCCTTTGTTGTCAATTATTTCCACCTCCTCATCCTTTAGTAACGCCTCCTATTCCTTTACTCTTTGCTTGTATTTCTGGTACTTGGTAACGATTGTGGTGATGTTTTTGCTTCCTGGAGTTGTAGTAATCTGTAACCAGGTTCTCCACATGACCAAAGCATTTTCACACTCAACCAACTTCTGAGATCTTCTTTCTTCTCCACATTTATAAGTCCTCAAGTGGATCTCCATTCCACTGAGTTTTGAGAAGGAATCCCATGTCACTATAGCAGGATCAACTATTTCTTTCTTGAATATTTCTCTAAACTTTAGAGAGATCTCTTTTATATCTAGAATGCTTTCATCAAACTCATTAGTAATTTCCACTCCCAGAATATGACAATCTTCTTTAACTTCCCCCAACATTTCATATAATATATCAAGTGCATTATTAATTTCCTTCACCAGATTATCATACATATTCAATTTCCATTCCAATGAAATGGACCAAGAAGGGTCTAGCTCCTTAGATTATTCACAATTTGCTCACCAATTAATAGCTTTGCATCCATAGAGTTCAATTCTTTCATTTCCTAAGCAAGAACATAGAGACTAATTTGATATTTTCTGAGTTGTTGAACTTATGTTACTAACTCCTTCACCTTATTAACAACTTTAGTGTAAAAGAGCACAAATTTTTTTAGAAAGAAGATAGCCTCTCTAGATATTTTATCGATCCCCTCACAAGCAGCTCTGGAATAGCTCAAATTCTTCTTAATTTTGTCTATGGTGAGCACATTGATGGCCTCTACTTGAGAACTTGAGGCTTCATCAGATGTAGGAGGAGTGGCCATGGAAGAAATAAAGTTACTCAATGTGAGGACTTGAGATTCCAGTTTTATATTTTCTTTCCTTTGTTCTTTCACTCTTGTAATCAAGGTATTGACTGAATAATTGGCATGGTACACATCACCTTCCAGTGTTGGAAGCCCCATATGAACATGTGTGACTTTGTAGTCCACCTCCGTTATTTCATCTTCATTTAAATCCTTCACAGGCTCAGCAATTTCTAACATTTGATTTCCAGAAGTAGCATCAGTCACCATCCTTGACATCCTCCTGGCTTTCTTAGGTTTTGAAGAGCTTTGAAGTAACTTTGAAACTGTATCCACTCCAAATTTCATTGTAGGAATATGCTTTCTCTTCTTCTCCACTACTTTTTTTAGCCATCCTGGGGAGGCTACTACCAGACCAGAATCTTCATTTCCACTAATAGTTTCTTCAGGAGCATTAGGAGTGAAAGGTGGATTATCACTATCAGGTGGAGAAGAGGGCAATTTAGATAGAGGAGGAAAGATATTATCTTCAGTGATCTGTTGAAAGATAGCTTCAGAATCTACACCCACAAGTTTTTCTTGATTGGTCTTGTTCTTAGGGGTAGGAGAAAGCGCAATGTCTTGTTCACAAATTCTCTTCAACTTGATTGTTTCTTTTGGCAAGTATCGCCATCGCCTCCTAACTAAGAATTTGCACTAGAGGACCTCACAGAGGGTTTGCCCGATGATACACTTACACCAGATGATTGCGTAGACCCATGTTCATTCTTTTGTGATGACTTAGGCTCCTAAACAGAACCAACAACTTCTCACCATTTCCCATCTAACCAGTCTTGGGTTCTTTTAAGCATTAGGGCAGCATGCACCCTCATATCTAAAATTTCACATTGGCTCCAATCAACCCTAGGGTGGGATTTATTAGGAAATTTTTCATATGTAGGATCTATTATTGTTGAATCCTCAGCTACATTTTTAGGAATGTGAAATGACAGACTAAAATCCGGTATCTTTTTTAGTGTTAGCCTCATATAATCTCTTCTCAAAACTCCCTTCTCATCGACACAATCTTCCCAAAAATATTTGATAGATGGTTGATGCCGATATGAGCTCCCTCCATAGAGATTATGCTTCACAAAACCCTTACTATCAAAATTAGCTCTCATAGATAGATTCTAGAGGTTATATTCCTTGAGAATTCCTTTAGCTCAACTAGCCATCTGGGTTGTTTTGCACACAAAAGAAGGGGTCTCCAATGGGAAGACATACCCTAAGATTTTTCTATCTATTGGCTAACAGATTTATCACCTAACTCTATATTCATACACCCATAAAAGGTGATAAATGTAACCACAGCTGAATCAGTAACATTACAACATTACAAACTTCAAAATTGATTCTCTGCTTATTTTAAAAGGTGGCAGCTACCTTTATCTAATGTTCAATGAATGATTTTTTTAAACTAATGATGCTTTTAACTAGAAAGCAAATAAAGGATGGGGCTTTTAACCAGAAAGCTTCAAAGGTATCTATCAATCTCATGTAAATAGAAATAGAACTTCTGAAAGAAAGATAACAACTAAACCAATATCACTGCAGAAATTTTATTCACAGATAATAACACCATAGCAATATAGAAAAATTATATCATCTTCCATCCCAATAATAGATATCACACTAGCAAGCATTTAGTATAAACAGAATAAATCTATACACCATAACTCAAAGATTATGCATGCATAAACTCCACCAATGTCTTCTATATCAAAAGAACAGATAAAATAAAAAATAACAAAGTTTTCCCTAATGAGTAAATTAAAGTTTTCTCAAAAGATCCTAATCACATCATTTGAACCAATATTTAAACATAGCCAATGTCTTTGGTAACAGTTTCTTGAAAGTAACCGTACCGAAAATTAAAAGAAGTCATTAACTTAAAAGTTCCAACTTTAAAGAAAGTATATGAAAATGCTAAAAATAAACTATGCATCATTCCCAGCCACTTCAACTTCATCAGCTTTTGGCTCCTTGTTCTCTCCTTGTCACAAGAAATTCTCCTGCATATTCATTCTGGCTTTATATTCCCTGTACCTAGTAATGATTGCAAAAAAATATCCCTACTGCCTGGTGTCAATGTGATCTGAAGCCTAGTTCTCCATTTTTTGAGAGAAACTTCAGACTCGTTTAGTGTGTCAGACCTCCTTTCTGCTTCAACTTTAAAAGTTTTGAGATAAAGCTCCAGCCTCCCAAGCTTTGAGAAAGATTCTTTAGTCATCGTAGCAGGATCTTGACAAGGGAGCAAACCCGAGACACAGAAAGTAATGCACACAACTAGAAAACTTTGTTATTATTCAATAATGAAAATATTACATGCAGAGGATCCCAAATCCTTGAGCTCTATGATACATGCAAGCTACAAAAGTTTCAGTAAATTACAAAAATTACAAAAGTTTCCCCTTTCGTAGCATGCGAACTCTTTTTCCCAAAAAGCTACACAAAAATTAGAAACTAGCCCATAAATAGCCCCTTTTTCATTTGGAGACAAAAACAACATTCAAGATATAATTTTTGGCGGTTTGGCACCAAAAATTACAATTTGAAATTCAAAAATTGAGTCCTAATTCAAAAATTGGCAATTTTCCAAATATCAGCCAACTTCTGAAAGCCATAACTTTTGATCCGGGGCTCCGTTTTTCAAACCGTTTGCACCGTCGGAAAGGTCTCAAAGTGAAGAACGTGCTAATAACCTATTCTGCTAATTCCAATGATTTTTGGGCCCATACAAGACTGTTTAGTGCCTCAAACTAGACTTGGAAGGTTTTTTAGGGAAAAAAGCAAAAACTGAAACTTGAATAACTTTCAAACCGTGAATGATCTTGACCTAATTATTTCGCCAAAGTGCTTATTTTTTTGTCCTAAACCTTCCCATAAATTTATGTCTTCCCACGCCTTCAAATTCACACCTGCTAAAAATCACAGTTGAGCAGAAAAAGCAGAAAAGCAGTTCTGAAAGTTGGGAACTCTTATTCGACAAAAAGGGTATCCAGAAATGCAAAAACATCAACAAAAAGCAAACAAAAGGAACATAAATGGAAAGCATATTTTTGGATGATGCAAGATTTCCCTCACACCATTGGATGCTCCTGCATTAGACACCTAGGGTAATTTGAGAAGTGACCTTGTCACGTCTCAGATGGTTGAGGAAAACCAAAACAGTCAACCTCTGCCTTAGATAGCTAGGATGAATCTTCCACGGGCCTTCCTCTCCACTTGACCAGATATTCTTCATACTGCCTATTTTTGGTACTCCTTCCCACACGGCTATCCAGGATTTCTTCAATCTCCTCCTTCTCTGAAGTAGGTGTTGGAATGCCACACTGTTCCATTGTTGGTACTTCCTTTTTGCCACCTTCATGATACTCTGTTAGATCTGAAATATTGAACATAGGGGAAATGTTGACTCCATCTAGAAACTCTACCTCATATGCATTCCCTAAATCATGCCTCTTCAAAATTTTATAGGGACTGAACTTCTTCATCTTCAATTTTTTATAGGTTCTCACTAGAAACCTTTCTTTCCTCAAGTGGACCATCACTTCATCACCAATCTGAAACTCCTTATACCTCCTCTTCTAATCTGCCTTAGCCTTATACTGCATATTCATCTTATTAATATGTTCTCTTACCTTCTCATGTATATTCTTGATGTGCTCTGCAAAGTCTTTGGCTTCGACACTTGTCTTCTTCTCTTGGTCCATCTTCCTCAATTCTAGAGTGGTCCTGGGACTACCTCCATACACAATTTGGAATGGTGATCTACTAGTGATTTTGTTAATAGAATTGTTGTAAGAAATTTTTTCCTGAGGTAAGATCAAGTCCCATCCCTTGGGTTTATCTCCCACCAAACATCTCAATAGGTTACCCAGACTTTTGTTCACAACCTTAGTCTTCCCATCAATTTGTGGATGGTGTGCAGAACTGAACTTCAACTCTATTTTCAACTTCTTCCACAAGCTCCTCCAAAAGTACCCAACAAATTTTGTGTCATGATCTGAGACTATACTCTTTGGTAGACCATGTAGCCTCACCACCTCTTTGAAGAAAAAGTCAGCAATGTGGACTGCACATGGGTCTTTTGGCATGGGATGAAATGTGCCATCTTCAAAAACCTATCAACTACCACAAATACTGAGTCATTCCCTCTCTGTGTCCTTGGAAAACCAAGAAAAAATTCCATACTTATATCCTCCCATGGCCTCTTTGGTACAAGTAAGGGCTGATACAACCCAGTATTCTGGCTCACTCCTTTAGCCATCTGACATACCCTGCAACTCTGCACAAACTTCTTCACATCCTGTGATAATTGAGGCCAATAATAATGCTCACTAATAGTGGCAATGGTCTTATCCCGACCAAAATGTCTTGCCATTCCTCCACTATGCTTCTCCTTTATTAGGTTCTCCCTCATGGAACTCCTTGGAATACACAATTGACTTCCCTTAAACAACATGCCATCCTGGATTATGAAATCCAACCACTTTGTCCTATCAGTTGTGACAGGCTCCTTGCAAGCTTTCCAAGCCTCTGTGAAATCAGAATCTTTAGGGTACAATTTCTTGAGTTCATTGAACCCAACCACTTCAATTTGCATCTCTATCAACAATTTTTTCCTCCTACTTAAGGCATCTGCAACCCTATTCGACTTCCCACTCCTATGATTTAAAACAAAGGTATAATTTTGCAAAAATTCTACCCATTTCATATGCCTCTGATTTAATTTTCCTTGGCTATTCAGATACTGTAATGCTTGATGATCAGTAAACAGAACAAATTCCTTCGGTAACAAATAATGTCTCCATTTCTTTAATGCTTGAACTATTGCATAAAATTCTTGATCATATATAGAGTACTTTCTCTTTGCATCATTTAACTTTTCACTGAAATAGGCAATGGGCTTACCTTCTTGGCTCATCACTGCTCCAATGGCATAGCCACTAGCATCACAATCCACTTGAAACACCTTATTGAAATCTGGGAGGGCTAAAACTGGTTGCTCTGTCACCTTCTGCTTCAACAGATCAAAACTCTTCATTGCTCCAATGCTCCACTTGAACTCTTTTCTATCCCCTCTCATTGTTTCAGCCAGGGGTGCACAAATACTACTGAAGTTTCTAATAAACTTTTTGTAAAAATTGGCCAAACCATGGAAAGATCTCACCTCAGTAGCAGTTCTTGGGGTAGGCAATTCTAGAATAGCCTTCACCTTCTCTAGGTCTATCTTGAGACCTTCTGCCGAGACAACAAACCCCAAGTACACTAACTCCTTCACAAAACTACACTTCTTCATATTAATCAATAATTTCTCTTCTCTCAACTTCTCAAAAGCTCTATGAATATGCATTAAATGCTCATCCAAAGTCTTACTAAAAATAAAAATATCATCTAGATATACAATAACAAAACTTCCCAGAAACTCTTTCAATACCTCGTTCATGAGCTGCATGAATGTGCTCGGTGCATTGGTTAGCCCAAAGGGCATGACTAACCACTCGTATAGACCCTTATTGGTCTTGAAGGCAGTCTTCCATTCATCTCCCTCATGAATTCAGATCTGGTGATATCCGTTCTTCAAATCAATCTTTGTGAAGTACTGTGCTCCACTCAAACAGTCCATCAAGCCATCCATCCTTGGCAGGGGAAATCTGTACTTGATAGTTATCTTGTTGATGGCCCAGGATTCTGTACACATCCTCCACTCCCCATCCTTCTTTGGTGCTAGTACTACAAGTACTGCACATGGGCTCAGACTCTCTTGAATCAAACCCTTTCTCAACAACTCATGAACTTGTCTATTCAACTCCTCATTTTCTGTAGGAGTCATTCTGTGAGCTGCCTTATTTGGAAAACTAGCTCCAAGGATCAAGTCAATCTGATGACTGATCTTCCTCATTGGTGGTAAACCCTCAAGTACGTTATCAGAAATAATCTCCTAAAACTCATCCAATAGCCCAGAAACTTCTACTGGAACCTTCTCACTATCTTCCTTTTCCATTCTAGGAATAAATGCATAACACATACGCTCATGCTTCATGCCTTCTAAAAATTTCCTTCCATCGACAAAACAAATTCTAGCACTACTACATACCTTTTCTTTGTCCTTCAAGGGTTTCAATTTATGGCGGACTCCATCCTTCATCAGGGAATAAGTGTTTGCATGGCCATCATGTACAACTCACCTATCGAACTGCCATGGCCTCCCCAACAACATGTGACATGCATCCATGGGGATGATATCACAGAGTACCTCATCATGATAGCTTCTGATCTTGAACTTCACTAGGCACTGCTCATTGACCAAGACTTTTTGGTCTTTCTGTAGCCAGGAAATCCGATATGGATGTGGATGCCTTTCCCTTTTCAACTTCAACTTCATAACCATCTCTTCGAACACCAGATTATCGGTGCTCCCACTGTCAATAATGACATCACAGCATTTGTCTTCACACTTGCACCTTGTGTGGAACAAATTATTTCTCTATTCTGGCTCCTTCTCTTTAGTCACCAAGGCTCTTCTAACCACTAGGGCTTCTCCCCTTTCAGCATCATCTGAATGCT
Source organism: Sequoia sempervirens (assembly GCA_007258455.2). Classification (NCBI taxonomy): domain Eukaryota; kingdom Viridiplantae; phylum Streptophyta; class Pinopsida; order Cupressales; family Cupressaceae; genus Sequoia; species Sequoia sempervirens. The sequence continues at coordinate 108,071,249 of VDFB02379711.1, forward strand.
CAGATTGAGCCTCCTCATCTGAATGTGCAACCCTTCCACGACCTTTTGGTCTTCTATCTATCCTTCCTTGGTGTAGTGGACATTCATAGGCTTGATGCCCTTCTTCACCACAATGGAAACAAGTTCCTCTGAAACCACCTCTTCTGAGTGTTGGCCTAAATCTTCCTCATCCTCTACCTCTTTGATCACCACTGTTTTGATCACGAGGGGGTAGAAGTTATCATTCTTTTAGCCTCGACTGGTACCCACATCTTCATTTTTCCTTTCATCCTCATTTCGACTCCTAGAAGATCTTCCACTACCCCTTCCACTTTGACCTCCTCATCCTTTTTGCTTGCTATCAAATCTTTTGTTTAGTTTCTCCTCAACTTTCAGAGAAAATTGGTATGCATCCTCAATGGTGGTCATTCTAACCAAGCTTAGCTCCTCCTGAATGCTTGGTCATAACCCATTAAGATAACAGGCTACCTTCTCCTTGTTGACCTCTGCATGGCCCATTTTGATGGTCATCTTATGAAAATATTCTATGTATTCTTTCACAAATCTACTTCCTTGCTTCAACCCTTGCAATTTCTTTAGCAGATCTAACTCGCAGTCCACTAGTATGAACTACTTCTTCAATTTCTCCATCATGCTATCCCAATTGCTGATCTTTCCTTTTCCTCTTCGATTTCTCTCCAACTAGACCTCTTTCCACCAAATATTGGCATGGCCCTTCAACTTCATTTTTACAAACTTAACCCGATCTAGGTCCTCTACTTCTTCATACTCAAAATACTCTTCTAGCTCGTTGATCCAGTCAATCAACTCTTCTAGGTTCAGACTTTCAGAATAACTGGGAACTTCTATTCTGGGTCTTTTTCCTATCTTTGAAATGGCCCTTATCAGCCACATCTGATCTTGATCAATCACTTCTTCTTCCTCTTCTATGTCTGAATCTTCCACCTCTTCTTCATCCTCACTTTCTTCTCTCCTTCCTGAGTTTAACCCTCTTCTCATTTGTTCCTGCAATGCATCAATTTGTCTCTGGAGGGCTCTGAAACCCTCGACCGCCAATGGATCTCTTCCACCAGAGTTTCTACCACCTTTTCCACCTCCGGCACCACCACGCCTACCAGGTATCACTCTTGGAGGCATCCTGAAGATCTTGAACCCGCAACCACGGTCCTGGTGCAAACTACCTCATGATTGGCGATCTATCCACACGCTCAAGAAAACCCGCTCTGATACCACCTGACGAGGGAGAAAACCCAAGACACATAAAGTAATGCACACAACTAGCAAACTTTGTTATTATTCAATAATGAAAATCTTACATGCAGAGGATCCCAAATCCTTGAGCTCTACGATACATGCAAGCTACAGAAGTTTCCCCTTTCGCAGTGCATGCGAACTCTTTTTCCCAAAAAGCTACACAAAAATCAGAAACTAACCCATAAATAGCCCCTTTTTCGTTTGGAGCCAAAAACAACATTTGAGATATGATTTTTGGCAGTTTGGTGCCCAAATTTACACTTTGAAATTCAAAAATTGAGTCCTAATTCGAAAATTGGCAATTTTCCAAAAATCGGCCAACTTTTGGAAGCCATAACTTTTGATCCGAGACTCCGTTTTTCGAACTGTTTGCACCGTCGGAAAGGTCTCGGAGTGAAGAAAGCACTAAGAACCTATTCTACTAGTTCTGATGATTTATGGGCCCATACAAGACTGTTTAGTGCCTCAAACTGGACTTGGAAGGATTTTCAGGGCAAAAAGCAGAAACTGAAACTTGACTAACTTTTAAGCCATGAATGATCTTGACCTGATTCTTTCTCCAAAGTGCTTATTTTTCTGTCTTGAACCTTCACATAAATTTTTTTCTTCACGTGCCTTCAAATTCACACCTACTAAAAATAGCAGTTGAGTAGAAAAAGCAGAAAAGTAGTTATGAAAGTTGGGAACTCTTATTCAATGAAAAGGGTATCCAGAAATGCAAAAACATCAACAAAAAGAAAACAAAAGGAACATAAATGGAAAGCATATTTTTGGGTGATGCAAGATTTCCCTCACACCACTGGATGCTCCTACATCAGATCTACTACTTCTCTGTTGACGACTTCTCTAAAATTTGAGCAAATTTCTTTTGTGCCCAGAATTTTCTCATCAAAATCATCTGTTATCTTCACCTGCAGATCATGAAAGTTCCCCTTGATTTCTCCTAACATATCCAAATACTTCTTGACCACTTCTATGATTTCCTTTACTAGGTCATCATATATTTTTAGTTTCCATTTAATTGAATCAAGCCATGAAGGATCTAATTCCTTTGGATCACTAACAATTTGTTCATTTACCAACTTTAATCGATCCATGGAAACTAACTCTTTCATTTCTTTCAAAAGTACATATAGACTGGTTTGATCCTTTCTAACCTGCTGCAATTCTACTATTAATCCTTTTCTTTTATCAACAATTTTAGTGTAGGAAATCACAAATTTACTAATAAAAAATATAGCTTCCTCAGACAATTCTTCAATCCACTCACTAGCAGCCTTAGAATAATTTAGTTTTTTTCTTAATCAACTGCGTTGCAGACTCATCAATAACTCTTTCTTGGGAACTAGAAGCCTCAGTAGACAAAAATGGAGAAACAATGGAAGAGATAAAGTTTTTGAAATCCAAAATTTGAGATTGCAATTTTACCCTTTCTTTCCTTTCTTCTTTTGCCTGCTTGGCTAAAGTATTGACTGAGTAACTGGCGTGATATACATCACCTTCAAGTGTATGCGGACCCATGTCAACATGTATGATTTTATAATCATCCGTGGTTATCTTATCATCATCTATATCTTTTAAAGGTTCTACAATTTCTAACACCTGATTACCAAAGACAACATCATTCATAATTCTTGAAATTTTCTGGGCTTTCTTGGGCCCTAAGGAAGATTGGAGTAATTTTTTCACTATATCTACTCCAGTGGATGTCATAGGAGTGTATTTCCTCTTCTTTTCCACTACTTTCCTCAACCATACTAGAGAGTTTTCTATTAGACTGAGGGCTTTATCACTTTGAACAACCTCTCTAGACTCACTTGGAATAATTGATATGTTTTCTATAGGAGGAGAAGATTCCTCAAACAAGGGAAGGAAAGTACTATCTTCAACAATATGCTTAAAGATGCTCTCTGAATCTTCTGACACGGGTTTTTTTTGGACATTTTTCTTTTTAAGAGCAGGGGTGGATGGGTTGTTTTGTTCACATATTGATTTTGATTTAATTGATTTCTCTAGCTTTTCACCATCACCCCTAGATTGTGAATTGGGGCTAGAAGACTTGATGACTATCCTCACTGATGATGTACCTCCATGGACTACTTGGCTAGATCCTTGCTCATTTTTCTAGGATGATTTTGGTTCATGAATAGAACCAGCAACCCTACACCATTTTCTCTCCAACCAATCTTGAGTCCTTTTTAGTACTGGTTCAGCCCGTTTACTCATATATAAAACTTCATCTTTATCCCAGTCAACTCTGGGATGTGATTTATCAAGCAACTTCTTGTATTCAGGATCAAGAACCACTGAATCTTCAAACGCATTTTCAGGAATTCAGAAAGAGAGATCAAAAATTTGTATATGCTCAAGGGTTAACCTCATATGGTCCCTTTTGAAAACTTTATTTTCATCAACACAATCTTCCCAAAAATCTTCAATTGAAGGTTGGTGTTGATACAAGCTGAAGGCATACAGATTTTTTCTCACAAAGCCCTTGTTGTCAAAATTAGTTCTTACAAACAATTACTGGAGATTGTATTCTTTGAGAATCCTTTCAACATTCTTAGCCATCTTATTAATTTTGCAAGAGAAAGAACGAGTAACTAATGGGAAGGTATACCCTCGCTTTCCCATATTCATGTATTTTATATTTAATATGGCCATTTGTCTGCAGACCTCCAAAAATACCAATAAATCCTCAAGGTACTTAGGAAATTTAAGTGGAGCCTTCTTGTAACCTCCAATTCTCAAATAAGAAAATCTATCAAACTAGATATAAAAACTTCCAAACTTCAACACCAGAGATTTTGATTTAGGGGAAAAACACATTTCAGGGTTTCCATCCAACTTTCTCCCAACTTCCATTAAAAAGGCATCATTAACAAGACAATATTCTCTCATCCCAACCTGGCTGGTAAATTGTGGATAACACTTATACATAGGCATGTCAAGACTTGGTGGTACTTGTGGTTTTAACCCTAGCCAATAAGCTCTTTGACTAGCAATGATATATATCAAACAAGAACACAAATGAAAGGTAGCAGTCTTCTGAAAGTTAACTAATTGCTCATGCAAGTGAAAGAAAATTATCTCGGCCCAATCGATAAACACATTATCATCACAGATAACTAAAATGAACTAACACATCCAGTCTTCAAGTAATTCAACTTGTGCATTCCTGACAATATGATGAAGTAAAGCAATAACATCAACAATTTTTTCTTTAAAATGTGTCCTCTTAAGTTTATTGGGAAATTGAGACTTACCTTTCTTCTCTGATTTTAACCACCCTTTGGCCATAGAATTTTTATACCAGGTTTCATTAGTCCTAAAATATCCGTTAGTTGTTACAACAGACATTTGCTTTACGGGTGTCTTCTCTAGAATTCCCAATGCTTGAGAAACAACCTTGGGAAAATTTTTAGCTACAATGGTTATGTCTGCGGCCTTGATTTCCTGAGTTTCAGGAATGTACCTTCTTGCACATGCAACAATTAGGTCAACACTCAGTGTGTTGCTTCTAGAAAACCTCTGGCCTAAGCTAGTCCACTTTCGAACACCTTCACATCTACAACAGATTTTTCTTTACTATCCAAACATGCCCAAAATTCTTCCAATTTAAAAATCCTAGCTTTGTATCCCTCACACTGAGCCAGCAATTTTCAATTTTAGACTACATGAGCTCACTATGCCTAATGAGATGCTTGAATTCCTGAAGAAATAACAACAAGTAGAAGTATAGCCGAGGCTTTAACAAATAAGTTCTCACCACCTTCAAGCCATATAAAATGACAAGACGTGCAATCAATGTGGAGTAAAACAAGAATGCAGGCTAAATGTCTGCGTAAAACTTCGCTACCCACGTATGTCGTTATTTTTTATAGGACGTGCTTTAAATGTGGCATTCAATTTCATACCTCGAAAAGGTGGCCTTTAAACCTGCATGCTTTTGGAAATTCTTGAAAAGACAACTCAAGTTTATTCCGTACATAGCATTCAATGAGATGTTAGACGACGACACCTTTGAAAGGAAAGATAAGTCCATCATATCATGTGGTCGTTGAAACTTGGAACCTCAAAACCAAAGTCTGAAGTTTCAATGTTTTTGAAACCCCTGACCCATCGACTAAATCCACACACCCTAACTCAAAGCTTACATATGCATGAACTTAAGTTACTCAACAAAGTGAACCAAGTTGGGGAATCGGGTAGTTATGAAAATTTAGAACTCCGCAACAATGTGACATGTCAAATGGTTAAAAAACTTGGAGGCATAGCGACTAAGCTTTCTTTGCTCCCTTGAGTCTACAACGATACATCAAATGTTCTATCGAACCGTTGAGTAATTTATGATATAAATAATAAACATGTGTTTTAAACTTTTTTTATTTTTAACTATTAATGCGCTCAGATTATCAAGGCCTTTATAAAATGAATTACAATGTCACATTAATAGCAGTAGCACAACCATTAATAGCATTAAGCATAGTAACACTTAACGTTGCAATTGCAAAGGACTTAATAAAAGGAATTACAATGTCACATTAATAACACAACCATTAATAACACAGTAACACTTAACGTTGCAAAGGACTTAATAAAATGAATTACAATGTCAAATTAATAGCACAACCATTTACTTTATTACAAATAAATTACAATGCCACATTATTACATAGTACAAATACAAATGTAAGTGAAAGTGCCAAGCTTCTGTTGGATCACTGGTGAAAAAGTAAATGTAATACATGTGTGTCTGAAAATAAATGGGACTTGTCGGGTCAACCATGTGCTTTGAATTTCATTTTTTGGTAAACCCTAACAAGAATGACAACTTCTAGGATCAACCATGGCTCTGAAAATAAATGCATGGGGAAAGGCGAGCTAATCAAACTGAGGAAATGGGCGCTGTGAAGATACAAAATGTACTTCTCCCCTTTGAAAATAAAATTCATGCAAAAGATGAGGGGTTGTAAAACTGCTCTCATCTTCTACTTGCAGCTTCCATGCACTAGGAGAGCACTTATCTCCATCAGAGCTCCTCATCCTGGCTCAATACTTGTCTGAGAAGTCAAGTGAACCAAATCAACTTCTTTCCAATTTCACCCATTCTGAACTTGAAGGAAATTGGTCTTTTACTTTGTAACTACATAAGTGCAGGCAAGAGAATTTAGAGTATCCCCAATAATGCCACATCATCTTCTTCCTGAATCCTATTCCTTATTAACCCTACAAAATGAAAACCCTTATGACAATTTGAACATTGCACTCAAATTATCAATAGAAAATCCTTTAGCCTTCAACAAATGATTTCCATTTTCAGTTTTGCTCACTATCCTTATTTATGGCCAATAGTGCCGCCAATAGTGCCAGTACCAGCCTAGTCCTTGTGTACACCTCACACGTGTCATGTGTGATGTTAGGTATAATCATGATTCATGAATCATAATCGCAATACACACAAACCAAAAAACATACTTAAATTTTAATTGATTTGTGTAGCTTAGGCCTTATAGTTATTTAAATGTTTAATTTGATTGACGTCTAGACTTTGACAGGCTAACAATTGTCAAAATCACCAATGCTCCTCAAATTTCAAACGATATGAAATCATTACAAATATTGTTTCACTAACCATTTAGTCCTACATTGGAAGCAAATTCTAAACCATTGATCATTGTAAATCTAACGGTTAAAGGGTGATTCCGGATGTTTAAGTTTGCAAGACTAGCACTCTGTGCATTTCATTCCTGAATGCAACTACAACCATACCTCAAATGTTCATCGAACGGTTGAGTAATTTATGAATTATGATATAAATAATAAACATGTGTTTTAAAGTTGTTTTAAACTTTAATGTGCTAGGATTGACATCAAGGCCAAGGGGCTAGTAACTTGATGTTGCAAAGGACTTAATAAAATGAATAATGATATCGGGAACTGGGCGAGAAGGTCAATGACATATTAGAAATCAACAACATTTTAATTTTTGGTAAACCCTAACAAGAATGACAACTTTCAACTTTTAGTGTTTATAATGGTTTTTTGTCAATTTGATGGAAATTTTCTTTTTTCATTTGTATTTCTTTATGTTTTACTTTTAAATCTGCATGCAATTATTATTTTTTTGCTAGGTAAAACACTGCTAGGGGTAGCACCCTGTATTGATTATCAAAAAAGGATTACATGAGTTTCTATTTTTCAAAAAACCACCCTGAAGGCCTTTTCTGTCAAGTGACCTTCCCTAATCAACTAGCCCACCCAGAATCCAGGTTCCCTATTCAAAACTAAAAGATTGAGAATTTCAATTAAATGCAATGTAATACATCAAGGCATTGAAAAGAGAGAAATGAGCCTTGATCTCGCCATGTGTCTGCATCTAATAGTTCTAGTGTTATTCCAAAGGTTTCAATTCACAAGTCTATTGCTTTAGAGATTTACTTCCGGAATGCAACTATAGTCGTCCATCAAAACTTCATCGAATGGTCGTGGACCTTGTGGTTATATTAATTTTCCTTTACATCCTTTGTGTAAAACGTTCTTAAGTTTTTAAGCCTTGCTCCTACATTCTTCGTAGGCGGTCCCTCTTTTAAAACAAACTTTTTGCACGTGCATATTTATGCCACTTAAGTTATTCTATCACTCATCGCCAAATTCTAACCCATCAGGTTCATTTGAATCGAATAGTTCTAGTGTAATTCTGGAGGTTTCAATTCACAAATCTATTGCTTGAGAGATATACTTCCAGAATGAAACTATAGTCATCCATCAAAAATTCATCAAATGGTAGTGGTCCATAATGTCATGTGGTTGCTGAAACTTGGAACCTTAGAACCAAAGTTTGAAGTTTTGAATTTTTCAAAACTTCTGACCCACCGACTACATAGATGACCAAGAAACACTTGCAACTAAGGTTAGGAAAAGCACCAAAACTTGATTGCCCCCAGTCAGGTGTGAGACCAATTTATTAGGTGCAAAGGGGTAGCAGCGAATGCAAAGGATGATTTCCCATTCATTTAAATTTTGTGATGGTTTGTTCATTTAAATGCCTTCCCCTTTAAATTTATCAATAGAACATACGTACATCCTGCGCCAACAAAAAACCTTCATAAATGCTTCACTTTTTATGGAAACTTGCGCGCCTCCTTCGCTTACTAAACAATGTTTAATTCATCAATGTTTCTTTCTTAATCATTTGAAAATAGGTTTAATTCACCAATAATTTTATTTTTAGTTTGAAAAAAAGTTTTAATCACCAACAAAATTATTTTTTCTGGTTTGAAAACAAGTTTAATTCACCAATTGAAATATTTTATTGGTTTGAAAATAGATTTTAATCGCCAATGGAAAAAATTTAGTGGTCTTAAAAAATTTGCATTTCGCTAGGATTTTCCACATAATTCTAACAATTAGAAAAGATTCGCCAATGGACATTATTTTGTTTTCACGAAAAATGAAAAAAATTGCCACTAAAATTAATATTTTTATCGGGAAGTATACAAGATTCACCGGGATTTTACACCTTCGCCGAGGGGGGGTTTCTTAAAGTTTTCTCTGGTATGTAGTCCTTATTATAAGCTTCCCAAAAATTATAATTTTAAATAAATTTAATTTTATTATTATATTTATTTTTTATTTCTTGTGAATGTAGGTTTTTCATTGAAAATCAAGCTCTTTGTTTTGCACATGTGGAAAAATAGAAAATTATCAAAAAAAAAATTGAAAAATATTAGTGCACTAGATATTGAAGTCCTTTATCCAAGAAAAAAGAAAAATTGAATTTTGATACATACAAAAAAAGTTATGTTGTATACAGTTACCTATGTCGAATTGTAATTAGTTTGACTTTGAAACTTGATTAGGGAAAAAAATTCAATAAAACACTATGAAACCAAATGAAAGCACTAGATATCATAGTTACAAATCTGAATTTGAAAAAAATAGAATTTTATCCTTCATGGAAAAAAATTTATGTTGTATACGGTGAGCATCACTCCTTAAAAATGGTGTTTATTGAAAAAACTAGTTTTCAAAAGAGATGGAAAAAGAAGTGCAATTTGATTCCAAATTTTTTTAAAAATATATGTTTAGAATTAGAAACAAAATTTCACAAATCACTAGTTTGCATCATCTTCAAATTCCTCACAGTTTAGCCGTTATAGGTTCCCGAAAGTGAAGATTTAGTTAGAAAAAATCAGTTCAGTGTCCAATTTGGCCAAAAATTGTAAACCAGTATTGTGGGATCACCCTCATGTGAGGTATGATCATGTAGGTACAACATAAAAAAACATTGTACATATGATATGTTCATGTAGAAATTACATAAAAATGTATCATCTTTAATGGATAGTATATATTTGAACACCCAAAATACTGAGAGGGGTGAATCAATATTCATTGAAATTCATTAAATCATCAACTTAAATATCCATTCAATGCATCACATTAAATTTGTAGTAATAGAAAGGAACATAGAAAGCATGAATCACACCAACAAACACAAGAACACCAAATTTCACATGAAAATCTTAAAACGGGAAAAACCACGGTGAGATTTAGCTCACAATATATTATAACTGATTATAAGATATTACAGGATGGCTCATTGCCTAGTGGACTCACTATACAGAGAATAGAAGAAATGGATCACTGCAAGGATATGAAAGAGGGTGGCTCACTACCAAAGATTTGAACTGATACAATGCATCCACAATATGTTGAAGACAGTTCCAGTTAAGCTCTGTAAATTGATCTAACACACTTCATGCTTCCTCACTTATCAACCTCTTTGTATTTTGCTCTGTTTCAGATCTCACACACTCTTAATTATTTTTCATCTCACACATTACACCACACATCTCATACACCCAACTTTTCACAAGGAATTGACCTTATATATATACTTCTTCAAACACAAACATAAATTAGGTCAACTTAATTGATGTATCATACATCCTCAAAACTTGTCAGCTCTAAACACCAACACACACAACCCAAAGCATATACATAATCAAAATAGTTCAAAATGACCTATAATTACTCTCATAAGTTTGATCCATACATCTTTAGTTTTGCACAACCTCAAACCCTCTAGGTTGGCACAACTAGTGAAGCAACAATGGAATGACCCAATTGTTCAATTCACAACATGACACGTGAACCTCCAAAACTCTTTCCACTTGAACCACACATACTTCTAACACTTGTAAATATTCCCTCAAAATTGCATAAAAAATGTTCATCCACAGTGGAATGCAAAGCATTACAATCAAGTACTCTGTCACTATAAATTTTCCATATCTAGAGCAATACTCTATCAACTCTAACTTTGAATGTGGAGGACATAAAGATATGAAACCTTGGATTTAGGTTCCTCTAACAATTACCAAAATCACCTTAAAACCAAATAACTTGATTCTTCATGTCAGAGCAATGTGGACCACAAAATAGGTTCTCTAAATACTGAAAACTGTATTCTGAACTTAGGCAAATATCCAACACATCTGCATCTATAATAGATTGACATCACTAACCATACTGCATTCAATCATGTTCATCAAAAATTAGCTATACATCAATGTTGACATCACTAGAATGTTGACATCAATGACAACACCATAGTAACATCATCTGCCATACATCCACTGATCTTCTCGATGACAAACCAATCTTCCAACAGTCTCCCCCTTTGTCATTCATGGAAACATGCCCAAACTATTATCCCTCTTTGACATCAAGGGCAACAGGCTCTCAATGTCAAACTTGGTAAACTACTTCAACTATTCTCTCCATTTGTAGGTATATACATATATGCATGAGAATAGCTCTCCCTTACAAGGTCATCCATCAAAAATGATAAAAAAAAAATGCATTGCAACATTGTCTACTACTTCTACATATGTACAAAGATATTTGAAATTGCATAAATAAAACTGAAATATGCATAATCAACTAGAAGAATGTAAAATACTTTTGTAAGACACCTTCAATTTTGCAAGGTGTGCCTCCCAATCCTTCTTCCCAACATCTCAATCCTTCCAGGTGTGAAGGAAAGCATGCAACATTGATTCTTAAATTGCATAAGGAGGTCTTCTCCTTCATCTAGTGAACTAGGTACCAGATTCTCTTGTACCAACTTTTGTGCACTTGCTAACACACCACTCAAGGGTTAAGTCTTTCACTTACTAGGTATCTAAGCTGACTATATTGTACTATTATCTTCTCCTTTTTCTCTTGCAACTGGAAAGATTTCCATGCATATTTTCTATTTCCATCCTTGTAGTACCATATGCATCATTTTCCAGATCATATGCTCTAGAGGCCTATCCAATTTGTGACTCAATGGATTCAGTTTCATCCTTTATACTTTTTGTAGAACTGGGCCATTTCAAACAAAATTGAAACAAAGTCATTGCTTCATCTAAACACTTTTGTAGATGTCTTATATTTTCTTGCAATTTCCCATGTGCAACACTATTCTTGTCAGATATTTTGATCAATCTCATGTCATTGACCTTTTTTATCTCCTTTTCAAGCCTCTCTTCCAAACTTGTAGAATAGTCTTTGAAAGAATCTAGCAGTAGCTTTAGTTTCTCCACACCAGACAAAGAGTCATCAATTGTAGCTCTGGGGACACCTTCTTGCAATACTTTGACTGCTTCTTCAATCAACTATGCACTCTTTTGGTGAGTGGACAATATCTCCTTCCTTGCGGAGGCATGAAAAGCATCACCAAGTTGCAATTTCTATAAAGGAGAAATCTTACTCATGTCCACTTGTCCCTATTGCATAGGTAGCTGCAGCAGTTGTGCAGAAACCATCAGTTGGAACTGTAGCTACATGTCTAATAAATATTTTAAGGAATCTCTGGAAGCTCTGAAGGATTCAACAACCATTTTTACACTTTCTCCTTCCTTCTTATCAGCCTTTTCCTTGTCACCAAAGCTATCTTCAACTTTTTTGTCACTCTACTCCCTATCTACACTATTGGACTCTTCCTCAATCTTCTTCTCTTCTTCAATTGATTTTACTTTATCTTCCAGTGGAGGCATGTCTTCAATGTTTTGTGCCTCTGAATTCTCTAGGCTGTCTTGTGTAACTTCTTCCTTTTGTTTTCCATTTTTCTCTATGTTTAGAGAGGGTGAATTTTGCTTAGTTTGTACATCCTCATACATTTTATCATGTCCTTTTCTTTTCCTACATTCTCCACCACTGGAGGGGCATTATCTCTAACCATATTTTCTTACACATTTTCTCCCTCAGGTACATGCTCATGTTGTGCATTTCTTGGCTCATTCACTTTTAGGATGAAAGTTTCATATTGTATTTCACTTCCACTATCCTGAGACACACTTAAATCTTTAGCAAGTGCTTCTAACTTCTATAGTTTCTCACTTTTCATCCTTTCTACATCTTCCTTATCCTTGCTCATCAGGGTGTTGACTCTTTGTTTTGTTCTAAACTCTCTACTATACAATTGCGCCAATCTAACTTTATCTGCTTCTGAAAGAGAAGAACCAATCTTCTCTAGGGCATACTCCCTCTTGTCTTCTCATTCTCAAAATATTCTTCAAATCATCCGGTAACTAATCTTTTATTTGTGCCAAACTAGTACAAAAAGTTACCATGTACTTCACTATTGCTTCCTCAATTGTAGCCTTGTTTACTTCATTAGAATCTGAATATATTTTGGTAGTTTCTTCCAAAATTCCATGCTCAAAAATTCCATTAAATAGTGAATCTATCCATAGAAGGCTATGCTTTCTTTATGGAGGGTACTTTTCCTTCTTCTTCCCCTTAGCTTTTGTTGGCTTTTCTTTTCTAGACTTCTTCTCTTTCTCACACGTATTTTGAATGCTTTCTTTTTCTTCTCTATTTCCTCCTCGCTATCAGTATCCATATTATCCACCTTTTCTTTCTTTGTACTAGCCTCTTCTCTGAAGGCTTGAGGCATTCTCTTCTTCCAGACCAATTTAGGTCCTTCCTCTTCTTCTTCTTATTCATCCTCATACCCAACATACCTTTCTCTTGTAGCCTTTTCTTTATTTCTCTTGTACAAAGGATTCTATTCTTTCACAAGGGCACTAGTTGACTCTTTCCTCTTAGCTCCAACAACATATTTAGTCCCAAAGGACTTAGGACCAACCAGAGAGAGGGTAGAGGTCCTTCCTAACCTTCTTGTGTTGGGGGAACCTTGTAGAGGACTGGATATTCCTTTGTATTTCTCCATAAGGCCTTTTGGTAAGCCCATCATCTCCATTATGTGTGCCTTCATCTTCTCCACATTCTTTTGAATTTCCTTCTATTTGTGCTCCATGTGTATTGTACTAGATTTTTCTTCATATGTGCCATATCTTTCTTCTTTAGGATCTCTATGCATACTCAACATGTGATCTACCAGACCGATGAGAACATCCTTTACTACCTCATATCCCATTTCAGGGATCCATATTGTCCTTGGTTCAACAACTTCCATCATGCTGCAACAATCTTTGCTAACCATGAAGATGATATCATTTTTGTACTTCTCCACAAAACTCTTAGGAATCCTTTCCCTTGTTTGCATATTCTAGATGCTTGATACAACTTATGTTCCAAATCATAATTAAAGATCTTCAAAGTTCTTTTTGTATAGCTCATTGAAAATTAATTGTGATGGCTACTAAATACATGAATATTTGTACTAACAAACATAAGTGCACTAAATTGATGTTGTTAGAGTGAAAAAGGTAATCACCTAATTAATTATTATTAGGTTCATATTCACACTAGCATGCTTAAGATTACTTAGATCATGTTATTTTTTGTGTCTCAAGTCATAATATTAAGACGCATTTCATGATTGTATTATATCCTTACCTAGGAATTATTTATCCTTTATCAAGGATTATTCATTGTCTATCATAACAATTATCATTATTGCAACAATATAATTCTTAGGATTCATAAAAAATTAGTTAATTTTTCTCTCATGTGATGGGGTATTATGGTTGTACATAATCTTTGGGGTTTGTGGGGTTCAATCATCAACTCCTCCAATAGATCTACCACAAACTTGATACACATGACTACAAAACATACATTAAAATTCCTACTAAAAACATAAGTGCATTAAATTGATGTGCCACAAACTTGACACTTGTGACTACAAAACATCTAGGAATGCTAGAAAATACCTATAAGACAAACAAACAAACAAAAAAATAAAAAGGTTGAAGCAAGCTTTCTCTTACACCTTAGATGCTTTTAACAAATGTTACATTCCATAATTTAGAATAAATGAATACAAATTATATACGGGGTTAACTCTAATTGGTGTTATAATGATGGAATAATCTAGAGTTAAGAAGTGCGATAAAATATATCTCACCATACACCCAAATCCTAATCCAAAGATATAAGAAAAAAAAGATTAAACCATCTAAGGTAAGGCTAAAAATATGTGAAAAATCATAATAATATCAAAACTACAAAATTAGATTATAAATCCTAATTAGGTTAGAATGTGTAGGATTGAAAAGGTTAAAAAATGTAAAGAAAAATAACATTTTATTAATGTGTAACTTAGCTAATCCAATTAAATGTGTAGACACCTAAAAATGGTTTGAAGAATCTAATTAATTAAATATGATTTATTTGATTAATTAATCATAAATTCATCTACTTAGTAAATAAATAGAAATATTTATTTATATTAAGTTCACTATTAATTCTTCTATCTCATCACATTTCTTCTTAATTAAATAAAGATATCCTAAAATCTTTAATTTAATTATCATATTCCTTCTATTTTAATTTAATAAACAACTTCTATAGTTTGTTTTATTAAATTATTTATCTCTCTTTTTGCTAATTTAAATAAACCAAAAATATTTAAATAAAAGCATAAATCAAATCCCTCTATTCACTCACCAATAAAATTAGATTTTTCAAATCTAATTAATGCAACTGGCATTCATGGGAAAAGCCTCAAGGACAAACCTCCAGACAATCCTCTCAATCTTCTCCTCAAATATTTCCTCTCATCTTGCCTGGTGTTTTCATGGGGAGGAATAATCTCCCATGATCAGCTCCACCTTCTCATCTTGTACCATTCAAAAATCTCTAGATTTAATCTCAACCTCTGTTGTGTTACCCTTGTGCAAAACTATTGTCGGAAATATATATATATAGCCTTCTGAAGCATCAAAATCATCAGAGAATTATCATCTTTTATGCAAACTTACTCTACAGGAATTAGTACTCAAGCAACCAAGAAATCATTTAGCATTAGCATTTTAGTATCATCATAGCATCATGGCATCAGTAGATTTTATATCACAACAGTATCATAGTTTCTTTTTACCGTAGCTTTCATCCATCAGGCTTCACTTACAGTAGCATTATATCATTTAGAAATCATTAGCAATCATCACATCATTTCATTTAATAGCATCCATTACGTTGTCTGGATAGGCATTTTAAACAGTTACAGTGCTTAGAAATCTGAGAGCCTCTATAACTTGATAAATCTTTGGAGATAGGAGACAATGAGACGCTTTCAGGCTTTTTTGTGTTTTAAATTAGTTTAATTCATGTTTAATCTTGATACAATGTTTCATTAAGAGGTGTATTTAATTGTATTTAGTTTACATTTTCCACACTTACATTCTAGCACCCACCGTGGGGCCGTACCCCATGTTTTTAACAAGTTTTTTTGGAAAGTTTTCATACAGGAATCTAGCGTAATTTGTTTTAGTGTGATCAAAAGATTCTATAACACTTATGAGATAAACTATAGCGCATCGGAACTCTGTTCTAGCACTTTTGAGGGAAAGTATAGCACTTTGAAGGATTGTTTTAGTGCTTCAATCCTATAATCCAGTACAAACCGACAATTCACACCCAACATCTGTTTTAGCATGTTTGTAAAATCCTATAGCGCTTTGGGATATTTATAAAGTGCTTCTGCCTAATTCTATAGCATTTCTACTAAATTTTATAGTGCTTCTGATGAAAACTATAGCGCTTCTGACACTTCTTTTAGCGCATCCAACAAAAATTCAAAAAAAAATAGTCAAAAAAAAAAAAACAACTATGTTTTAGTGCTTTGACAGTCAATCTTAAAATGACCATATCTTGGTCATACGGAGGTCTTTTTTGAAACTTTTTTTTTTGAAATGGGGTAGAATTTCATAAGATATGTAATGGTGTAGGTATTTATCACTTTTTTTAGAGTTAAAACTTTTAATTTTACATTTAAATTCAAATCACATTGTAACTTAGTCTAAGTTTTAGGGCTTCTATGCTCAGTCATTCATATAACCCTTATATCTTCTTATTTTTTGATCTCATCTAACATTTTTGAGAATTTATTGTAGTTTTTAAGAAGAACATGGAGCATTGAAGTGAAAGAAAGCATTTGATGTCCATTGTAATAGTTTTTTCAAACACTCATGGGAAAATAACCCATCATATATTATTTTTCATTCATGTTTTAGGACCAACTAGCATTAATTTGGGCTTAAAATTAACCATCTACACAAGCTTTGTCAAAGTTGGTTAAAAAGAATATTAAAAACTCATTGGTTTTTGGATTTGGACTTAAAATGAATCAATCCTAGGATAGTCACATTTTCCTTTGGATTACAAATTTACCAATCTAGGGTAGTCACCAGATTTTTCAATTTGCGATTTAAAAATGAACACCATGTCTTTTTGTGAAGCAACATCTTCACTGTGAAGTAACATCTTCACTTAGATTAGAAAATTTTTCGTTTGGGCTCTAAAATTTGAACAAGTGGTTTCTATGTTTGAATGGTCGATAGGCATATGCTCTCCCCTTAACTGGGTGATCCAAAAATCCAAACTCATCCTTTTTATGCATTCTTCAAGTTTTATTACATCCTTTAGAAGGCCTGTCGCAGTGGGAAAAAGTACTCACCCTATGGGAACAACCTAAGTGGGTTCAAACCAAAGCTAGGTTTTTCCACCCCACTATAAAATTTAAAGCAAATCTGGGGAAACCCACTTTTTTCGGAAGTGTGCAAGATAACCATCCCCAAAACCTTTTTTCTAAAGGTTGGGAGGTCTCCTGAGGGATTTTATCACTTGCTACTCTGAACAAAAACCCTTTCTAAGAACCTAGTGTAGTATCCAGCCGAGTCAGTAACCAGACATTGTAATACTCACAATGCAAGGGGAGGGAAGAATCTGCCCCCAAGACACTCACCATATAATTTCCAAGGATCGTTTGCTTAGGAGATCAAGAAATCTAACCTTGAGTATGCACCTGGAAAAGACAAAAACACGGGCACCCTCTAGGGGGTGACACGGCTATGTGAGTCAATGCAATTTTAAGATATGGGTTGTTGAGTCTAACAATGACCTTTGGACTATTAAGAGTAAGTTTTTCTGAAGTGATTTATTTTTATCAAACCAGTGAAAATAGGACCATGTGTGGTTCTTTTGAACGTACACTATCTATATAGATTATAGCTCTTAAAAAAAATTGTCTACATTTGATTGTTGTGTTTTTCAAAATCATTAAAATCCAGATAAAGATCATCCAAAAAAAAAAAAGCACAAAAGAGTCAAAACATAATCAAACAATGAAATTTATGATTAGGGATTGGAAATCCACAATGTTTTTCAAGAAATCCCTCACAACAAGAGTCAAAAATCCAAAGAACAGGAAATTGAAACTCAAACCACCATGGCTGAAATAGATGAGGATCAATTGAATGCTTTATCTCATCAAATGAAAAAACTTCAACAACAAATCTGGGATATGCAAAGGGAAACAACCACAAAGAGATATTTGCTAGCAGACATTTTTTCTTATTCCTCTGACAAAAATCTAGACATGACACCTTCTGAACACCAAAAACTACATCATCCAAGTTCAATGTCGTTGAATTTTTGCAAAATTTCAATAAGCCCAAATCTAAATCCTCAAACACAAATGATATTGGGAAATCTTATCATGTCATGCATTTATCTCCATCCACCATAAGCCAAAATAAACCTCAAGATTCTTTCACTTAAGTTAACAATTCCATCCAATTATCCTCTTCTATCATATCTTCAACATCCAATGATTCATGTCAATCTCACAATCCAAAGCATGCTAGCATAGACTCCCCTACACATCAAGATCAAAATATTCTTTCCACTCCATCCAATGATATCAACATTCCACAAATTCTTCCAATCTTTGATCAAGATCCCATTTCTCAAGAATCTTATGACGATCCCCTCCTTTCACTTTTCATCCAAAATAATTCCCTTCCATCTCAAGAGACAAGTATCCTTCCAAGTTTTTCTTCCACAACATCTAATCAATCCATACCATCTCATGATTCTATTGCATCACAAGAGCATGCTAGTTCTTCCATCCTATCTAATGATTTCTTACCAACTGACAATCAATATTTGCTTTCTACAAAATCTCATGATTCCCTTCCTCATCAAGACCAAGATATGCTTCCATTCAAGGATACCATTTCATCCCATGAAGATGATTATCCTTCTCATAATCAAGATATGCCTTTCATACCACTTCATAATCATTTTCCAAGTCAAGATCAAAACACCTCATCATCCCCATGTCAAGAGCCTATCACACCTATTCAAGCTATCCATGAACCCCACACCTATAAATTGGGATCCTCCACCTTTATCCATTTTGGTTTACTTCCAACACCTATCCTCTCATCCATATCATATCCTCCACAAAATGGACTCGCATCTTGTTTCACAAACAATATATATCCCATTGGTAAACGAATGTGTCAAAGTATGAATTACAAAGGAAAAGGATTAGGCCTTCATGAGCAAGGTATCCTAGAACCCCTTTCTATTCAAAGAAACCCATATCACCACGGCCTTGGTTATACACCTAAGTGTCCTAATTCATCAAACCTACCATCTATCTTAGGTCCTCATCCTAATCCACCAAACATTCCATCTATCCTAGGTCTTCATCCTAGTCCATCAAACCTTCCCTCTATCCTAGGTCCATATCTTATTTCTCAAGAACAACAAAGGCACACATCCTTGATGCCCTTTCAAAATTATACCCACATTAACTCATCCATAATACATCCATATCATTCATCTCAATCCACCCCTTCCATTGCTCTTGGAAGCAATTTGGGTGCCAAATATCAAAAGCTTCTATATCAAAATCCACATGTATCAAAGGATCAACATGTCTCCTCGAAGAGATGCAAAAATTAAATAAAAATCTAAAATTCCACAAAGGCCCATCAAAGCAAAAATTTTCAAAGACTACAAAGGTCCATAAATCAAAAAGAAAAATGTCAAAGGCCACAAAGGCCCACAAAGCAAAAATCAAAGTCAAAATTCATGTGGATTCCTAAAAGTCTCATAGAAGCAATAAAATCTAAATTGGCATCCAAATTTGCTAATCCAAAAGCTTCCTCCAATTTTCCATCTAATAACCTATCACCTTCCAAATCCATTTTTCCTCCATCACTCCACCACCCTTCAAGGTATGTGCTAATGTTGATCTTTCCATCCTTTCCATGTATCCATCAACAAACCTTCCAACCTCCTATCCATTATCCAACATTCATCCCCCACCATTCTCCTTTAATCCAAACCTTTGCATAAGTCCTTAGATTCTTCCATCATATCATTAATCTTCCAACATTTAGGAGTCTAATTACCATTGCCATGGTTTATTAGAGGGATATTTGGTTGTGAAACTTGATGCTTAAGTCCTTCCTCCATATCCCTATCATCCATATCCTATCTTACATAGTCGTCTTGCACTCTACACTTAGGGACATGTTTCGTCCATCTTATCATTCATGGTCATTATCCTTTCTATGCTCATTCCTTACATTTCCACCTTTGATCTTGACAAGGGTAAGGATCTTCTAAATCGTATATCTTATCCAATACACTTTTTCCATATCTTTCATACCATATCCTTCATCTTATCCATATTCCATCATTATTACTAAATACATCCTTTCTTCCTTTCCTCGGTCTTAATGAGGAATAGGGGAAAAATACTTGGGCCTTGTGTCTGTATCTTATCTAGTTGATCTCGATCATCACCATTCATTATCTTTATCCTTGCTTTCTTCCATTCCATATCTCCTAGCTTATCAAAATCCATGTCATCTTGTCCCTTTGCAACCTTGAATCTTATCATGCACAACATATTTGAGCCTAGCTACAAAACATTATCCAATCCTCATATCTTTTGTCAATCAATCATCAACAATCATCAATCTTATCATACTTAGAGTAAATTAGTGATCCTAAGTACTTATCATCATCATGCCTTATGGAATCAATCATTCCTGGCATCTTAATCAATCAACCATTATCATCTTTTGACAAGAGATATGTTGCTTACATGTGACATGTTTTGTAGTGAACCTTTCATTTTGATCTATCATTTATCCATGGTTGCATTACCCCTATTGTGGCGCATCTTGTTCCTTCAATTAGTCGTATCATCTCATTTCATCTTGAATATCCTGAAAAATCCAACAAAACAAACAAAACAAACAAACAAACAAACAAAATCATAAAATCTGAAAAGGTGTAAGAAAACCTCATGTACATAACCTAGCAATATAGCTATGTCTCACCCTAGTTTTGGGGCAACATCTCAACCTCATTGGGGGCAATAAATCTTGAGCTTAACAAAATGGAAAAATAGCAGGAAGACAAACAAAACAAAAACAATGTTCGAAACACAACCCAACATGAAACATCAATCACCATCAGAAACACATTGAACATCCATATCACAATAGAAAATCCAAAAATAAATCCAAAATTCAATCTAAAAAATCCAAAAACATGAGTCTATGTCAGTCGAACTGTGTGGTATCTGCGTGTATAGCGTAGGCAAGGCTAATTTTTGATCAGCCCCCGAGGCCCCTAGGATAGGTATTTAAGTTAGTTTGATCCAAAATCTTGAAAACACAAAAACATCACAAAATCAGGATGGATGATCTAATCTGAATAAATGATTGAATACTATAATTAAATGTAAGATATGTTGTACTTTTGATCATTGTTATCATTTCTTTGGAGCACCTCAATGATGTATTGAACTAGAGAAGCCAAGAAGAAGAAATGGTATTTTCTTTGTCTACTGCCTATGAATTAATCATCATTATTGTGTGAATTGTCGCAGGAAGTGCTCTACAAAGTATCATGGATGACATTCCAATTCACATAGGAAAGTGGTTAATTCTTGTCTATTTTATGCAAGAAATGCTTAGGTCATCTCAGTTTAATAATACCTCGATGCTTGTGTTCGCTTGCAATATCAAAAATCATGAAAGAAGTACTCGGTCATCATCGGCTTACATTATACCATTGATGCTTGTACTCACTTTCAACATTTTTAAAGCTCTATGATGATACGAAGCACAATAAAAGTATTGTTAAGATGCCAATGCTTGCATATGTAGATTTGCATGGTTAAATTAGATTGCATTCATATTAGTTTTGCATCTGCATTATAGATTTCCCACATCGACTAATGATATCTATATCGACCTGCACCAGATGCAAAATCATGTCCCACGTCTTTGGGAAGAACTCTAAAATCCTCCTATGATCATAACATATTGCAAATTAGCAATATTATCAATCAATCAAAATTCAATCAGCCTATCAATCTATTCAGCTCCGGTGATACTTTGATCAGATCTTGTGAGCGACTATCATTGAACCTCGCCTATCATGAGGTCAAACAATCATCAACCTATCATTGATCTTCACCTATCATAAGGTCAATACATCAAATCAACCTCGCCTATCATGAGGTTAATCATCAATACATCAAAACAACCTCTCCTATCATGAGGTTCATCAATCAAACTATAATTATTCCTCACCTATCATCAGGATAATTATCATCACTCAATCATCAGACCTCACCTATCATGAGTTTGAACATCATCTACTTGATTAGGAGCATCAATCAATATCGAATCAAAGGCTGACACGATCGAAAATCATCAAACACAAGGAGGCTTAATTCAAACCTCATTCAGAGGCACTTTCTACATCAATTATCAGGAGATAAATTATTTCATCATCAAATCTACATCAAATCATCAAAAAATCATTAAAATTTGAAAAATTCCAAAAAATTAAAAAAATCATTAATTTATCTCCTGAGGGGGCATATATCCATCAATCACCTGAAAACATGTCTGGGGCATTCTAAAAAATTTCTCGTCAATACTAGCAGTAGTAGCACAAATTTTTTTTTGAAGTAATGCGTAAAGACATCACTTCAAAGAGGGGCAAAATGTAGACACCTAAAAATGGTATGAAGAATCTAATTAATTAAATATGATTTATTTGATTAATTAATCATAAATTCATCTACTTAGTAAATAAATAGAAATATTTATTTATATTAAGTTCACTATTAATTCTTCTATCTCATCACATTTCTTCTTAATTAAATAAAGATATCCTAAAATCTTTAATTTAATTATCATATTGCTTCTATTTTAATTTAATAAACAACTTCTATAGTTTGTTTTATTAAATTATTTATCTCTCTTTTTGCTAATTTAAATAAACCAAAAATATTTAAATAAAAGCATAAATCAAATCCCTCTATTCACTTACCAATAAAATTAGATTTTTCAAATCTAATTAATGCAACTGGCATTCACGAGAAAAGCCTCGGGGACAAACCTACAGGCAATCCTCTCAATCTTCTGCCTCGAATCTTTCCTCTCATCTTGCCTGGTATTTTCACGGGGAGGAACAATCTCCCATGATCAGCTCCACCTTCTCATCTTGTACCATTCAAAATCTCTAGATTTAATCTCAGCCTCTGTTGTGTTACCCCTGTGCAAAATTTTTGCCGAAAATCTATATATATAGCCTTTTGAAGCATCAAAATCATCCGAGAATTATAATCTTTTATGCAAACTTACTCTGCAGGAATTAGTACTCAAGCAACCAAGCAATCATTTAGCATTAGCATTTTAGTATCATCATAGCATCATGGCATCAGTAGATTCCATATCACGGCAGTATCATAGTTTATTTTTACTGTAGCTTTCATCCATCAGGCTTCATTTACAGTAGCATCATATCACTTAGAAATCTTTAGCAATCATCACTTCATTTCATTTAACATCCATTTCGTTGTCTAGATAGGCATTTTAAACAGTTACGGTGCTTACAAATCTGAGAGCCTCTGTAACTTGATAAATCTTTGGAGATAGGAGACAATGAGACGCTTTCAGGCTTTTTTGTGTTTTAAATTAGTTTAATTCATGTTTAATCTTGATACAATGTTTCATTAAGAGGTGTATTTAATTGTATTTAGTTTACATTTTCCACACTTACAAAATGTATACAAAAGCTAAAATCAACTTCAAAGTTAATAAATTATAATTGGATATTGATATTTCAATAATTCACATGAGTTAACAGATGATAATTGGATGTTGATATTTTAGTAATTCACATAAACTAATAAGTGCAAATATAAATGTGTACTTAGCTCAATAACCAATTATGAATTTAAGAGTAATGTGGATATGAATATGAGATCTCACTATAAGGAACAACTGATTGTAGATTGGTAAATTGCTTCATAATTATAATATTATTTTTTCATTATGTAGGGATGAGTTTGGAGATCAAGGAAAAATTTAAGACATTAATGAACTTGACATTTGTCATTTGCATATTACTTTTCTTTATTCTATCTAATGTATGGTAGCTTATTATTTTCTTCCTAAATAACTAAGAGCTTGGTAGTATTTAGAAATACCTTAAGGTTTGTTGATTAGACACAAGGATTCAAGGCTTCTCATATCAACCCTTGGAAATTGAATAACGATTGAAAATAATAATTGTCAATCATGCCAATGCTTCTAGAATAATAGTGTAGAGCTAGATTCATTATAGAGCATTAATTGAAATGTACACATGTGAGTGATATGTGAACTATCACTTTATTCTAAGATGATGAGAGTGAATGTAGTGGATGCCTTTAAATACAAGGATATATCAACATATTGCACAAACTTTTGTATAGTTGGTCTTAGGTAGAAATGGTAAAGGCGAAAAGTTGGTTACATTTAAATTTAAAAATTTAAATTTAAGCAAAATGAATCTATGATTGCAAGGAAAACCTTTTGATCACGAACTAGTCCTAGGATAAAGATTGGGCTAAATATTAGTGAATAGCATGTGCATGTAAATTAGTGTGAGCATTACTGCGATGAACAAGTGGATTGGATAGATACATAAGGGTGTGTGAACATGTAAATGGAGATGTGTGGTAATTGCATAGAAATATGTGTAAACATTTGGCAGATGGATAATATACAACAAGAAACCTAACTTTGTACAAAATTACACTATTTATTAGTATATATCAAAACATTCTCCTTAAATAAACACAAACTAAACAAAAAATAAAAACCTTATACATATTAAGAATAAATTTACAAAACAAAAAAAATATTCATCATAGATGCTAACTAACATATTATGATTTGAATATAATTGACTGATATTTATTCTTAATATATTTGTACATACAATTATAATTGTGATGCTTCAACAAATAGAAACATTGAACATACAATTATAATTGTGATGCTTCAACAAATAGAAACATTGAAGCAGTTGTTTTATTGATTTTTTTTAGAATGATGTATAAATAATTACTAAATTAATGAATTGACTTTCACTTTTGATATGATGTCTAAAACATTGTTTATTATTATTTTTTTAATAAACAATTTTGTTTTTATGAGAGCTAATAAATCATGCATTTCACAAAAGTTTATCTTTAAACTCTGAAGATATGCATTAAATTTGAACAGATGATGATATTAATTTAGAATTGGCAGCATGTGACATGGAATATCTTCTTTCTTTCACGTACAAACCTCCTTTTGGCAAATAATTTTCAATCTTTTCTTGTCTGCCATGTTATTATGTTTTTTTTTATCATTCCTTACATGTTCACTCAATCTTCTTTAAATCATTTCAATCCAGTTAATTGTATTTTTTGGTTGTTTATTTACGTGAGTACGAATTTGTGTGAGTTCCACTATAAACCACATAACAATTTGTAATATATTAACATTGTTATTATGTCATGAAAGGGGAATTCAATTATTCAATTAAGAGCATATTGACTTTGCCTCGCCACATATCCCCTTTTTTGGGTGCCTCAAAGATCTATATACATTGAATTGCTTGATATAGTATCTGTAAATAATCTAATCAATAAGATATGTACTTGATATACCTAGTATTTGTGATATGTAGTTTTTTTAATTCGGAATGTAGTTATAGTTATTATTTTTATTTTGCCTTTTTAATTAGATCAAAGAAAACATTTTCATTGTTTAAGCTTAATGATGATTGAATTTTAAATAATTTGATTGGACTATTCTAATTATAATCATTGTGATGTTTAACCATGTTAGATTTTTCAAAAGGGTCTCTTCAATTATCGGAAGGTTCAATCTTCTTCAAATCTAAAGTGACATTTTTTGCTTAATATCATTGGAAGCACATATATAATAGAATTTCAAAGTGTTTTTATTTGAAAAGTTATGGACTTGCACTAGCCAAATCTAATTCATTGCTTCTATGTGTGAATCATTAATAGTGGACACATATGTAGTTCGCATTGGTCAAATAGGTTGTAGACTACTAATGTTCATGAGAAACCAATAGGTGTAATTGTAGGGGATTGGGTTCATCGCCCTCTTTATGAGAGAGGGTTGCCTTATGTATGATGGGAATATTTGGTCAATGTGTAGTGATGATGTCGAGTATTTGTTATTGTTCGTGGGGCATTGATTTCTTGATGAATTCTATTGAGGTTTTGTCAAACAAATTCAAGATCAATGTTCAATTGGGTAGTCTCTCAATTTTTTTGATTAAATGGATTATTTCAAATCTTTGCACTAGGTCATGTTTGTGTTGGTTTGTTATAATGTTTGAGCTTGTTCTTCTTTAGTGGCTATGAGAGTTGGTAATTTTTTTTTGAGATTAGGTGTGTCATACATCTTGCAAGTCCTAATGTTTGAATTATTTAATTATTTATTGTTTATGTGTTACATTATGAAATGGGATGTCCCACTTTATGCCTTGGTCATTATGTCATATGTGAATTTTTTATTTTTGCATTTATATGTGTAAACATATTGTAAAATAATATCTTGTCATGAATGATGTGTAAGAGCATCTATGACAAAGATAGTACTTGTGACAAGAGCATAATTAAGAGGGAAGTCATAAAATGGAATAGGAATCTTGACCCACTTATGACACATGTTATGTCACATCATAGTACATGTTTCTAAAGAAGGTAAATGATAAATAGTGGGGTGTGGTTGGTATTAATTTTTATCATGATATTTTGGGACCTTTTTTGTGTCCATTTTAATCCCTTATGGTGGTTTTCTAGGTTACCTTGGGTATATACATTAGAGGCATAGGATAGAGGATGTTAGACACAATTTTTTGCAGGGTTATGTTATCATATTTCAACCAAAGGAATAAGATGTTGATCTCCATGAAGAAAAGAGTATAATATTGTATTGTAACAATTTGATTTTTGAACAATACATTGGTTCAATGCTTTGGAGGCTAGGGATTTTTTTAAATAACTTTTCCCATGATACATTGGTGTCTCTCATCTTCTATCTTCTTTGTATTTTATCTCACATCCTTTTATTTTCTAATTATTGTTTATATGTTGGAATGTTGCTCATTTTTTTGTAGATTAGATTAATGTATTAATTTCCTCAAAGGGATAATGTGAAAATGTCTACAATTCTTAATATTATGTGTGGATTTGATTTAATTACCTTGTCCTCATAAATTCACCCTTAAAGTTCTCTCAAATTAATTCCCGCCCAATGTTCTCTTACTCCTAGAAATAGGTGTGATATGACAAGTTTGACTAAGAGAGAGAAAATATGAGTAAAAGTTCCTTTATAGTCTTAGTTTGTCTCTTCAATTCACTTTGTTTGCTTAATAAATTTTGAGTTGTATGCATGTTTTTGGATATTTGTTTGTTGAACATGTGATTGTTTAAAACTAACTTCGAAGATTATATTGCTCAATGGAAATGTCTTAATATTTTCTCTATTATTTTTGTGAGTTTTGATGTTTTAAATAAATGTTTGAAATCAATCTAAATGCTAAAATAACAATGTAGATGAACTATATTTTATTGTGTTTTTCAAATGTGTTTAAGTGCTTAAAAAGATTGAATCTAAATTTTTGAAGCTACATTAAATATTGGCTATTTTGTTGTTTTTATGTATATTAACATGCATGTGAAAGAAATAAGTTATATGGTAAAAAGACAAATCTAAACACTAAATTTTTTTAATTTTTTTAAAACTATGTTTCCCTTTTATATTATATATAATTTGAATAAAAAACACATAATAGACTAATTAGATCAAGTAATAATGAATTCAAACTTTTGTTTTCATTTTTTTCAAATTAACACTCTTACAAGTTCGAAGGAAATACAAATGCTTTGACCTTTCTATTACAATGTTGATAATGAAAGTGTTTTTTTATTTTTTACTTGTTGTTTTCCTTTATTTAATTGTTTTTTATTTAACTTGTTTTGTTGATGAAAAATTTGTTGGTTTATTGTTCTTATTTGGTTGTTTGAACTAATTTGGAAAGAATAACACATTGTTTTCAATGAATTTCTTGCAAGAATTAAAACTAATTTAATTTAACAATTTAAAACTACTTTATATGATCGTATATATGGTATTTGGTGCAAAGTGTAACAAAATAATAGAAATAGAATAACTAAATTAGAACTTAACGATAATTAATCTAATCTGTTATAACCAACTAATCTTAAAAAAACTAAAATTTCACAATTGGAACAAAGAACAATCTATTATGTAGAATAAGTTATTAGTGGAAAATTCATCAAACATTTGGCTACTTGGTATCCTCTCTTTCTCAATTTTAGGCTCTCCCTCTGATTGTTCAAGGAAGGCAGGAAACCAAGTACTAAAGAAAAAATAAAGCAAAGGAATGTTGCTATGTATGAGTATTATTGAAGCTTTATAGCCTAGAGACTATGTATACATCGTAGAAGTATGGGAATTATATTGTTATTTTTTGGTAAACTTAGACCTACTACTACGCATAACAATGAGTAAAAACCAAGAGTTTTTAAGAATAGATAATCAAAATATTGTTTCACTATTTTAATAACAAGAGATCTATAATTAAGGATAAGAATTGGAGTTTTTTATGCTATATGTATTCATTCATAATAAGAATAGTAGTTCAAAGGCCATATTTTGTACTAGAATATATGCATGTAAAATATTACACAAGTAAAAATAGCATACATGATCATGCTACTTTTCCTAGTAATAGAATTGTTGGTTTTGATCAAATTTGCTAAGAAATATTTGTATTCAACAAAGAAGTAAAACAATTTAAAACTAGTGTTCATTTGTCAATTATTTGTCAAAATACAAGTAACAAACAAAAAAGTACAAACACTTGTTAAATGACTAATAACTATAAAATAAAAGGTGAGAGGTTTTATATGTTTAATTTAATACTACCATCATGTTAGGATTCGTTGAGAAAAAAATTATTCATGACACATAGGTAGCATGTTAGGCCTTCATATCATCATCAAACTTTTCATATATGTCTATCTATTTTTAGGCACTTGCATATTTGTTCCCTTGGGAAAGGTTATCTACACAAACGAGTAGGTGCTGCTTCTCAAAATAGGTATGTAAGATAAACTTACCTTGCTTGATGTATTGCATCTAGACCTAAAAAAATGAGAAAAAAGATCATGTTAAACATAAAGATGTCTCAAAAATGAAAATAAAATAATGTTATTTATCATAGAAGAGGGGTTTAAAAATATCATTCTTAGCCATGAGCTCTTGTCACTCATTTGAGAATTGCAAGACAAATAAGAAATAATGACTCATGTGAATCTCAATTAGAAGGTTAACTCAAATTTAGTGTGAGACATGGACAAGAGGGTGTACTATCTAAGTGAACCTATGTCAAGTATATTTGTGTTGCCCCATCGAAATCACTTGCAAAGAAAACAATACATTACCAAAAAGAACACTTAGACTACATTAGAAATTACAATTTTTATGTCATTTTTCCAACCATTTGGGATTTTTGTGGCTAGATGAGGATTGATATTATAGTAGCAACATAACCTCAAGCAAACCCACAAGTATGTAATTCATGAAAAATGTTTATTCCCTAATTATTTTTTAGATTTGTAAGTTTTAGCCTCTTAAATTAAGGAAAAATAGAGTCAAAATGTAGGTATTTAAATGCTAGGAACATGTGGACGCATTTTTTTTGTTTTCATACAATTTTATGTAATTTTTAGTCAATTTTAAATTATGGTGGGTTATCAAATGAAATCACTAATTCATCACTAATTCACAGGTTTTACCAGTCATTGATTCACTAAGGTGATTACAAATTTTTCATAACAAGTTAGAAATTGCCTAGGAAAACCCATGATCACCCCTTTTCAAAAGGTAAAATTATGAATAGAGAGCTAGATTTTCTATGTTTTGGGCCATTTTTCTATATTTTTATTTTTATTTTTTACGGGTTTTATGATTTTTGGGGGATTTTTCAAGAAATACATAACCATGTGTGGTAGGATTCATTAGTCTAAAGGAAAAATGTATGAGAGTGTGCATGGCTAGCATAAATTTTGAGAGACTTATCAATCAACAATTAGGCCATACTATATAGAGTAGGTTTGGATTGATTTTCACAGGTTCTAGGTTTTGATCCTTTGAGAAATATTTATTGTAACATCCTTACCCATTGAAATATAGATCAAAACCTATTTTAGCTTAAAGGGGTGTGAAGGGAGTGGACCATCACTTAAGTTATGATTCTTAACAAATTATAAGGGTTCCCATTTAGGGGGACTGCTTCATTCTCAATAGTTGGACCTCCAAGTAATGAAGGAAAACATGGGTAGCATACATGGGAAATGGGGATCCATAGGCAAGGAGAGCATATTTGATTATAGTATCAAATTTGAAGATTCTACCTATTTAGAAGGAAATTATAGGTGTGATTTCCTCCAATTTACCTAGAGATAAGAAGACATGCATTGTTGTGTACAACTAGGCTCTTATCATACAACAAGGTTGAATTTTTACTTTAGGCATGTACATTTTGGCTTGAGCTTACCATTGTATAAGATTGTGTGGTAAAAGAATAATATTTTAGCCATCCCTCACTAATTATAGGATGGATATTTTAGTACATTAGGCCTTTTTAATGACTCGTTCCTATTTTAGATCAAGTAGCCCCAAAGGTAGTTAGATGGGGCAGTGTAGAGAATTTCAACATAGGGACATGAGTTAGGGAAAACCCTAGTGATGTAGATATGATTGTAGACTCATATGAAAACATTGTTGGGTGATGGTACAAATATGATGTTTTGAAAACTTATTGAAGGGAGAGGTCCTCCTAACAAACAAGAGGAAGGTATGGAGATCCATCCTATAAGATGAGTCCTACAATAGTTTAGGGAGGTTTCACTTGTAATATTTCCCCCAATTTCCACTTGTTACATATTAAATTATGGGTCCACAAATATTAGGGAGAGCATGACATAAACCTAGCCACTTTATGAATTCCTCTTATGAGTATCACATAGAGATGAGGATAGGAACTAGCATAGGTACCACCTTAGAGATGGCATCCACCTTGATAGTCTCGTAAACTAATGATTATAAGGAGTGGAGGGGAGACTGGTTCATACAAGTGGGATGAGGAGAATGAGTAATAGGACCCTAGTAATGGTACAAAGGAGAGAACTATATAATATAGAGAAAGAGAGCATATAAGAGAGGGAGAGTCACAAAATTAGGATGATACTATACAAAAAATTATCTTAACAAACCAATCCATTCACCCATTAGATTGAGAAGTAGATGAGGGTAGGTGAACCCTCTCAATAGGTAAGAAATTTCCATGAGTACTTTCATTTTAGTTCCTTACTTTCACTACTCTTTAGCATCTAGTTTTCATATACTTATGATACTTAGCATTTTATCAATTACACTCTTGATGTGTTATTAACAATGTCACTTCATTATACTTTGGTGATGCATGAATAAGAGTTGAGTGGTATTGATATGATTCTAAATTTATTGATGGGAACTTCTACCACCATCATAGGGAGGAGATACATTCTCCTAGTAGATGTTCATTTTCCTTTAAATACAACCTATCACATAGATGTGTTAACTACCACTCATTATACTAGTGAATACATCCCATCAATATAAAGGGAAAACACTGATTTTCACACAAATTTCAGAGTATTGAGAGAGATGATGGGATTAGGAGTTGGTCATTATCTTCACATTCCCTCCCAATCACAAGACAAAACACTTGTCCACTCTCAAGCACATGAGCATAGAGAGAGGACCCTAACTCATTTGGGTATAACAAATAGTAGGAGGAGGGGGAGAAGTAGGAGTCCTAGGAAACCAAGATTTCAAGGGTGACATAGATGCTCCATGATTTTCCTAATTTTGATTTGATATGTTTTTTGACTTGACCCCTTGTATGGGGATATTTTACACCAAGACATATGTATGCTTATTCACATTTGATTCATAGTGTCTCCTATTATGGAGCTTGTACTCATTTTGTATGGTAGAATTCATATGTATTGCTTCCTCCTTGCATATATATTTATTTTAATTTAAAATGACTCATATTGGTTGTTCACTAGGAGAAAATTGGATTCATCAAGTCCAAATACATTAAATTGACAAAATTAGGATGATTTGAGAAGGGATGGAATGGGCCATACATTTTCAATAACATGTCATTTTCATCAATATTACTTTTTCCAAATCCTATGACCACATTGAGTGGCCTATTATCCTTGCTATGCTCCAACCTTTAGATTTGGTCCTCAATTTGTTTGTTCAATTTGAATGATCTTTGTTGATGTTTTTTTGTTAAAAATTACCATTAATGACCATTAGTTTGATTCTTTTGGGATTTTATTCTCCATCTATAAGGGATACCCCTTGGATTTGAATTTATATGTGCTAGCTGTTAAAGGCTTTAAAAAATATTTTGGCTAATGATGTGTCACAAAACCTAATTAAAGGAGTCACCCTACATAATTCTATTAATCAATGGGACATGTTATTGATGAATTCTTTGTAACTCTCCTTGATGAGGAAAATAAACACCAAGAAGGCTCTCCAATGCCTAGATTTTTTTTGCAATGCCTCAATGCCCAACATTTAATTGAAGAAAACTTAACGCTACATGCAATATTGTGTATCTATTTGGCTCAATCCCTTGGGTGGAAATGGAAATATCATGGGGAAATGTTTAGGCCCATTGGAATTTCTTTTCATTTCATACATTTTCCTCCTTTATATGGTAAGCCATAATTTATGGAGTTGAGAAAAAGTTGGCCTATTGGATTACTAAGCCTCATTTTTTGGTAGGGAAGATTTTTATGTGCTCTATTAAAATAACAGGTTCTACTCATGTCTATTAATATTCTTTTTGGGTACCTTTGAAAGCCTTGTATTAGAAGCTTGAAATTATCATGATATTTTTATGGGATTCCTCTAAACATGGTAAAGGATTTCATACAGTGGCTTGGGACTTTTGTTGCCTCCCTTATGATTTTAGTTGGCTTGGTTTAATTTTGATCAAATGACAAGGTATGGCTTTATGCACCAAATGGATTATCAAATCCCTAAAGGGAAATGAATCTTGGAAGGTTTTGATTCAACATTGCATTTCTACAAGAGTGCCAAATGGTCATTAAACTTGGAATAGTCTTCAGCTCCATAATCCCCTTATTGTGAAAGAACCTATCCACATACAAGGTGCTTTTGCTATCAAATGCATTAGGAAAGCCTAGAAAGCCATGACTCAAACCATGAGATGGAAATAATTTGTACAAAGGTTTTATATTTTAATTAGCATTCTACTTGGTGGTGTTTTATTGTTTCTTGCCAAGATTGACCTCTTCATAAGAATCCTTAGGTTCATCTTTGAAATTATTTCATAGAGATATTAAGACTTTTTTATCTCTTTCCTAGAATTGCCAAGAGTTTTCTTTCTTCGCTAGAGGCCAAATGGAAGCAAATGCTTTTTAATAATTATTTTGAGTTATTTCAAATCATTATTGATTTTATTCCACCTCATATGATTCATAAAATTGAGCTTATAGTTTCAAACCTTGGTGGAAGGATTGGAAACGGTATCAAAATGTGTCATTTCTCAATTACATATTATTAAAGGGATATGATTGGATTTCCCCACAAATTATTTCAAACCTTAATCATAGGTGGTTTCTTTGGTCTTCTTTGGGCACTCGATAACGCATATTCCAAATTGTTTGGTTAGCTATTCTTGAGCCAAAACTTGCCCACTTTGTTTGGTGTATTCTCTAGGACAGAGTTAACTTAGCTTGGTGTTGTCAATTATCATTATCCATTCTATGGAGAATAGGAAACTCTCAAGCATATTTTATAGTTTTGTCCCAGAGCCTATAATACTTGGAATTGGATTCATGACTTCTTTAGGCTCAAGCCTTTTACATGGCATATGATTTTTTGGGAGATTGGCCTAGAATTCTTGCTACAATCACAACCAAATTTTGCATATTTTCATGGTGGAATTTATTTTTAGCATTTGGAAAGAAATAATTTTTCTATATTCTTTGTTTGTGTTGTTAATACACACTTCTCTCTCTATGATAAGGCTATGATTTTTTTTTAATGTTATCTTGTAGATTTAGTTGCAAGCAAATAAAGTGACACTTGAAGTGGCCCCATTTAGATGTGATTTTGGACCACTGGGGTAATGCACTATGTAGGGTGGCTAGAGTTTTGTTGAATCTACCCTTCAAAAGGGGTCACTCTCTCGTATGGGCATTGACGTGGATGGACTCAATATGATGTAGGAATTGAATGTGAACTCTTAACACCTTGAGATTCATTGCCAAACCAAAATTTCTTCCACAAGAGATAAATGGCAAGAATTATATTGCTATGATTAAGGATGCAAGATTGATTGATTGAATATGGAATGTACATAAGATGCCTTGCTTATAAAGGCAAGGTTGTGAGATAGGATTAGACAAGATCATGACATGTGTCTTAATCTTGTACAATGATACAACTACCTCAACATTATTAAATGACCTAGGACACAAGAACTAAATGCCAAAAAGATAAGATAAGATCTAAGTGACAACTAAGACTTCTAAAAAGATTCCTACGACCTAAGTAAACTTAATATGTAAATAGGACTTATAAGTGAATTAGATTAGTAAAATACCTATTTATACCAACAAATGCTTGTGATGGGCATGATTCTCAATCACATGCTTCCTAGCCCCTTTCAAGAAGAGACAATAATCAATCTATTTATGGTTGTTTTGAACCCTCTCGGTTGACTTTAACCTATTTTGAATCTTGTTACCAATGTGCCTATGGATAACTAGATACTAAAAAAATTCCTCACTATGCTTTGAGCATTTCTCTTAATTATGACAACCAACTTCTTGTTGAGAAAAATGAAGATGGTGTGATTACTTACTAAGATCAAGATAAGCAAATGATTGTGATCTTCTTCTTCTCAATTCTTTAACTCTTACTGCATAATGATCTTTGTTTTTTTTTTAGATTGCAGGAAACGAGTAGCCCCCCTATAAACTACAGTGTGTCTGGTAAACTTTTTCACGTGACTAGTGACATTAGCACGACATGCCCTCTAGTACCACAAAGATGGAGGGGAGACTAGACATTGTGACCTCTTGCCTTCAACAAGATGCTTTGACCAATCGAACTAGGCCCCCCTACCCATAATGATCTTCAAGTTTATATGACTTTCTAGTATTTGCTAAATGAATACATACAATATAAATCTTTATATAAAATAATAATAATTTGAACAACTTACTCATTAAAAAAAAGATTTTAAGACCTTATTCTAATCTTCAATGGCTTCAATCGAAACTAAAATTTTACATCATCATAATTATAAGACACGTACGTAATGATACTCATTTAAAAAGGAATAAATGCTAGTATTGCGGATGCTCCAAAAAGTATTTAATGCTTTAAATGCCATAAATTAAAAGTTAACAACTAAGTTTGACATTAGTTTTGATGTTATTGGACGGCCTGGTCGGTGGCGGTGGTGACAAAGACTGCCCCACCCTTCCCCTCCAATCACATGCAAATATCGCCTTCTCCTTATCATTATTAAATTTAGTGGGATTGTCCTTTTGCAATGAATACCTGCTTTCAGTTTTTAAGCTTAATCAACGTCAACACCCACATTCCACCCCGCTGCTCCCAAATTACTAATGTCGGGAATTTCATCCAGACTCTTGTGGAAGTCGCTTTATTAAGCTTAATTTATAAGGATGAAAAGTGTATATTTATTTATTATAAATTTTAGTGTTGTAATTTATTAAATATTGTTTGATTGTTTTCAATTTATTTTTAAATGTATAGAAGATTAAAAATGCATGTTTATCTATTTTTATTTTTGATCTCTTAAATTATTTTATAAGAGTGTTGATGTTCACATTTCTTATATTCAAAAAAATTCTTGTTCAACTTTTTGTCTTTTTACATTTTAGATATTTTATCTAGTCTTCAATTTTAAAAATGGTTTATAAATTGTTTATAACAATGGATTAACTAGAAATGGCGAGCACAGGGGAGAGGACGAGGGCGAGTGCAGGAAGGAATTTTGAATCCGGTGAAGGTGAGGTTGGAGAAGACGATGGCGACCCTCATGGTGGCTATTTGGAGGCAAGACATGCTGCAGTGGATGCCTGGAGCTGGTGGTCTGATGTTGTTGGTTTTGTTGGAGAAGGGTGGGTGGTGACGCTGCCTCCATATGCCTGTGGTGTCATTTCTTCTTTGGGAGGAGGTGCATCCTTTTCTTTGGAGAGTTGTGGGCTTTCTCTTGTGGTATGTGGTCGTTCTTTGGCATTGTGTGGCTTGGAGTTGGTCTCTAGTGGGTGGACTCTATAGTCTGCTGCATTTGAGACTTTTGATGCTATGCTTCTTGCCCTATTTTGGTTTTCCCTTGGCTTGCAGTGGTTGGAGGATACTCCTTGGAGCGTAGCTTCTCTTTTAGTTTGTTGGGAATCCCTTTTGAGGTTTTTGCCCTCTTTCTTCTTGGGCCTCAACAGATTCAGTGGTGTGGCAGGCTATTTTGTTTTTGGGCAAAGATCTTTGGGATGGAGGATGCTTGGCCTGTGGCTTTTGGTTGTTGTGTCCCCTGGGTTGATCCCTAGTTTGTCGTGGCTAGAGGATGCTTGTGCTTGGTGCTAGACTTCTCTTTGTGCTTGTGTGAGTTACCTTGTTTTCTTTGGAGCCGTTGGATTTGTTGTCCTATGGTGGAGGGTTCCAGCCTCTTGGTTTCTTTCTCCTCCTATTCCTTTTTTGGAGGTTTGGTGTGGGGATTTTGGAACGTGTTGGGGTTTGGTGCTTAAGCTTCCGATGAATTTTGGTTTGGCTCCTTATGTGGTGGCTAAGGAAAGGGTTTTTTAGCTGTCTTCCAAGTAGTTGGTGAGTGTGGGTTTCTTTGAGGAAGTTCGGTTGCAGAAGCCACCTCTTTTTGTTCCTATTCGGCGTAATAGGAAGACTTGGTGGTTTTGCATGTTGGTTTATTCTGCTTCTGGCTTCTTCTTGGTCATCCCCTACTTCTGCTTGTTGCTTGTTTGGTGGTTCTACTTTGGCGGTTTCTATTCTTGGAGTGTTTTGGGTTCTTCTTTCCCCCTCTTTGAGGAGTGGTGGTGTTTCCTTCTCATTGGATGTTGGGAGTCTTGGCTTATCTCTGGCTCTGACTAGCATGTTGGGGTTGCTTGGTGTTCTCTCTTGCTGGCTCTTCTCCTGATTTCCTTCTTGTTTGGGCTCCCTGGTTCCTCTTGAAGGTTGGGTGTTCTTGTTCATTCTGAGATTGGGACCCTGCCTCTTGTGGTCTTTTGGCCTGGGGTTCTTTTTGCTAATGGGTGGTTGTTGTTGGAGTTTGTGATCTTCTCTTGGGGTGAGCTTCTTAATGTTAGTATGTTGTTTGGTCAATTGTTTTGGCCTTTTGTGAAGGCTCAAAAGTTGGTGAGTGATGGGCTTGTTGCTAGGTTGTTGGATTCCTAGTTGAGTTCTTTTGTGAGTGTTGTTAAGATGGACATATGGTGTTTATTTGAGACTTTTATCCTCGTCCATAGTTTGTTTCTGGTGCAGTGTTTACCAAAGGATGCTACAATTGTTTGCTTAACTACTGTGTTAGTTGTCTCCTCTAGTCCTATGGAGGTGGACCTCCCTCAACTCTTCTTATTGAGGTGGACAATGCTCCTATGGAGGTGGAGGTGGAGGGTGCTAGTGATTTCTGGCTACGGTGGTCTTGCTGCTTGTAGCATCCTCTCCATTAGAGGGGAGCTCTCTCCTTTTGAGTTGTTTGTGGAGTTGGTTTCCTATTGCCAAAATGTTTCTAAGAAGTTAGTGATGTTGGAATTATCCTTGGATTTTTTTGGCTCCTTGGCTTCTCTTGCTTTGTTGAAAGCTGGGTGGTATTATTCGGAGCTGCCTTCAGAGTTCAAGATGTGGCTTTGTGCCCAGTGGATTGTTGTGCTCTCCATATCCCCTATTGAGGTGGGGTGTTTGGTTTTGCTCAAGTTTTTTATCAGGGGTTTGATGGTGTCTTACACCATTATGCAAATTATCTTTTTTGGCTCAATGGTATCTTCCATGAGTGGCTGGTTTGTTGATGCAGGCAGATTTTGTGTGTATCTAAAGGGTTTTTGGTCCTAGTTAAAACCAGGTTGTTTTTGGGTCTTAGGCCCTTGCTTGTTTGTAAGATGCAGTGTGTGTAGTCTTGCTTATCTTTTGAGGCTATTGTGGGGTTGTTGATGGTTTATGATGTATCTAATTTACAACCTACCTTTCTTTGTATTGGGTTTCGAGCCCCATCAAAACCCATATTTTACCTCTAATAAAAAAAAATGGATTAACTAGAAAATAATTATGTGGATGCACACTTAGGGAACACACTTGAACATCTAGGGAACACAAGAGGCATCTACTTGTACAATCTAGCAACAATTTTATCTAATATAGCCCCTATTCCTAGACCACTAATTGTGTATTTGTGATTGGCTAGTTGTTATTTTTGCTTCCGCTGTTATTAGTTGTTAATTAACCAAGTTGTATTAATTGTTTTAATTAGATAGATAATTTTTTTTATTCTATCTTGTGAATTTATTGTGCAATTAATTTGTAGCTAGGTTATAAGAAATTAATAGTATAAACTGTGCAAATTTTGTTGTCCAGAGTTATAGAGAGCATTGTCATAGACATAAAGGAAACCAATATGTTATTTTGAGACTAGTGCAAGCATACCAAACACTAACATATAGAAGAGAAAAACCATGATTGCATATACACTATTGCATTGAACAAGATGTTTATACGTGCTCTCATCATCAACAACATAGAGGAAAAACACATAAATCAAAATATGACTCCAATAGTGGAAAGTTTCCTGTTGGTCTCCTTCTATAAAATCCATCACGAACTATCAAGAAGAAACATGCTTTCTTCCTCCCCTCTTTAATTACACATTTCTATTTAAGTTGAATCTCATTCTCACCCCTTTATTTTTTTTCTTGTAGATTCTAAAAAGTAAATTTAAAATGTTATTATGTTTCAAATATAGATTTCAAAGAAAAAGAAATAAGTAAAATAGACTTACAGTATATTTAAATATTTTTACATTTTAGTTACCTTGACATTCTTATTAATCTCTCTTTTTTTACCCCCAACCCCCTTTCGTGCCACCCCTCTCCTTATAAGTGCCCCCTAAAAAAAGTCACTAAAACTCACCCTTTATCAAAATGGAAAATGAAGGGTAACTTATGGCAAGGTAATACATATGGTTTAAGAATGTTAGGTTTACCAATTTATATAGAGGAAATAAAAGATTTAATCTATATTCCTACACTAATGTAGATCTAATATAATGATAAAATCTAATTAATAATGAATTAGACATACATAAATTACGGTAGTAATTGGAGTAGTTAGTGAGATAACAAAATTTGATTTGATTTGGTTTGATACATGGTTAACTAATCAAAATATTGTAAATAATGGTTCAAAATTAAGATTTAAATATGAATATGCAATCAAGGCATTCTTAATATTATGGTATGTGGAAATGCTTCTTAAACCAACCTTAGAGGTGAGTATTGTACACAAATTAAGATCTTTACAATTACAGAAAAGAGAAATACACATACATAATATATCACAACATGGAGGTTTATAAAGGGAAGACCCTTTTGAGAGAAAAAATCCTATACTCCAAATGTAGAGCCACTTGTATTATTCAACAACCATGGTTATAATGTAATCAAGGATATGCCTCTTCGATGAGTATCACCAATATATAATTTTGGAATGATTCTAGAATCATAACAATATGTGCAAATTAACCATACAAACTACATGTCTTGAAGCACCAATAAATAATCAAGGTTCAAATTGGAAACCATGAATGGTTTAAAAAATCATTTGCAAAACCATAAGAGGCATGGTGCCCAAAATTATGGGTCCAAATTACAATTCCTCTCTTTGGTTTAGTCCTCCTAGCTATTTAGCATATTCCTTACACTCTTAGATTGTCATAATTCATCATATTTGACCATCCAAATTTATCCTCATTCAAACCATTCAAAGTTACTTCATAACAAGCATTCAAGCTTGTCATCATGCTAGTTGAGATTCCAATGTAACCTTCCTCTTACATGCTCTTATGTGTCATAAGATTTTTTTATATTTAACTCCTGATATTATGACCTTACACCACAAGATGCTAACACACGGTCAAAGAATACCACCTCAATGTGGGACGCGTACCTCCTCATGCAAAAATAAAATCCATTAAAAATAAATTCCATGTCACCTCCAATTGGGATGCCAACTCTCCCACATGAAGATGGAAATACACAAAAAGACAAAATAGTGAATGCATACAAAAGTATTAAAATTGAACATTAGGAATGCCATATTAAGACATGTTTTCCCAATAATTGAAGTAATTAGAGAGAGAATAGAAATTTATTTGATTTAGTTTGGTAAATGGTTGACCAATAAAAATGTTGTAACTAATGGTTTGAAACTAAGATTTGAATATATATATGCAATGAAGGCATTGTGAGGATTGTGTAGAGAAATTTGATACTAAATACTAAGTTGTGCTTCTAAATTAGTTTAGGTGTTAATGATATAGTCTTCTTTTGGTGAAGATATGCTAGTTAGCTTCACTTGCTTGTCTACAAATGTTGTACTTATAAACACAATATGACTTACTTCAAGATGGAGGAAATGATTTTCTTATCTCAATAACCAAGTTTGTAAGGGAAGAACAAGGTGTCATAAGCACTCCAAGAAAGCTACATGAATGCAAGATCTAGTGGATCGATGAATTGATAAAGTGCTAAATATTAGAATTTAGCTTTTAAGTGCACTTAAATTGAACAATATTTCAATTTCTATATGTATTTGAAATGATCTAGACAACATTGCTTTTAAAAAGAGACAAACTTTAGAGAAGAAAAATGAATTTAAAATTGGCAGACTAAGTTACACCACATAAACTTGTCCACTAAATTAAAAAATTGTAAGATAAGAAAAATACCATTTCTTTTCTTGATAACCAAGTTTGTAAGGGAAGAACAAGGTGACATAAACACTCCAATAAAGGTATGTGAATGTAAGATCTAGTAGATTGATGAATTGGTATATTACTTAATTTTAGACTATAACTTTTGAGTGCACTTTAATAGAATGATCTTTCAATTTCTATATATATTTTAAATGAGCTAGAAAACACCTTAAATACCTATTTATAATTGCTAATTTAATTTTTTTGACACATGAGTTTGCAAGACAACACCACTTTTGAAAAGAGACAAGCTTTAGAGAAGAAAAAAAGAATTTGAAATTGGTGGACTAAGTTACACCACACAAACTTGTCCACTAGATTGAAAAATTGCAAGGCAAGGAAGAGTGAAAGCAATAGTGAGAGCTATGGTGATAGGGAGTGGTGAATGACATGAGTAAATATTAAGTAAAAGCCAATTTGCATGCCAAATAAATACAATCACATGCCATGACCATAGAAAAGGACATAATAGATGAACATGCACCAATAGTTGCTATGGTGTGACACATTGTCACCCTAGTTAGGTATATTAAAACAATTAGTAGTTGATAAATAATATACAAGTAAAAATTTAATAAGGAACCAACACATGTGTAAATATACCCTTTACAAGTCATATCAAAGAAACAACCAATCATACAGTGACACTTATGGTGATCAGTAATACATGCCTTAGTGCACATGTTTTGATCTAACTCTTTTTGGGATGTGTTTGAACAACTTAACAAAGATGTAGCTAATTAGATTGGACCACTGATATAAAAAATCCCAAACAACAACTTTAAACTCTTAATTCAGATATAAAGATGTTAAAATTTTCATGAAAACCTAATAATACTATTTAAAATCTTTGACATATACAAAATTGAGATGTAGATATTGGATCCTCTCCCCTATGTGTTTATAACATATGTTGAAAACAAAAAGTAACTTAAACATGGAGATTGTGCTCTACTTATTGCAATAAACCCTAGTGGTTGATTGTTTTTGACCATTCAAATCTCTATCCATGTGTACCTTAATCTCACATGGACTAAAGTCTGGATCATAATTATTTAAATTGCAGGGTGCTCACATGGTGCCATCTACATAAAGAAGACAACAATGATATCCCGATTATGATTCGCCAAAAAAGAAGCAGCCAAATGCATGTTCAAAAGGATTTGGTGTTTGTCTCAACATTATCTCAGGATTCCATTCTATCCACACAGATTAGCACCCTAACTAAAACGGATAAAGACTGAATAACACACTAAGAAAACCAGTATGGAGAGGCAGGCACCCACGGGCAGCCTGTCCATTCGCGGGTCCCCCCTTCATAATATTTTATCACCGCCCTTCAAAACGAAAGCCTCTTTTTAATTACCTCGCCCTCCCGCCAGACCGCCCTTCACCAACCCGCCCGCTAACGGCGGAAAGGCGGTCCCGAGACCGAATGCTGGTAATCATAGAAAACTTGTGGTGAGGAAGGAATATCCAGAGGCGGAGCCCTTAGATTCCACGTCCGTGATTGTCAAGTGGGTCCCACACTATGGCGGGCCCGGGCGCAGAGGCGCTTAGTTGTCGGCAGCTGTATGGTCGGCAACGTGCGCAGGGTAAGGGCTGGGAAATTCTAGAATAACAACATCCCAATGCCAATCCGATGCCATCATCAAAATAATTATGATTTCCCTTTTGTCGTCCTAACAGCGGATTGGTTGGACGGTGCCAGCGTGGCTGACAGCGACGTGAGCACAGGGCTCCCCGTGCCCTTCTCTATTAGCTTATAAGGCAAGCTTGTCACCTTACCCCTTCGTTAACAGTTGCCTTCTCCTTGTACTGTGTCTGTCTAGTCTCTCAGCAAACAATGGCGATCGAATTAGCTTTCGGGAGGTTCGATGATGCGTTCTGCGTCAAGGCGTTCAAGGCTTATCTGGCCGAGTTCATTTCCACCCTTCTCTTCGTTTTCGCTGGCGTCGGGTCCGCCATAGCATACGGTTTGTGCACTCTTTTCTTCTCTGCAACTCTGTTTTGGTCCTGTTTTTTTTCTCCTAACCTTGTTTGGAACTGGAACTGGTGCAGATAAGTTGACGTCAGATGCGGCTCTGGACCCCGCGGGTCTGGTTGGGGTTGCAGTGGCCCACGCTTTGGCTCTCTTTGTCACCGTCTCCATAGCGGCCAATATCTCCGGTGGTCACGTAAAC
The DNA here is from genome assembly GCA_007258455.2 of Sequoia sempervirens. Taxonomy (NCBI): domain Eukaryota; kingdom Viridiplantae; phylum Streptophyta; class Pinopsida; order Cupressales; family Cupressaceae; genus Sequoia; species Sequoia sempervirens. The sequence continues at coordinate 108,114,466 of VDFB02379711.1, forward strand.
CCGGCTGTTACATTCGGGCTGGCCATCGGCGGGCAGATCACCATCCTCCGCGGTATTTTCTACTGGATCTCTCAACTTGTAGGCGCAATTGTTGCTTGCCTGCTTCTAAAGTTCGTCACCGGTGGTCTGGTACGTAAGACAAGCCTTCTCTCAGTTTTGATTCTTGAACCAGAGAGGCAGGGCACCATAAGTCTAATCTTTAATGTTGTTCCTGCGTAATCTATCCCAAAAGTCTAATCTTTAATGCCGTTTCTGTGTAGTCTATCCCAAAAGTCTAATCTTTAATGTTGTTTCTGTGTAATCTATTCCAAAAGTCTAATCTTTAGTGTTGTTTCTTTGTAGAATATCTCAAAAGTTTAATCTTTACTGCTTTTTCTGCGTAATCTATCCCAAAAGTCTAATCTTTAGAGCTGTTTCTGTGAAGTCTATCCCAACCCACAGCGTGGCAGCCAGCATGAGCTCGTTGGAGGGAGTGGTGATGGAGATTATCATCACCTTCGCACTGGTGTACACAGTGTACGCAACTGCTGCTGACCCCAAGAAGGGAAACATCGGGATCGTTGCACCCATTGCAATTGGGTTTATTGTGGGCGCAAACATTTTGGCGGCTGGCCCCTTCTCTGGCGGCTCCATGAACCCTGCTCGCTCTTTCGGCCCCGCGGTAGTGAGTGGGGACTTCAAAGACAACTGGGTATACTGGGTGGGTCCTCTGATTGGGGGTGGGCTTGCAGGTCTTGTTTATGGAGGTCTCTACATTGACCACGAGGAACACATTCCTCTGTCTCAGGATTACTAAACGGGCATTTTGGGCTCCTCTGTGTTTCTGCTTCTGTTCTAATTCGGCGCTTAACTGGGGATTCTGCTGCTCTTTCATCGTCTGTCAGCGAATAAGAGGTTTTTTTGTTAAGTGTGTAAATCAAAGTTGTTCCCCTCTGCGGGTCTCTGCAGGAGGATCAAAACTTGTGATCGTGTACGGGCTTATTGTCAATTCCGTTAATGTGTATGTACGATTGTGAATTAAAGGGATCCGTTTTATGTTTCATTTTACCCCGTTTTTTCTGCTGGAATTTGATTTAAAATAAGGAATGTTGGTGTGTGAAATGGAAACCATGAATTTTTTAATCTAGTTGAACTTCTGCAGGGAAAATATCTGAACTTAATGTACCCAATTATTGCCCATTGCCTCGAGTGCAATTATTGACCATGCTTTACAGATTTATTGCATTTATTCTTTTTTTACTCGATCCATTTAGTGCATTGATTTTTCATAGAAAAGGTATGTTGATGTTGACTGATGGACAGCTGGTACGGGCGTGGCATCGCTGTCGGCCATCTTCTCACGGCTCGAATCTAATGACACACTCCGTAAAGTTTGTTTTTTTACCGTTGAAGAATATCTTTTCGTATTAAGGATAAGGTTGTTCTTAAATTATTAAGAATCAAAATTCTTCTAGCAGTTTTTTTAATCATGTTGGAGAGGTTAGATGTATATTCAAGTGAAGGACAATAAATTTAAATAATAAAATTGTTGATAATAAATATTAATGTTAACAGTAGAAAGTAAATAAGGAGGTTGGAGTATATAATTTTAGATATGAAATGAGTATATATTTGGGTGTTCTAGATTGGAAATGCTGTATTTTTATGTGTACTTTGTTTTGGGGTTTGAATAGTTTGTAAAGTTTGTGGAGGGTTGAATCTATAAGTTTAGGTTATTTATATAAGAACAATGCACACTCTTGTTATATATTTTGTTAGATTTGCTATTGTTTGGTTTGTGTCAATAGGGTCATTGGGTCACTAGGATAAATCTTCTCCTAGGACAACCTCTAGGAGAAGATCAACTTCATGGTCATGTACATGGTCAATGACAACAAGCTCCAAACATTTAGATGCTTCTAGGGTGATTATGTATATGTTGGTTCATTTTAACAAACCAATGTAAGTGTCTATACCACACTTCTTTCATAAATGAGAATTGTATGTAAATAGTACTTAGAATGATCAAATGATAAATGAATGCAATTTAGTGCCTTTAAAGATAAGGACATGGTAAAAAAATGTGCAAACATGTACCAAGTTAGCTCAAGGAGGGAAAAGATAGGTGGAAGTTAATTTGACACGGAAAAGGTATGTTGATGTTGACTAATGAAAAGATGGTACAAGTGTGGTGTTGTTAGTGGCCATCTTCCCACGACTCTTATCTAATGATAGTCCATAAAGTTTGTTTTTTCCCTCTTGAAGAATATTTTTTCCTATTAATGATAAGGTTGTCGTTAAATGATTAAGAATCAAAATTCTTCTAGAAATTCTTTTATATTGGTTGGTGGAGGCAAGTTACTAGTATATATTTAAATAAACTTTACATAAATAAATGCAATATATAAATATAAATTGAAATAATAGAATTTTGGGTATTAAATATTAATTTTTTAGTGTAGAAAGTAAAAAAGGAGGTTATATTATTTCGTTTAATATAAAGATGATGTATGAGTATACTCCAGACATTAAAATTTGAGTGTTTTGGGATTGAAAATGACATATCTTTGTGTGTATCTTGTCACAGTGTTTGAATACTTTGTTAATTTTGTTGAGGGTTGAGTCTACAAGTTTGGGTCATTTGTGTAGGTACAAATTTGATCTTTGGTTGCATATACAATTTGGCACAATGCACACTCTTTTTATATATTTTGCTAGATTTTCTATTGTTTTATTTGTGTTATAGGTTTAGGTCATTTGTATGGGCACAAATTTGATCTTTAGTTGCATATTTAATCTAACTATCGTAGGGGAAATATGGTTCACTTGCAAAAAAAATAATTCAAGCTATTAGAGTACAAAACACTAAAAACCCATGAAAGATTAGTCATATAAGCCCATACTGAATAAAATTGGTAAACAATGCTATTAAAGATTCAATTAAAAGTAATGAAAACACAATTCAAGACAATTGAATCTAAAAGAATGTGCAAACCTTCAATCCCATTGGGGGATTATGCTCCAAATGTATGTGGATTGCTCTATTAAGTATAATCCATGATTGCAATTTTAGAGTTATCATGCATTAGCTAATAACTAATTAATCTTTAATTGATTATTAGTCTAATTTATTCTCTACACTTAAGCTAAACTTATGAGTGTTTTATGCTTTATTAGTTGAGCTACTATTAGATCATTATGTCACATCTCATGTGATGTTGACACTTGTCATGATCTGATCTCTTTCTCATTTAGGGCTTTGCTCTTATAAGCATTCAACCCTCATTGTAATTAACTCTCAGATATTATTTGGAGCTTTCATATCTTCTTGAAAGTTTCTTCTGTAGCTTTTTCTTGTTGAAGAATATAGCAATTCTTATTTGTAGATCTCTTGTGTGGAAGGTGCATTTGTTTGTTGTTTGATCTTGTGGCTCATGGTTTTGTGCTTGTTTCACAATTCTGACATGGTATCAAAGTGTGGATTCAACAAACCCCTTCTTGATTTAATGAAATTTTCTTTCTTCAATGAGGGTTGCAAGCTTCATATCTGAATCCCCTTTGCTCTTTTTTGCAAATTTTGGAGGTGGAAATTTTTCAGTGTATTTTGGTGTGAAAAGGACCTTGTCGTTGAATTCAGAGCTATTGAGAAAGTCAAATTTGGCTTTTTTTTGCTTGATTTTGAAATCTGACACTAGATCTACAAGGTTTTGAAGTGGTTGCTCTTTTTTCAACTCCAAAGGGTAGCTATATTTTTTGTGCATTTTGGTACAAAATAGATGTTACCATCACGCTCAGAAGGCCCAAAAACCTTAAGATTGCCTGTCAAATCATCAAATTTGGTGAAGTTTGCATCTGAGGAAAAAAACTTGCTAGGGAAACCGTACGACCTCCCCAACACGAAAATTGAGACAAATAAAAAAATCTAAAAGGTTTACATTTTTTTATAAATTTCAATTTTTTGAAATTTGTTAAAAAATAAATAAAAAAGTACAAGCATTTTTATTTTGTGGGGACAAATTTATTTAAATGGGGCACATTTAATGCACAGGGTACTGCATAGGCCCTATTTAATGTCATCGTCAGCTTTAGGATAGCGATGTACTTCTTGATTTTTCCAGCGACCTACTTTCCTGGCAGTGATCCAATTTTTTGGGTGGCATTTTCTTTTTTGCTGGTTTCTTCAAAATCAGTAGGCGGTTGTTTTACCAATGATTATGTTTTTTCCGATGCATTTTTCTCGACGAGCAAACTTTTTCTCAGGTAACAATTTTTTCCCAACATTGGCGAGGAATATTCTGTCACATACGCGAATATACCAATGACTATTTTTTCTGCATAGGGAGTTGGATTTTTTTTTTACAACAGGGAATATTCTGCTGACATCATCAGTAGGGAAACATGTACTTTGGCCTCTTTGACTCCCTTTGTGCCCTAAAAGGGGTTTTTTTTTCTTTAGGCCATAGCTTGGGAAAATGATATAGTTTTTCAGCAAATGAGATATTATCGAAAAGCTGATTCCATCAACTTTCCAATGGTGTGGGTCTCATTGCTTTATTTTGCTACTGGTGCATTCTACAACCTGTTGAAATCAAAGAAGTTGTTTTCAGTCTTGAGCTTGTAACTTTTGCCCAGTTTCTTCATTTTTTGCGATTCCAACGGTGTTGAAACCATCTTTCAGAGCTCTTCAGTTCCATCCATGTAATTTTTCTAGGTTGTTCTCTAGGTATATTTTATTCATATTTTGTTTTATTTTCACACTCTAGTGAATTGCTTGGACATTTTAGCTTCTAGAAACTTTTCGTTTGCGTGGGATGCTTCATTTTTGGCTACTCTTCATGTATTTCCAGTTTTGTGTCTTTTTCTGACATTTTGAGCTTCCATTGTAAGAATTTATCATCTATAAATGTACTGAAATAAAGTGCCTCAACTTTGTATATGTATTATGGGATCTTGCACATCATTTTTTGCCTTATTATACTCGCACTATGATATAAAGTGACATGGGGGTTGATGTTTTCCTTTGTTTTGCCTTCATACCTTTCTCATGTGTGTGTGTCTTAGTTTGCACATCTTTTATATCTGCTTTTACTTTCATGTTTGCACATTCAAATGTTCTTGGTTCTTTATCACGCACTACATTCAGGCATTTAGTTTCAGTGTACCTATCATACTTCTCCCTCGTCAACATTATGGGGGGTTTCTACTGTTGGTGCTAATTCTTCCTTGGTTTCACGTTGGAGTGAGCTATGCATACAGTATTTGTTCTTATGTACTAGGCAGATGCAATGACTGGTGACCCATGCATTTCAAAGAGAGGGAGCACTTATCACATGGACACTCTTGCATTCCTATTTCTGGACGCGACCTTCCATTTTCACTTGATCAGTTCTTAAGACTATTGGTACTTGTGCCATCTATATCTTTGAGTTCTTGATGTTTTCCTTGGCTTTCCATTAGATTTGAGTAGTGTCATTGGGGGCACTCATACAAATTCTTTTCTTCTTGTTCCTATCATCATATGTTTTAGCGGAGGGCTTCTTTCGACATTACAACAATCATTCTTCGTCAGTGTTTGTAGCTTCTTCATGCTTTAGTGGTGTTCTTTTTGTTCATCCTTTGTTCCTATCTTTTGGGACAATATTGTCTTTTATGGAGGCTTCTTTAGTCCTTCACTTGGCTTTCATCTCTTTTTGGAGTGGAGTTTTTCCCATGCGGTTTTCTCTATTTCTCCACATAATAGAGATCTTTTGTTTGTACATGGGTACCTTATTTGTCCTTGTTTGTCGGGACCCATCATGCATTATTTTTAGGGTTTTTAGCTACTCCCTAAGTTCATATTAAGGGGGGATGTTAGAGTTATCATGCATTAGCTAATAATTAATTAATTTTTAAATGGTTATTAGTCTAAATTATTCTCTACAGTCAAGCTAAACTTAGGAGTGTTTCATGTTTTATTAGTTGAGCTAATATTAGACCATTATGTCACATCTCATGTGATGTTGAAACTTGTCATGATCTGATCCCTTTCTCATTTAGGGCTTTTCTCTTATAAGCATTCAACCCTCATTGTAATTAACTCTCAGATATTATCTGGAGCTTTCATAGCTTCTTGAAAGTATCTTTTGTAGTTTTTTCTTGTTGACGAATATAACAATTCTTGTTTGCAGATCTCTTGTGTGGAAGGTGTATTTGTTTGTTGTTTGATCCTGTAGCTCATGGTTTTGTGCTTGATTCACAATTCTAACATGTAAAAGCTAAGATTGATGATTGATTCACAAAAAGACGCTCAAATTGCTCAAGAACTCAAGAATGCCTATGCTCATAAAAATTGTAAATGATTTTGATGAGGAAATGACTTGTTTTATAGATTTGCAAATATCTAATCAATGGTTAGGATTAAATCTTAGGATCAACAAATGACATGAAATTGAGGAGATCAAGGGTGGAGGATGAATGAGAGCACAAAATATCCCTATTTTCATTAAAAAATTGGTTAAATATTTTTGGAGGGAAAATATCTATTCAAATTTGAATTTGAATTTGAATTATAGAATAATTATTTAATCATGATGGAAGGAAGAAAATTGGATTTAATTAAATAATTCAAAATTATTTAATTAAAAGGAAATTAGTAAGAAATGATAAAAAGTGATGAATTAATCAAATAACATCAATTATTCAATTAATGGAGGAAAATGGCGAATTCAATCAAATAATTGAAAATTAAAAGAGAAATTTAGGTGATAATGAGGAAAATGATGTTAAAAGGAGAAATTAAGATGTGTGATATGCTTGAACAATTTTAGGTGTCTACTTTTTGCCCCTCTTTGAGACAATGAACCTATTGCATTGTTTCAAAGACCTAATGTTGCTTGGAATTTTTTTTAAAAATTACTTGATGAGCCACACTCCACTATGCCCAAGTGGACGAAGGATGGATGGTAGGCTACCCTCTTGAGAGATTGACCAAAAAATTTAATTTTTGGGTCAGGATTGTGATAGGATGACACAATTAGTTATGTTGAAAAGAGGACAAAAAATCAAGTCCTAGGAAGCATAAAAAATGATCAAGATGGATAACCTCATTTGTACACTTTTCTTTAAGAAATTATTAAGCTCTAAGCCTTTTAATTTTGCAAACACCTTTTTCAAATGGCACTTGTACCTCCTGTTACACACCACACTAATTGAGTCTAACATTTCTAGTGGCCTGTAGGAGTAAACCCCTCAGTACATATTTAGTTAATTTTCTTTTGTACATAGTTTTAGGCATCAAATTTCATAACTAAAGGTAGCCAAACAAATGTGTCGATCTAGGATCGACACATATAAAATATGACACATTGCATTGGAATTAGTGAAGCAGTGCTTTTTCCATATCATGCCTAGTTGTGGTATTTTGACATGATTGAGATATGTTGTGTTTAACTACCATATAGTGACGCGTTTGAAAACGTGATCACATTTGAATTGGGGAAATGCCATGTTTGAAAATGTGGCCAGTTTTGGCTACTACTAAATGATTTGCTTGCATAAATGATGTGTTTGCTTGACCCTTTGACATGCTTAGGTTTTTTATCAAAAAATTGACAAATTGATGTTGTGGGTGTTATGCTTGTGGGCAATACTACATCTATTTATTCCTGAGAGCGAAGATCAAGGATCTCAAATCAAATGGCCCTCTTGGGTGAGGTAGAGATATAATTTCTATTATCAATTGGCCTATTTTATATTGCTCACATGCTTGAGATTCGAGCGCATCGAGCAATGATGATGACTATCATGGAGCGATGGTGCTTAGAGATTGTGACTTTTGGCTTCCCTAGAAAAGAGGCCACCATCACTTTGGAGGATATTTGGCACATCTTGAGGGTCCCTATTGAGGGTTTCAGAGTAGTCTATGACATGGAAAAAGGTGTTGAGTCCTTGGAGAGATTGTTGGGAGACGATGACCTAGAGATTGAGGATGGATAGATTGACTTGAGACCATATATTGGCACAATCAATGATATTATCTTGGTGTTGGCAAGACTTATCATGGGCCAAATCATGCCTGATCGATGGTGTAGAGGTTTTTTGGTTGGATGGGGCTTCATTATTGAGAGAATGATTATGATTGAGGATGACACCATGTTTATGTGGGAACCTTGCATCCTCACGTACCTTTTCTATGATGTGCACCTTGTAGTGTAAAGAGAAACTTCTAGCTTATCTGTAAGTGTATATTGCTCCAAATTTGGGTGTGGGAACATGAAGTAGTTATTCGATCCATCGAAGAGGCACGTAGGGCTTGCAATGATTCACATGTTTACCTATATGATACTATGCTCACATATCGAAGGATGGGAGATTTGCACTTCTTAAGAGGTATCTTTGATGACATGGATCGGTTTACATGGACGCCTTGGCTATGATGCAAAATGTGGACCAATGATCACCTACACCTCACATACTGCCACAAGAAATGATGGCTTATCGGACAGACTACTCATATAGTGGAAAGATACCTACCAGAGTGATTATACCGACAAATTGGAGAGGTTCAAGATGTACCTATAAATGAATATCATGCAATATACACTAGGATTTCCAAGGAGATTACTAAGTGGGTGGTATTGAAGTTCCATAGGTTATAGTGATCGAGTTCACATAGATGGCCCCCTTGGCATGGGGTTGGGTAGGTGGTCTCAAGGATCTAGGGACCCTTCTTGATTATGATGCATGGTGGGTCTCAAGGAGACCATTATAATATAAACAACTAGATGGTGCAACTAGAGTCATAGGTGTTTGGAGGTGGAGGGATGCAAAGCTTGGGCATGCCAGACACCAGAGGTAGAGAGAAAAGGTTGAGGTTGAGGTGGCCAAAGGAGATGATGGTAAGTAGCAGTAAGTCATGCAACTCAACTTGATGTGCAACAAAAAGTAGTATCTGATATGGCCCCTCAAGTAGAGGAGGTTGGGAGAGATGACAAAGGACACGAGGAATATGATGTCCACCTTGCACTAGTACTATCTGGGAGAGATCAGGCTTGTCGAGAGCGGGATGGCTACCAGAAAAATTGGGATAGCTTGGTCATGTTGTTGATACAGAGGGCTATGGAGAGAGACAAGGCCATAGCTAATAGAGATTAGCGAATTACAAAGAGAAATTAGTGGATAGTAGAGAGGGACACCAAGATTACTTGTCATCAGTAGGTGGAGGCATAAGTTGCTCAATTGCTAGCTTAGCGGGATATTGAGAGATCTTAGAAGACACAACTAGAGATTAGTTAGGTCAACATGATCTCCATGACCCAACATATGCAGGAGATGTGGTCCCTTATCTACGAGTCCACTTATTATCGCACCCTCTATCAAGAGTTCCATGAGATTTGAGGCAGCCCAATTTTTTTGCAAGTAGCATAGTAGGAGGATTAGGTAGATTAGATGGTGGATTTGTGGGAAGACGCTCACAAAAGTTACAAGGGTCATAGGGATAGGTACATTAGCAACAACAATAGCCAATGGGTCCCCCACCTCCTCAGCCTCCTCCTAATAGAGAGGAGCAAGGTAGTTATATGTAGATATATTTGATATAGACATATTTATGATGTATATACATTCATCAACTTTTGAGAGCCTCTTGTACATGTATTTTTGGTGTATATTATTGTATCACATGTTCGATGATTGTATCCTATGATCGATGTATCATGACATTTTCATTTTGATGATACATGAAATGGGATTATCTTTTTTTATGCAACTATGATATGATGTTATGTGATGCCTTGATTATGGATGCATCTATGATGCATGCTTTGATTATGGATACATGATATATCAATGCATGCTTATGAAAAATTTTGTTTTCCATGATATGATGATGATGTATGATAATGAATGCTAATGATTTGTGGATGCAGGATACAATGCACATTTTTGTTGTGTCATGATACTTGGATAGAAATGTTAGTATGATAGAATAGAAGAATGGATGATGATTAGATAAAATAAATGATAATGTTGAACAGGTACCAATAAATCTATGATTATTAAATGAATTCAACATTTTATTGGATATGCGATGAGATAAGATAGATGATTTTTATTTTTCTTTTAGGTTATGATAAATACTATAGAGATATCCTTATTTTAATATAGCAAGTAGACATGATACACCAAGGTATGAAGAACTAGGGTGACCTGTTGTATCTATTGCATGGAATTTAACTCTACAAAAATATAGGAGTATCCTTGTTCATATCCAAACAAGTAGACCAATACAACAAAGGTATAAAGAACTTGATATAAGAAATCCATTGTATTACTCGAGACTATCCCTGAATAGACAAGGAAAGTATTTGCCAAGGTCATATTACAAGAACATCCAACAAACACAACAGACGAAAGCAATGACTATGCCCCATTATGTACCCTTCTAGAAACACCAATATATTGAAAATCAAGGTAGTTTCAAGTGAGTAATGGAATGAGACAAAAGATGACAAAAAAACACATCAATACCATCAAATCTCTTACCAGAGAGAGTAGGTTTATATGATATCAAAAAAATTGATGTTTATTGTAGGCAAGATATATTTGTTAAGACATTCATTGGATTTTTTTATTGACTTCAAAAATGATTTAGGTCATTGATATGAGGGCTATTTGATAGGTTTGACATTGATCAAGACATACGATTTTATATGAAAGTTTGTGTTTCGATGATCGCTATATTTGTTTTTGTTTACTTCGTCAAAGATGAGGATGATGATAGGTTTATTATGGATTTAAATTTTATTACGAATGGATGATGGGGAATGAGCTAGATGATTTGTTTTATTTTTGGAAAAATTTCAAATGTTTTTGACCTTTTTTGAAATACTTTTAGGTTTTTCTTTTGACATTTTTTGAGTTTTCTTTTGGAATTTTTATGTTATCCGGATGTTTTTGGAATTTTGATGTTATCTGGATGTTTTTTGATATTTAAACATTATTTGGATGTTTTTGGAAATTTTTAAATGACTTGGGTGATATACAAGAATCCGATTTGACGATTAGGTTCAAGAAGATGCTCCCAGTTATATGTTAGACAACTTCATTATGAGCTAGATAAAATGACCTTAGGATTATGCCAAGTAGTACTGATAGTGATAGATACTATTCTAACACCAATCCATGCTAACGATGCAGATGGATGGGTGGAAGATGAATGGATGGATGAATGGAGATTTATTATGAATGGATGATAAGAGAAAGAGCGCTTGATAGATGGTAGATGATGTATATTTACACAAGGCACCTATTTTCCAAGTTTCACCAAGGTACTTTCCCAAAGTGCCACCAAAGTGGTTTTCACTAGAGGATGATTTTTTCTTTACTATTTGATATTTTATTTTTATTTTCATATTTTATTGATTTTTTTGGATTTTTGAAATAAGATAACCTTCATGGGTCAAGCATAGAAATGTTTTAGGTGAATTTTGCTGATAGGATCCTACAAGGGATCCCCTTTAGGTGTTGCTAGATGAGATGCTCTAGATCCATAGCTTGCGGTGATAACAAACGATCCCAACTAGTTAGGTTCAAATTTTCCTTTGTTGTCCTAATCCAACAAATTTTTTATTCTCTTTAAGAACTAGGTCTTTTGCTTGAAAGTTTTGACCCTTTATTTTCTTATTATATCTTCTATGGAGATGATTTTGATAAGTTTGCAAGTTCTTCAGTGCTTCTAGATGTCGCTCATCCAACAATTCTAGCTCATTCAACCTAGACATTTGGTACTCTTCATCGTCAATTAGGTGTTGTAGTGAAACCATTAGTGATGGGAGCTCAACCTTAATGGGTAAGATGGCTTCAGATCCATAGACCAAGGAATATGGAGTGGCACCAGTGGGTGTTTTGATACTTGTTTGATAATCCCATAAGGCATGATTTAATTGTAAGTGCCAATCCCTGGCAACATCGTTAACAATATTTTTTAAGATCTTTAAGATGGCTTATTAGATGCTTTCACTTGACCATTCCCTTAGGGATAATAGGGTGTACAAAAATGATGGACATGAAATTGATTGCAAAGTTCTTGAACATCCTAGTTTTTGAAGGGTGTTCCATAGTCTATGATAATGGCCTAAGGAACATCATATTGACATATTAAATAGTTTAGGATAAGCATGGATATTTGTTTACCTGTAATGTAAGTCATAGGAATGGCTTCAATATACTTTGTAAAGTAATCAGTGGTAGTGATGATGAATTTATGTTCATTGGATGATGTGGGTGAAATATTTCCAATGAGGTCAAGACACCATTGTGACAAAGGCCAAGGTGTCATTATAGGTCACAGTTCCTGTGTTAGAGTGTGGATGAGATTGCCATGTTGCTAACATTGTAGGCACATTTTTACAAATTGATTTGCCTCTTGTTCCATGGTAGGCTAGTAATACCCCATTCTAAGAAAACTTTCTACTAAGGTAATGCCACTCGAATATGACCCACAAATGCCTTTTTGTATCTCTTTTAAGGTAGTTGAAGCTTCTTCTTGGTTAAGAAATCTAAGTAACATTCCATTGAGAATTTTTTGATAAAGGGTATAACCAATGATGACGAAGCAAGAGGATCTTTGGATAAAGGTTTTACAGAGGTTAATAGTAAGGTTTGGTGGGATGATACCATCATGAAGGTATAGGTAAATTTTATGGTACCATGGGGAATTGAGACCAAAAACTCACACACAAATTTTGGTTCAGGGATTTTGAATGCTGGTATGAGAAGTTGCTCCATGAGAAACTCACACTTAAGGTTGTTATGTGACATATCTAGTAAAGACCCAATGTTCACCATAGAATTTGTTGCTTTGTTATTGACTCTTGGAATCTTCTCAAAGGTAATGATCATGAAATATTCTTTGAAAATTTCAACCATTCTTTTGTATGACATCAAATTGTCATCCATGGTTTAATAGCTTTCATTAACTTGTCTTACCACTAGCTGGGAATCACCATAGACCTGAAGTTCTTTGATTTTCCATTGAATAGCCATTCTTAACCCCATGATGAGGGCTTCATACTCAACTATATTATTGGTGCATGGAAAATCTATCTTGTAGGATTTTGGAATGCAATCACCTTGAGGGGTGATGAATAAGATCCATGCCCTTGATCCATGTTGCATATGTGAACCATCAAAATATAGCTTCCATTGGTTTTTTGATGTTATGGTAAATACTACTTGTTTTGTAAACTCAAATACCAAAGGGTTTTCAACATATATGGGTGCCTCTACTAACTGATATGCTATGTCCTACCCTTTGATTGCCTTTTGATCCACATATTCAATGTTAACTCACTCAAGATCATAACCCACTTAGCCATACAACCTGTAATTGTTAGTTTGGATAACATGTACTTTAATGGATCAACTTTAGAGGTCATCTTAATTTTATGACTAAGCATGTAATGTTGTAGTTTTTGAGAGGAAAAAACTACTACTGGAAAATCTCTTTCAGTAGGGGTGTAATTAAGCTCATATATGACCAAGGTCCTAGTAATGTAGTAGATAGCTCTTTCTTTTCTTGAATCGCCATGCTATGCTAAGAGAGTTCCTACTATTGTTGATGTTATTGAGATATATAATATCAAAGGTTTATTTACAAATGGTGGCATCTACAGTGATGGTGATGCAAGATAATCCTTTAACTTTTGAAAGGCCTATTGGCAATTATGATTCTATTTGAATGCTAAACCTTTGTAAATAAGGTGTGTAAATGGGTGGCATTTGTTGATCAATTGTGCGATAAATATCATAATAGATTGTATTTGTCCTTGTAGACTTCAGACTTGCTTGAGTGTTTTAGGCAGAGGCATCTTGATGATCACTTTAAATTTGGTAGCATCCACTTCGATTCCTATTTGTGATAATATGTATCCTAAAAGTTTACCTAAAGTGACTCCAAAGACACATTTCTTTGGATTACGTCTCACTTGATACTTCTCTTGTTTGTCTAAAATTTGAGCCAATACCTCAAGATGTCCTTTTCTTCTTACATTTTTTTCTAGTATGTCATCCACATAATCTTCCAGAATCTTATGAAACTTGTCATGGAAAATTATGGTAATTTATCTTTGATATGTTTCTCCAACATTTTTGAGGCCAAAGGGCATGCCATTCCAACAATAGATTCCCCATGGGTGTGTAAATGTCATTTTATGCTGATCCTCCTATACTATCATTATCTGATAGTACCCTAAAAATATATCTATAAGAGATAACATCTCATGTCTAGTTGTGAGATCCACTATGATGTCAACATTGGGTAATGGAAAATCATCTTTAGGACATGCTTTGTTCAAGTCTCTAACGTCTGTGCATATCTTGATGCCCCTAGTGGGTTTTGATACTGGTACAAGGTTTGAAACCCACTCAAGATAATCTATAGTCTTGACGAAACCTATGTCTAAAAACTTCTACAATTCTAATTTAACCAATAATGCAATCTGGGGATACATTTTTTTGAGTTTTTATTTTATCGGTTTGGCATGTGGATGCACTACCAAATGATGTAATACAAATGAGGTATCAAGTCATCACATGTATGAATACAACCAATGAAATTTTATCTTTCTCTCTTTTAAGAAGTTTTCTAGATTATGTTTCTCTTCATCATCTAGAGATGTAGCATAATATGTTACCTTCCGACATTGACTGGTTGCACATATTCAATAAGAACTACTAACTTTTCCTAATCCATAGCAATACTAGGTAGATTGAATCTTTCATCCTCAGGTGCCTTAGAGATATTTTCACCTTTGGATACATCCTTTCTTTTTATCTTTTCACGATATGAAAGTGCTTCTTTGTGGTTTTCACTAAGGGGTCTTGTTTTGATTATTAAGTTTTTCATTTTGCGACTAAAGGATTCAATCATGACACCATATTATACTTGGGTATCAAGTTCAATTTCAAACCCTAATTTATGATCACCCATAGGTAAGCCATCTTGGAGCCCCATAAATTTGGCAATAACTTCATCATTTTTTAACAAATTAAGAATTGGTGCTTGTTATTGGTCCCAATTGATGAGGTGGGGATAGATGAGTTTAAGGCCATTTTTTTGGATAGGCGAAGTGAATGACATGGTAGTGATAGTGTATATAGAGGCATTTTCAAATAATTTAGTTATACACATGGATAAGTCTTTGATGTTATCGCTATTAAATGAATTATACCAAGGAGAATCTTCAACTTCCTCGATAAAGGAGGGATCACATTTTCATGTAAGCCATACCCAAGGATTTTATTCCTTGGTTTCTTTTCTAATATGATGGGTTCAAAGATACCTTGTTTCAAACCAAGTCCACCATTACTTGTATAGCCCATTTTCTTCATCAACTGGAATCCTTTGTTACTTTGATCAACAAGAAGAGGAGCTTCTTCTTGCTTTTCTTGATATATCCATTTTGAGAAGTATCCTTCATATATAACCTCTATAATTAGTTCTCTCCATTTTCAAAAAATAGTTGGTTTGAACTTGATTTTTTTAGACACTTTCTCGATATGATGAGGTTGACCATAGCTTTTAGGAGAAAGTTGTAGCTATCCTGCAGTCACCACAACCATTGTCTTGTATTTGTACCTTGACTTAAAAAAGTGTTTGTTAGGATTTAGAAGTAGATGCTAGTGTCACTAGATCAACATAAGAAGATGAAGGTGGAACTGCATATTTGATAGGGACTTGGAGCAATCTATGATACTAATCTTCCATGCTCTTGCAATAATATAACGGTTTGGGGTCACCATGGATGATAACCTCTTTATCATTGTAAGGAAACTTGAGGCATTGATGGTAAGTAGATGCAATAGCCTACATGGCATGGATCCATAGGTGGCCTAGAAGGATGTTATAAGGAAAGTGAAGGTCTAAAACTTGACATGTTGTTTTAGTTGTTGCAAGATGAACTTGTATAGGAAACTTTATGGTTCCTTTTGAGTCTCTTTTGTTATCATTATATGACTTGATAGTTATGCCTTTTGTTCTTTCAATTAATTCCTTATAATATCCCAAGTGTTTGACCAATTGAAGAGTACATATGTTTAAGCTTGCACCTCCATCTATCAAAACTCTCTTAACCTTATGTTTGTGGACATAGACCTAAAGATGTAATGCATGATTATGAAATATTTGAGAGGGGAGGTATTTATCCATGAATAAAAGGTAGTGAGTGGATGAAATATTCCCTACCATGGCTTGGAATATTTTTTATCTATGTTGGTAGGGACAAACGATTGTAAAAGAGCCTTGTCTAAGACTTCTTTGTGTGCGAGAGAGATTCTCGAGAGTTCTAGGATTGAGATTTGTGTCGGGGTTTTCTTAAGATGGTATATTAGGCTATAATCCATTGCATTTGATTTTGATGGAAATTTTATTGGTGGGGGAGCTCCTTGGATGGTGATTCTCCCTCTTTGTGTGGTAACTCCATACTCAATATTTTTTCCATGTATAGTGACAACAAATATATGATGGTTTGTATGTCCTATGACATTGTTATAGGAGTGATTGACTTGATTGTAGACCTTCAAATTTACAACATAATTTCCTTTACCATGGTCAACCATAGGATCCTTGTACATACCTAAGTCATTATTTCCAAAGTTCCCTAGTCATTGACCAATGCTTACCTCACCATGATCTATTAGGTCTTGAATGATGTTTTTAAGCTTCATGCAGTTTGATGTTTTGTGCTCTTTTGTCTGGTGACACTCACAATAGTTTTTATCATTGTGCCATGCAGGTTTAAATTGAGGTTCTTCATACTCTCTAAAGTTAGGGAGCTTTATTAAGTTTTTTTTAATTAGTTTGTTTAAAACTATTTCAATCAGTTCCCTTAAGGGAGTGTACTTGCATCTAAATGTGTAGTTATTTGTTCTAGGTGGTGGTTCTCTTGTAGGATTAGTATTTTGTAAATTTTGTTGATTATTCTATTGATTTTGTGTATTTTGTACAAATTTTGTGTCCACCAACCATCATTGGTTACATTCTTGTTTTTAGCCCATATGCAGGGTTTGTCATTGGAACTTGATGGTTGGTTGTTGTCTTTATAGATATTTACTAAGCCCTTAGAATTAAGAGCTCTTTCAATGTTAATACCTTTTTCTATGACTTTGTCAAACATTGTGACACATTGCATACATAGTTGAAAGCCAAGTTTCATGTTTTGATTATTTGTGATAATGTCTACTTTTTTTTTCTGGAATAGGCCATTTGCATTTGATTGCCTCATGTCTCAATCTTTGTTGGAAGGAAACAAAGGTTTCTTCACTTTTTTTTTGACAATTTATATAGTTAATTTAGAGTTACTTCCTCATCAATTTTGTAGGAGAAGTGTGTGATGAATTGATCTATGATTTCTTGAAAACTTTAGATGCCAAGGGGTAAGTGTGAGAAAAATTCAATAGCCTATCCACTTAAGTTGCATGGAAAGAGGTGCATAAGATATTTGTCATTGTAGGATACCTCCATGCAAGCCACATAAATATCTCATATATGCTCTTTCAGATTACCGTGTCCCTTGTACTTGTAAGACTTTATTATTTTGAAGTTAGCAGGAAATGGTAATATCGTTATGCTCCTATCAAATGGACAAGGACATAGATCTTGAAAAGCATATGATTTCTTAGTTTTTACCATTTTTATATTGTGGATCTTTTGCATTAAGTTTTGAATTTATGATGATAGATCCATAGGAGGATTTTTGGATGGTGGATTATATGCGTTGTATAGAGGGAAGGTGGATGAGCTGAATGTTGGGTCTTGATAAGGGGGATATTTGTGTTAGATGAATTGTGTTGAGGTTGATGATTCATTTGGTATTGTGGATTGTTTTGTGGAGGTATGATATATGGACCATATCAATTTTGAGGAATGATGTTTTGTTGAGGGTTTTGTGGTTGGTGATGGATGCATTGCTAGTGTTGAGGGTTTTGTTGGAAGGTTTGTTGTTGTTGTGTGATGAGTTGTTATTCAAGTGAAAGTAGTTGTTGTTGTGTGATGAGTTGTTATTCAAGTGCAATTAGTTGTTGTTGTGTGATGAGTTGTTATTCAAGTGCAAGTAGTTGTTGTTGCAAGTAGTTGTTGTGCAAGTAGTAGTTGTTGATAAGAAACATTTTGTTGTTGTTGTTGTGGGGTAGGAGTTTGTTGTGGGGGAGTGATGTATTGATGTTGTGGAATAATATTTTGTTGAGGATTGGGAGTTTGTTGTGAAATGTATTGATGTTGTGGGATGATATTTTGTTGAAATTATTGTTGATGTTGTTGTGAGGGTTTTTTGTTATGTTGTTGAGGATGTTTTTGATGTTGTTTTTGGGGTTGTTGTTGTAGTTTAGATAGATGTTGTTGTATGTTAGGAATATTAGGGTGCATATTTCGTGAAGGTGGCGTTGTAAATGGATTTATCCCATAGTTCATTATATTTGGATTTGGAATGTTGGGATTAGGTTGATTAATGTATGTTGGTAGATTTTTTGTGTTTGGAAAGCCTAGGTTTGTTTGAATCCCTAGACCTTGATTGTGAAACAATGTATTTATGTATTGTCATGCAAAGTTTTGCAATTTTTTTTTTAATGGAGGTACCATAGGTTGACCTGGTACATTTGTAAAAGGAGGTTCAAACATTTATTATATAACGTGATGTACCAAGGGTTCATTTTGACATGGACAATTTATTGATGCTATATGAGTAAAGTCTTGTTCTCTAAGTGTATTAACATCAACGTGTGTAGGTAGTTTAGCACCTCCTTGTGCAAGTTTCAACATGTATTGATTTGGATAAGCCTACATAGCATAACATCAAGTGCTCTAACAAGAAATGGGTCTTGTGTCATTTCTAGTAGCTATTTGGGAGTAAATTATAGGAACCCTTTGTGGGTGATATATTCTATGATGAGAATCTGATTTTGAGATGTTTGGGTATGCTTTGGAGTACTATATCCTTTGGGAATTCCTAAGGTTGTTTCAATAACACTCATTGTGGTGGGTACACTAGAACCACTAGGATTTGATTACATTTTTTTTCTTATGTTGAGATATCGTTGTAGGCATGAAATTTGTAGCAATCCTAGAAGATGTGGGATGTGAAGTTGGATGAAGATGGTTTTGTTTAGATGTTCAAGCTGCTTCAAATTAGGCTAGTAGTGACACCTTAAGTGATTTTGGACCAATATTTAGTTGATTTTTGGATGAGTGGAAGATGTGAAACTTTCAATTTAGACAAGGGTTTTGACTAGATCTCCTGTTAATGCATGTTTGAGGATAATCCTTGCTTGTCCTAGAAAAATGAATCCAAGCTAGGGGAGATGATAATGAGGTCACAAACTTAGGAGTAGACTATGACTCCAAAGCAAGCTAACTCACAAATATTTGACACTAATTTAACTTGATACTTGAAAGGAGACTATTTTATAAGCAAGAAGCTAAACTAGAGGATGAGATTGAGATCTAAACCAAAATGATCAATATAAAATGTAGGTTGTTGTTTGGATGGATTATTTTATAAGTTTTAAATATGGGGTTGATTTTGATCTAAGGATGACTAGGAGGTTTTTAACGAAATCCAAGATGAACTAATGATATGGGATGGGGATGAATAGTTGTATATTGTTGTTTTTGATGGTGATGACTACTAAAAGTTTGTTCTGCACAAGTCTCTGGTCCTATACAAGCTATTAGTTAAAAATAAGAATATGATATTTTAAAGGTTCTATTGTTTTGGATTGACAATCAAACACGTCACTTTGCAAACACATTCAAAGACACTCATACAAAGTGTACTTCCCTTGATAGAGGTGAAAAGATTTTTCAAAAGTGTAGGTTTATAGGAAAATGTGTCACTATGTGATATTCAAATGCACCATTGTAATGTGTTTTAGGATTTTGGTAGAGGATTGTTTTGAGACAAACACACCAAGTTGCATAGACATGAAAATTTTCATATAGAAGCACCAATTTGAAATTTAAAACACATCGAGATGAAAATAAGAGGTGAAAGATGACAACCAAACACATCACTTTGACTCAGAGATAAGGTTTTTGCAATTTGATCCTAAGTACATCTAGGGTTTTGAAAATTATTGATTTTTTTAAGGACTAATTTGTGTTTGTTTGATTTTGGCAAGTGATGAAAACAACAAAGAATAGAATAGAGGACTATCTCCAAGGATTTTTGTGTCTTCTTCAACAAGATCATGCTAATTGGTGTCACAAGTATTTTAACAATAAAGACACACCATAGATATACAACCTAGATAGTAGTAGATTAGGTGTATTAACTTGGAATAAGCCCACTTGTTGGAGAAAATACCTCCACAATGAATGGGTGACTAGAGTACACGAAGGTCATGTACCACCTTCACACCTCTCACCTTAAAAAGGAAAAGGTCCTAATCAAGGAATATCGATCACCTTAACAAGGGGAAGTAAATGGTGAGCTACTTCATGTATGATACTATATGTTGCATCTTTCCAAGCTAATGACTAAAAAGTCTTAAATGCTACTAGATAACAAGGTTCATATTGGAGGATCGATGAATAATGAGCCCATCCATGGATGCCTGAGTTAAAGGGGGGTCTCCCCTTTCCTCTTCACCTATACATGTCTTGGTGGATCAAGGGTCATAAGGCTTGGCTTGAAGGACACTAGCCACACCTTGGGGTACAACTTCCATTCTCTCCCTTTATATACCCTACCCAAAAATTTGGTTGAGGTCAACCTTGAGGTATTAATCACCAACCAGGCCTCCTACTTGAATTAAATGGTAATGATGTTGTTTCTGATCCCCAAGATTGTTCTTAAGAGTTGTGAGGGGAGAGCATACACAAACATTCACACCTCAAGTGTACAAACAAAGATTGCAAGTTAATGGTGCTTTTGATTTCCAAGTCACAAAGCACAAGGAAAGAGGATACACAAGCACTAAAATACCAAAAACATGACATAGAGTTCATATTAGTGCACCAAAATTCAAAATGTGGATTTGATTTTAAAACACCAAATTAAAAAATGCAAGTTGTTTATTTTAAACCCAAATCTAAATGTGCAAGTTGTGGGTTAATTTTAAAACACCAATTGAAATTGAATATTTTTATACTTTTTAGTGCACCAAATTGAAATGTGGAATTTGTGGGTTGATTTTAGAACACTAATTGAAATGTGAAACTAAAGTAACCCAACCCTACAAAACCAAATGTTACTAGTTTTTCAATTATTCTTTTCTCAACATATGCCACATGATGCATAGATGTTAGCTTAGGTAAAAAAAGCCCATGTTAGGGTTAGAAAATGAAAATTTTTAAAAAAATTAAAAAAAACCCTAACAGAGCAAACACGTCAAGTTATACCTGACAAACGTGCCATTTTTGTAAACGTGTCGCTATAAAAAAGGATATAAGCATCGATCCTCTACAAAGATGTCAATGTAACCTACAAAACAGAGAAGAGAAGAATACAAAAAAGTGTTGAAATAAAGAAAATACACTAAAGTGTGACAATCAAAAGCATTGATTTCTTACAGAAGTGTTGATTTATAGTAAATCGTGTCATAACCTACAACAGAAACAAAGAAGTATGTCAGACAAACACAAAAAAATAAAAAGCAGTGCTATAATATTTCATATGCATTGATTTTTAGTAAAGGTGTCACTGTGTGTAGAATAAATGTGTCGTGATGATACAAACATGCCTTTGTAACTTGGAGGTCTAGAAAATATCAAAACATGTTAAATGTGAGACATGGGTCCCATCGAGCATGACAAAATATCATAGGGGGAATATGGGTCAGTTGCAAAAAGCATAATTCAATCCATTAGAGTACAAAACACTAAAAACCCATGAAATATTAGTCATATAAGCCCATACTCCATAAAATTGGTAAACAATGCTATCAAAGATTCAAGTAAAAGTAATGAAAACATAATTTAAGACAATTGAATCTAAAAGAACATGCAAACCTTTAATCCCATTGGGGGATTATGCTTCAAATGTATGTGGATTGTTCTATTAAGCATAATACATGATTGGAAAAGCTAAGATTGATGATTGATTTACAAAAGGATGCTCAAATTGCTCAAGAATTCAAGAATGCATATACTCATGAAAATTGTGAATGATTTTGATGAGGAAATGACTCATTTTATAGATTTGTAGATATTTGATCAATGGTCAAGATTGAATCTGAGGATTGACGATTGAGAGGAAATCAAGGAGATCAAGGGTGGAGGATGAATGAGAGCCCAAAATATCCCTATTTTCATGGAAAATTGGTTAAGATATTTTGGAGGGAAAATATCTATTCAAATTTGAATTTGAATTATGAAATATTCTTTTTGGAGAGAATATGTCATTTAAATATTTTGGAGGTAAAATATATTTTGAAAAGGGAATATTCTCTTTTGAAAAAGGAATATGTTTTGTGCAAGTTGGAGGAAAATTAGGGAATTTAATAATTATGAAAATTATTTAATTGTGAGGATGAGAAGAATTAGGATTTTAATTAAATAATTAAAAATTACTTAATCAAGTGGGATTGAAGAAAAATTAAATTTTATTAAATAATCAAAAAAATATTTAATCATGGTGGAAGGAAGAAAAGTGGATTTAACTAAATAATTCAAAATTATTTAATTAAGAGGAATTTAGTAAAAAATAATAAAAAAATGATGACTTAATCAAATAACATTAATTATTCAATTAATGGAGGAAAATAGTGAATTTAATCAAATAATTGGAAATTATTTAATTAGAAAGAGGAATTTAGGTGATAATGAGGAAAATGATGTTTAAAGGTGAAATCAAGATGTGTGATACAATCAAACAATTTTAGGTTTTTACACTAACACAATCTACATTCTTTGTTTTCTTTAACCAAAGAGCATAAAGCCCATATAATAATAAGTATATATAAAGGATTTACATTATTCATTACAAACATCTTTCAAAATTTGAGAGTAAACATCTATAAGCAGCAAAGCAGGGAGTTCATTGAACTACAAGATACACTGCCCAAGTTCGCATGACTAAATAAAAAACCACCCGAGTTCAACAAACTATATAAAACACCGCTCAAGTTCAACAAACTACATAAAACACCGCCCGAGTTCAACGAACTATATAAAAGTTCCCCTGAGTTTGAATATCATGTTAAGATGTCACTTAAATAACAATTATAGAAAACAAACTCAAGCAATAAAAGAGGGAGTTCAATGAACTACATAAAACACCGCCCAAGAGTTTGAATATCATGTCAAGATGTCGAACTTGATAGAAAACAAACTCAATTGGTAAAGCGGGGAGTTCAATGAACTACATAAAACACTGCCCAAGTTCGCATGACTAAAGAAAATACCGCCTAAGTAGGACTAAAGTTGGTCACGTTCCTTAAAGCAAGACTCCATCCTCAAAATGCATAGAAGGAACAACAATTAAATTTGGAAAAATTGGGAGGAGATGAAGGACAATGGGGCTTGCAGAATCATGAGCAACAACCCTTGCAGGTGATTTCAGATGATCATGTGATAGGAGCTAAAGAATTGCACAAGCCCTTATGAGGATTTTGGAAGACAATTATTTAACCACCTCAATAGTGAACCTTTTTGGAGCTTGATTTACAACTTGATGTGCTTAAGGAATTGCCTACAGTGACTTTTGAAAACCACCACAAGCTACACATTATCAACTTCTTTAGAGAATGGAAACTCCCACTCTCACACATGAAACTCCCACTTCCAATATAAAACAATCTATATTCTTGTTAGAAATTTTATTTGCTTTTATATTGTTTGGTTTCCATTAATAGGGTTTTCAAATCATTAGGATAAATATTATTCTAGGCCAACCTCTAAGAAAAGATCAATTTAAAGGTCATGTGTAAATTTTCAATGACAATAAGATTCAAACATATAGATGCTTTTAAGATGATTATGTAAACTTCAATTTATTTTAGTACACTAAAGTAAGTGTTCCTAACATGAATTTTTTAAAATGAGAATGATATGTGAATAGTACTTAGAATGATTGGATGATAAATGAATGCAATTGAATACCTTTAAATATATGGACATAGTGAAAAAAAGTGTAAAAATGTACCAGGTTAGGTGAATGAGGGAGAAAAATGGGTAGTAGTCAACCAAAATTTAAATTTGAATGTTAAACTTTTAGGGATCATATCCGTAGTTGCGAGATGAATTCAACTCACATAGGATCAATAAACCAAATTCAAAGAGAGACATTATTTATATTTTGTTGTTCCTCTTCCAACACATATAAGAAGTTGTAATTTTGAGTTATGGTTTAAGCATCATTATCAAAATATAGAATAAAAATCATTATAAAAACAACATGCATCTATCATTTGACCATCGTAATTAACTAAGGGCTTTATTTATGTTGATTTTAGGTAAGTTCAATAAATGTAAAATGTATGGGGAAATGTATGGGAATGGATAGGATAAGGTTAAATATATGATAATGTGTGTAAAGGGGGACAAGTGAAAGATCAAGGAATGAATCCAACTTTGTACAATCTAGTACACCATTTATTTGTATGCATTTATATTAAGCAAAGTTAGAGTTTTTCATAAACAAAAATTCTACCTATGACCTAATGCTTATGATCTAATCACAAAACCAAGAAAATGAATAAATATATTTTTTTCATTATAATGGAGCATAATTACAAATTTATATATGCCTCTAAGATGTATGAATAAAGGAGATTACATTTTCAATAAGTACGAGTTTAACTTTTAATCACTTCCAATTAGGAGGTGAGCTAACTTAGTCTAATTGAGATAGAGGTAGCCTTAAATAAATAGAGGTGACACCAAACTACCATAAATCAAGGATTGATGAGGTAGTAGTGGCACTTGTACCTTAAGTCAAGATGTAAACATGCCATTATTAGCTACCTAGGAAATAATAATTAAATTTATTCTTAATATCTTAAGTAAACTTATTAATTAGGTATAATAGTACATTTAGGATGAAAAATATCCTAGGTGAAATGAAATAATAACACTAAAACCCCTCTTAAATGTAACTTAAGAGGATTTAAATGGTTTTTATTGACAAGGTCATGTTAGATACATGTGTATAATGATACCCTCCCAAAGAAGGAGAGAGAAACCCCCAAAAGAAAGAGAAAAAGAAGAGATAGACCAAGTAGCTCTCCAAAACATGATGCCTCCTATTGGTTCCTAGACATATAAGTTCCCAAATCCATTAATCCAAGCTGTTATCTAAGTGATAAGGGTGTAAAACCTAGAGGAAAAAACCTCTAAATTATGATTGACTAGGGTAATAATGGATCAATTGTTTAGAATGGGTATTATCTTCTTCATTGCTAGACCCAAGGGGGATTCCCTAAAGATAATTTTAATATAATTGATCACAATGGAAGATAGATAAATAAATAACCTTGCAATAGTATCTAATATATGATTGGTCCCAAAAGTTATCACTAGACCAAAGACTAATGTACTACGTATAAGACATCTTTTTAATTTTATAAGAAAATCATTGGACAAGTGCAAGATGTGGGTATCCACAACATGATTTTCAAAATATAAGAATATTTATAGATTGTTGGAGATGTTTTCCCTGGTTGAAATATCAAATCTTGGGGTACATATAAATTATTTCCTAATTTTAATCTATTGGTGACTAATACCCTCAATTTAGGCGCATGGTGGATCGTTACTTCTATGATTGGTGCCTATTCATTGGTTATAGACCCACATCATACCAATACAAATAATAAATATAAATCATAAATGAATATAAGTTATGTAGATTCATAAACCACAAATAATGATATCAAGAAATTGAACATTGTTAATTATCCATCCTAGACTACAAAAAATAGTATGCAATGAAGAAAAGACCACAAATAGTATTAGAATGAAAACTGGGGAAACACATGTTGGAGTTTTGAGCCCCAAGTACTTTTTGAGCATTGTAGTTTATATCCTAGACTCAGTTATATAAAAGGAGTAATGGTTTGATTCAAACAAAGGATTAACTAATCTACTATAGATTCACATAATGTCAAATATCATATATATATAATTTTGATATTATTTATATTAATAGAGTACATTCATATATCTTCCCCTATACTTTGTAAATATTTCTCTCCTTACATATATTCTCTCCTACATACATTATTATACTTAAAGCTTCTTACATATACTTTCATATATTTATTCCTACATATATCTCTTCTTTATCTCTCTCTTCCTCTCTACTATTCATATATTTTCCTATACATATATCTATAGGATGAGACATAAACCATATATCCTATCCCTACCCTAGATTGTACCTTTTGAATCTTATGGTCCACAAGCTCTTTCTATAAAAATGTGATAGGATTTTCTTAGTGGTGTCTAAATTATTTCCCTTTCTTGCCAAAATCCTCCCCCCTTTTAAAATGTTGACTTATCCTCAAGTCAACTCTACTTTTTTGAAATAATATCCTTATATATCTCCTTGAGTTTAGAAAAATGTTCTCCCATTGTGTTTTGGCTAGGCCCAATTGTTGGGTTTGAAATTGGATATGTAGTAGTAGCCACTCTTCCTTCAAAAGTGTTTGGGGAATTTGGATCTTCTATGATAATTTGTGTGCTTCTTGGAGGACACTCGTGATGCATGCCAATATTAAGCTTACTACTTACCTTTGTTGGTGGAATCTATTCTGACTTGTATCCCTTTGATCTTGTAAAAATTGAAATTGAGCATGTATTGCTTCTATCTGCACTTGAGATTGGTCATCTATATCTTAGAGGGAATTATATAGCATGGATCTCTAAAGTATTTGAACATCTAGTTGGTCCATTTGAGACTTAATTAGAGCTGTTACTATTGTCCATTATAGAAAAAATGGTAAAGTTCATTGAGATCTCCTTAGTGTTCTTCAGGGTGTTGATCTAGGACTCTAGGATAAAGTGTGTCAAAGCACATTTCTTCCTTTCCTCCTCGGTTTTGGATTTTTGGTGCTCTTCCTAAATTTATTATCTCATTTTTTTTATTTGTGGTTGGGTATCCTTCATTACCCCATCTATCAAAATTTTCAATTGACTTTCCAATGGTTGGGATGAGTCTCCTTGGAGATGTGAGAACTTACTTTGAATATCCTTCACCATTTCCTCTAGCTGGTTGGAGTTCTCCACATGAATTTTCAATATTTCTTCCCTTTTTTTGGTGTAAGATGTTCCCTAATTAAAATTTGTGTAGGGCTGAGATGCTCCCAATATCTACGTGTGATCCTATGAGTGGAATTTGGAGTAGATGATAAGATGCCACTACTTGAATTTGATTATGATTGGTGAAAAAGTCCTTAATGGATTGCATATAAGAGGTTGTGGAGGAGGAAGGTGTTTAAGATTCTGGAGGATGAGTAGACTGTGCTTGCTCTAATGAGGATACTTTATATTTTTCCTTTTCATTGCAAAATTATTAACAAGCTTTATTGTGGCCTTCTTGATCTCTTTTTGGATCGTTTGAGTGATCTTTGGTTTCTCTATCATGATTTTTTCTAACTTTTTCTTAGACTAGAGCTTTGGTCTATATCTCTACTATCCTTTTCTTCTACAAAGGTATAATTGTAGTGGCTAATTCCCCAATGGCCAAAGATTTTAGTTTCTCCTCTTCCTTAGCTTCTCTCTCTCTTCTCTATTTGAGTGCAATGGTCAAGGAGTCCAAGAATTGATCCATTAGGTTATACAACAATATATTGGATGCTACCATGTACATGATTATGTCCCTTTTGTGATAAACAAGTTCAAAATAACCATATTGGGGTATTTTGGAGGGTGATATCCAACATTGCTTTCTAGAATAGACCACTATACAACTAATCTTCATTTACTAGTGGTGAAACTTTGGGGATAGATGTGTCCTCTGAGAGAGAGGTGTCATATGGTATTGCTTGCTCCTCCTCTTCTATATCTACTATTTATAGGGAGATCTATTTATGTGCCTTCTATTTCCTCTGATTTGGTTTCTTCTCCACACTCATTTATAGGAGGGTCTCTGTTACTTCATCTTTTGATTGTTCTTTCTAGGGAGGCATGGTGGTGAGTCTTCTCTTCCTCGTTTTGATACTTTCACCTTGTGAAGGTTCTATAGGGGGAGTACCAATATGGAGCCTTCTAGACCTTCGGTGAGTGGATGTACTCTGTTTCTCTATCTCTTGCTTTTGTAGACCCCACTTCTCATGCAATTTATCTTAATTTTTCTAGATGAATTCTTCTAATTTATTCATAGAAAAATTATCCATGTACTCCTAGTAGGTTATGAATTTTTTAGCTTGTGGATCCTTGGGGAGGTTGAGGAATGTGGAGGCATATGAGTGGATCTCTAAATTTGTCACCTCATATTGGAGCTGGGGTATCCAAGAAGTTCTAGGCTTAATTTCCTCCATGAATGTATAATCCTTGTCAATAAGGAAGATAATATCTTTAATGTACTTGTGGACCACCTCATAAGAGATGTGTTCCCTAGCTTGTAAACTCTGCTGAAGGGATTTGCAGAAACCCCAATAGATTGTGGTGTTTTGAAAGTGTTGAACAATCTCTTGAATTTGGGCCACAAATGGGAGTTATTACATTAAGTAGAAGGTAAGAAAAATTAATAAGGTCCCATACTTGAATTGGTAATGTGATTGTTTGGTGCATTGGATGTTATCTAGGAGCTCCTGCCACAATACCCAACATAATTCAATGTCCTTCCCATCCATGACCATCTAACAAACTGCATGAATGGTGATAGAAGTAGTTGAGTCCTCTCAGTTCATGTAATGCACCTTGTAGGCAATGCCCATGGTGGCATACTTGATTCTTGGATTTATTATCTTTGTGACATCAAGGATTTGATTGTCTAATGTCACTCTGGTTAACTGTGTGACTTTTGCATTCTTGATGGCCTTTTTTGGTGGTA
Organism: Sequoia sempervirens; assembly: GCA_007258455.2. NCBI lineage: Eukaryota > Viridiplantae > Streptophyta > Pinopsida > Cupressales > Cupressaceae > Sequoia > Sequoia sempervirens. The sequence continues at coordinate 108,143,412 of VDFB02379711.1, forward strand.
CTTCTCCTTGTTTCCATAATCTTGTTACTACTTTGATGGCATATTTGGTGATTTCATAGGGCTGGTCGAGATAGAGATATATTTCATCATGGAATCAACTTAATAGAATATGGACCCAATCTTCTTACATTGTGAAGTTTGGAAACTCCTTACAAAGATCTAGTTGTTTCTCAGAGATATTCTTGTACTGAGGTAGATTGTTACAATTTAGGATCTTAGGATACCAATAATTATAAATAAAATATAAAATAAATAAAATGAGAATCATACAATAAAATATTTTACACATTACACAAATATACATGGGGAAAACCCTTTCTAGTAAAAACTCCATAAAGCATCATTTTATTAAAACACTTATAATAATGGTCTATTATAACATAGAACAAACTTGGGGAATACTTCTCCATACTTCCACATAGCCAATAATACCTCATGCACACATAGTGATAGAACTCACTACCAATATCCAAATTCCTCACTTCTCAAATGGGAGGCAACCTCCTTAAATATAGGAGAAAGGGTGGCATAATAACTTAAGGGGTATTAGTCACACCTATTCAAAATAACGATTTATAAATAATTAATAATCTAATTGTATTAGACTATAATTATTTCCAATGGGATATGATTAATAAAGCATATAATATATAAGGTTTAATTTATATTAAAACATTATATAAATGTTATAAGGGTATGAACCCTAAAAAAAATGTGTTCTAACACTCCCCCTTAATGTTAATAGGGGATATCACATGTGAGTTTCCATAAAAGAAAAAATAAAGCATCCTAGTAATGTAGATCTTCTTTCATAGTGATAATTAGGGACACAAATATATGCCAAAATGAAAGTTAGGTATTCCAAACTACATGGAATTCATCTTGTCATAATTAATAATTCCAATGTTTTAAAAATGATGCTATATATGAGGTCTTATAAATATTTTATTGGAGCCCGTCTCCTCAAATTAACCTTACCCCAGGTTTATTACATAGTGCCCGTAGGACTTAATATAATGTGCCTGTAGAACCTAATACAATGTTTTTACAAGCAAAAGATTTACAAAGAGAAGAATTTTAATAAATGCACATAGGAATTATACATAAAATGGCTAATGGACTTGCTAATAACTAGAGGTCTTATGCTTTTCCTATTAGGACTATCTTATGCACATTGGGACTTAAATATACCCAAAGGACTTACTAATTCCTAGAGGTCTTATATTTTTCCTACTGTGACTTTCTAATTATGCTAGAATGAATTACATTTATACATAGAATGCATGATGGACTTGCTAATACCTATAGGTCTTATGTTTTTCCTACTATGGCTTGCTTACGCTAGGACTTACATCTAGGATTTAGCAACTAGGTGGTGTCATCAAGACATGTAAACTCCCCCTCAATGGCATCACCTTTGGCCAAACATTGATTTTATTTTGGAGAATTTTGCACTACACAAAAGTATACTTTTTCTTTAATAGAGTTGGAGATAAATTTTATGATGGAATACTTGCGCATGATCTTTAATGTGTTTTTTCTCTCTTTGGAAATGAGATTCTTTGGTAAGAGTAAAATAACTCCACTTATCATCTAGTAAAGTAGTACTTTTACAAGTATCCATTTGGAGCTATTCCATAAATCTTTAAAAATTTCCACATTGATTCTTCAAGAGCTACTTTTAGTTTTTGGTTTTGATTAAAAAACCTTAGAAGATACGTTTCTTTAAATTATTACATCATTCATGTAAGAGCCCTTTCACCATTTATTTTGAAGACATAATCTATGATATATTTCCTATAAATGGAATCACTAGTATAGTTAGTAACACAATAATCAAATAAATTTGATTCTTGGTGTAATATATATATATATGCACGTGTCAATTGCCAATGAGCATAAATCTAGAAAATAGTCTAATGATCATTAGAAAGGAGATTATAAGATATTTTCATGAATAATTTTCTATTTTTATTCCAAGAATTTTTTTTATGTGCTACTAATCATGTAGTAATTATCCAAAAAAAGAAAGTAGCGAGTGATTTATTCTTTCCAAGCTTGCTCCCTGAATAGTTTATTAGGGCAATAGCCACCCATTATTAGTATGTAATTTTACACTCAATATATTTAGAACTAATTAAAATTGTATTCAAAAGCAATTATGTTCTCTTTAGACATAAATTAATGAAAAATAATTAAGATATACATATCTAATTTGATATGATATACCTTAACCTTTTATATCTCTTTCTTGAATGATGCATGATTATATCAATATTACAAATTATTTGGGATATGGGAACTTAGTGTTCCAACACTTAGCTATATCAAATGAATTTATGACTAAAAGCATGTGTATATGGATACCTCATGAGTCATAAAAAATTATCTTAATAATTTTATCATATATGATTGATCATATGCTAATAAATTTTCACATACCGAAAGAGGTAGGTGGTTATACAATGCATTTTCTCTTTGATGTCCAAAAAAGGAAACTCTAGGAATTAAGGTGATTTGACAAGAATCATCATGTTGCATGATAAATTATTGCTATGTTGATTAACAATGTGGGCCATTGAGTATGAACTTGGATAAAAAAAACAAGATGTGTGGAAAAAAATCTACATTCCTAGAAGATCTTATTATGGATCGAGTTTAGTATAAATTATTTAATTTAATTATTTCAATCTATTGTTGGTATGATATATACAAAAAAATGATATCGGACATAGATGAGGCAACAATAATACAAACTTGATAGAGGCACAACATATTTTGACATGGTGTAGACTTATTTGAACATAAGACAAGAGGAATACCATGATAAGGAAATGACACAATGCCATCAAATATTCAAATAAAGAATATGTAATTGAATTTTATGGATTATTCTAGTGTTGTTTGAATTCTAAAGGAAGATACAATACATATGGGATTAATTATGCTCTATTATCCATGCATTCAAATTGGAAGTTGCCCCTAGAAATTACATATACTATGTGAAGAAATATTATTCCACACCGTTGATGCTTTATTATACAAGAGAGTACTAGTGACTCATTGCATATGTCACTTGGTTGCCTCCTAGTTTAAAAGGAACAATACAATGTGGTGCTTGGAATAATTTTACAAGATAAATGCCACATTACATGTGTTTTTTTATGTAATAAAAATACACTAAAGATGCTGCATAATGTTTTTCCAAATAATTTAAAATGCCATGCCACTATGATTAAAATATGATCACTAACTACTATAAGTTTTAGATTTAAGGTCAAGATATCATTATTTTAATATAATATAAAGACCAACAAATATTCAATATATTAAAACATAATAATATCAATTATGTTGGAGGACACTCCTAAGAGACCCTAGACACAATACAATGACAAGGAGAAATTCATGCAAGTAAGGCATTGGTTTCATATAATGAATGCACTCATGCTTTCATTGAATATTTAATTACTAAAATGACTTATGAACTACATGAATAGTATTTTTCCTTCCAAGAACAATATGCTTGTGCACTCACACTACCTAAACAATGAGATTTATTTAACGATCACAACCATCTCATTAAATTATTTTTATATATAATGATAAGGATACTAGTGCCAATAATGGTTGAGAACATACCACAAAAAAATGGTCTCATGAGAGTAAAAATTTTAGGATATACATAAAATGGATTTGATGAAAAATATTTAGAAAATTATGAGGAAAAATGAACTTTGTTAGCATCCTTCTTACTTGTGTGGTATAGAAGATATGGAAAATCATCAACAACTTAAAGAATGCAAGTGCTAGTAGAAATCCATGCAAAATGTGGAAGCATAGATAAGGCACACAAACCATTTGAATGAGAAAGAATATGATCAGTGTTGTTGATATTGGAGACTAAAACATAAGTATCCATCAATCATCAAACAATAGTTTAACTTGAAAACCAATGTCATTGATTTTAATTCTAGAGTATGATTAAAAGATTTTTTGTGCTCTATGTTTTCAAGGATAAGATAAATAATGAAAGAGAAATAGAGATTAGATGATAATTTAGAGAGTCCAGTTGCTTGGATAAGAAGATTTTCCTTGATTTTTTATCTAAGCACAACATTTCATTGAGAGGATCAAGTATGATTGTGTTCATGTATCAATCTCATGGGTTGAGAATATCACATGAAATTTAACCCATAATAAAAATATCTTCTCAAAGAAATATATTGTGGGAGATCAAATGAAAGAAATCAACCAAGTATTGAAAGGTGTGGAACAGGTGATTTCTTTAACGTAGAGATCACTTCCAGGAATGGTTATTAATATTCAAGAACTATTCAAATGTGCAGAGCATTGATAATTTATTTTAACATTATTTTAAGTGTTCATATCCTCTATATTCATGCTTTATCTCAACTTAAACCTCTTGTATATTATATTTTGAAGTGTTAATACCATTCAATCACATGGAACATGATATTTTAAGTGATGAAAATGACAATTTTGCATGTACATGGTGCAACCCTTAGAGACATGACCTTTAACACAAGGGATATCAACCTTTAGAAATGAGATATTTTTTTAATGAGGACCCCATATTAGATATATACAATCATTCAAATATGTGGAAAATCATATTTTTAGCAAGATGATTTAGGGAATTATACTTTGAAGATTTGTACCCTAGTATCCCTTATGTAGTGAGTTTATACCCTAGAGGGTACAATGATAGAAGAGAGTGAATGTGGTAGGAATATATATCTAGTAGAAAATCATATATAACTTAAACAAGAATAGCAATCATCCATACCACATATATCAATTGAATCCTTATAGATCCCTATATATTTAGATAACCATTACTTTAGCAAGTCTTAGTCTCTACTTTGTCTTACAATCTCTTCCTCTATTCAAGTATCTTATCTAATATCTTCCTAATCTGTCATCAATTACATACATATATTAACACTTAGTATCTTATAGAGACGTGACCCTTATAGGGTACCCCTTATTCTATCTCTCTTATCATCTTGATGTTTCACAAGTTCTTTATAGTGAGTTTTGGTAGCTTTTACTCTCTTCCCTATACCCTACTAATATAATCCCCCCTTTAAAAATTATGTCTTGTCCCCAAGACATGCTACTTAGTTACCTGAGAGAATGTTCTTGTATATGACCTTTAATTGCACAATTGTAGTATGCCATTGTTGTTTGGCTTGTTGGAGTAATTTGATGTAGCCTTGTGTACTTATTAGTGTAGCTTCTGCCTCTGTAAGGTTATTAGGAATTTGAATTTGTTGAGCTAAAATTTTGGCCTCTCTTAATACTTCGTATAAGTGTACTATCTTGATGTCGACTGTTTCCCTTAGTTTTTTTACTTGCATATTTATATTTTCCCTTTGATCTTGTAGCTATTGCACCTAGGTATGTGTTCTTCAATTGGAGTTTTATTGATCCATCCATATATTTCAATGGTTCATAAGATGAGGCAACTTGTACTATCTGAGCCTCTAGTTGTGATATTTGATCCTTCAAGGTTTAGGTGAGGGTGGGCCTTGGAGACAAAATTGATATAGGAAGTTAGCTTCTACTAGGCTTCATCCCACATTCTTTAATTGCTTCTCCAATTGAGAGTGGGCTACCACACACCTTTTTGTATCTCCTTTATGCTCTTCTTCAAAAATTTCTATTGAGCTTCTTGCCTTATTTTATCATTTTGTGCCTTGAGGTCTGATTTCAAACCATCCACTAGCTATTTCAACTATTGCGTTAGAGGAAGGGAAGTATCCCTTTGCATATGTGGAATTGAGTTTTGTAGTGTTTGTACTACCTCTTCTAGTTGCTTTGCATTATCCATGTGTTGCTGAAGTATCTTATCCTTGTCGCTAGCATGGAAAATATATCCTAGTTGTAGTTTTTGGAGTGGGGAGATATTTGCTAGATTTACCTGGGAACTTATCACTAGTAACTTTATCAGTTGAGGAGTGGGTGTTGGATACAATTGTTTTTGTTACACCAAGAAATATTTTTTGGTGTCTTTTTCATCTTCTCATCCCAATTTAAAATAAATTATATTTTTATATTCTAGCATCCATTATACACATATTCAACAACTTTTTTTATTAGTTTTCTGAAAATTAAGGTCATATTATCAATTTCATTTTTAAGAATATGTCCACTTTGAAAATTAGTAAAAAATCATAAACTCACTAAAAAAAGAAAAAGGTTTAGGAATAAAATTATATGATGTTAGCTACCATTTTACCAAATGGATTTATGAAACACTTTTAAAAAAACAACATTTTATGGTGAGCACATTTATTGCTATGTTATATTTTTTTGAGAAAAATAGTACCATTTTATATGCTCCCCCTTTTTGACCCTCTTATTGTCCACCATTTAAGAAAAGTGGTAGATTAAAAAGTAGAATTTGAACACTATTAATCTTGTTTTTTTCATATCTTCAAATTTTGAGAGTGGACATCTTAAAGTTCTTGTTCAATACCATTTTTTTAATTTCTAGAAAAAAAGTGGTCATTTTGAACCACTTTTGGCCCTCCATTTTCATGCAAATGCTCGAGTATAAATTAGAATTATAGATTGTTATGAGGATGACCCATTTTAAGTTTCTTACTAATGTTTTCAAATTAAATTGACCATTTATATATATTGCAAATATAAATTTATTATTATTTTCTATTAACACCAAAACTAATCAGTTATGAATCTAAGCACACAATTTATAAAGTATTGAATAGAACACTAATATATCAAGTAGAGATAGAAGTGCATTCCTCACACTTTTCTAATTTATTTTGTACTTATTTTAGAGACCACTTACAATAAGGGTGATTTTGATTAATTTGACCTATTTTAAGAATAAATTTTCTTGAAAGCACTTTATCTCACATGCACATAACCTCTCACATAGAAAAATATTTGTTTCACTATTATTCTCCACCTTTTTATCATTTGGGACACAATTTTTTTCCACTAGCATTCAATGGTGTTTGAGCTTTTAGGAGGCCTTGATCCCCCTCCATGACCACTCACGAACCCACAAATAATAATTTAAAAGTGTGCATTCCTTTTTTCTATAGGTCAAATTTCACCAACTCATAACCTAATCCCTATGGACTACCATCCACTTGAAACAACATACACCCAAAAAAGACCTCACTCTTAAGCAAGAAAACATAAATATGTTGTATTTTCAACATGAAATATTTAATAGAAAAATGATTTTTTCTATTACATGAACTTAAAATACATCTTTATAATTGTAGACACCTAAAATCAATCATTACATTTGATCAATTTTATTCCTAATTTTAAAAATCCTACTATTAAAGATAGGGTTTTGAGAAAAGGTCCATTTTGATTTGACAAAAATTTCTTGGGAACTTGTAATTGGCAACCTAATTTACCATTGGATTCTATTTTACCTCAAAAACCTATTTACTTCACTCTCCCCAATCGTTCAATAGAGTACATGGAATCCTTTGTGATTAAAAAATTAGTTTCTCATTTTGGGGATTTTTAAAGAACAATTTCGAAATGGTAAAGGGATTACCCACCATTAGGGTTTAGGCTCTAGTTTCAAACTTGAATAAATTCCCTCATGTTGTGAAAATTCTTACAAGAAAAGGGGAATGGCATCAAAATTTAATGCTAGATTCCTCTTCTTGGAAAGAGGCTAAGTTTATTGTAGACTCTGAACTCTTCTCATGGGTGGAGCCCTTGGAATTATTCTTCTCTAATTGTGTGAGGGATATTGGTCAACCGAATCAACCTTCTTCATCTTCTATCCCAAAACCCAATCCCTCACAAAAAAATTTGGTATTCAACTTTGGGTCAGGTTTGAAATGTCCTCAGAATAACTTGGATACATCAAAAAATGTATCATAGTTTGAAGAACTTCTAAGGGGATCGATAAATGTCTCACAGTTTGAAGAATTTCTAAAGGGATCAATAACTGAGGAATTTTTTTTGGATATTGTTAATGAGGTATGTGTTAGTAAACCAAGATCACCTGCATGCAAGATGGATACCTGTCACATGCAAAAGATATGAAGAACCAAAGATGTTCTGTAAACCTCTCAGTAAAAATGCATTAAGAGAATCAATGATTACAAAAGAGATCAATCCTTATGAAGGAGATCAAGAAACCCTAAAAGGGAAACCCTAAATGAAACAATAGTGTGCACACTTAATAATTAATAATTAATTAATTATTAATGTGCCTAAGTTTAGCTTAAGTAACAAAGAGGAATAAGTGACTTAATTAATTAATCAATATGATATAATTAATTAAGCATAATGAATTATTACTCTAACACCCCCCCTTAAGATGAACTTAGGAAGAAGCTAAAACACTAGAATAAGATGCATGAAAGAAAAGATGGGTCCCGACAAGGTACCCATTTACAAATGCAAGAATGGAGTAGAGAAGGAAAAACCCAGTGGGACAAAACCCCCTACAATGAGATGACATGCTACAAAGAAGCACTAGAAGAACTCTGTAGAGTAACACTGGAACTTGATACTGGCAAGCAAGGAAAGATTCTTCTGTTTGCTACTAAAACCAGATAAGAGTCATTGATTGACTCAAGGAATCATGATAAAGCAACAGCAGACCGGATGCCACAGAACACTCGAAAACTCCAAACGGGAACAACCCTGGAATCTATGAAGCAGCAAGCAATTATTGAAAGATGTATTACTGAAAATGAAGTGCAAAGATGCAAGGTGCATCTCCCAACTGCCAAAATATCCAAGTAATCTCCAAACAACCCATCGAGCCAAATTTGGACTAAGTGATCAACCTAGGATAGATACAGAAAAAGTGCATGGATAGCAACATAGAGCTCCTTAATACCTTTCCAACGCCGCAAATGAGGTGAAAATTGGACATCGTGGCAAAAAGTTATGAGCTCGGAAGCATAAAAAGTACATCTGACTTCAAACAGCAATAAATGTAGGAAAATAGTAAAATAATGTAAAATAAACTGCACCAAATAAAAGTGCTCGGAACCAGCTTTCCTGCAATATCTCGTTTTCCCAATTTCGATACCGTATGCCCAGGTTATGACCAAAAGAAAAAAAACTGCTCTTTTAGGGCAAATTAGGGCTAGGAGGGGGCAAAAGAGCACCGTACGGACACTGACATCAGCACTTCATGAGATTAAAATTGATGGCCGTCTGGCTATCGCCGCAAAAAATCGGCCCCCCTGCAAAAAATTTGACGGCCGTCTGGGTTGCATTAAACCCGCCTAAATTTTTTTTTTATGGTTGTCAGAATATGCTCCTCGATTGCCGGAATGTTCGACTGGTGGCCGACATGGTCAAGCGGGGCTCCTGGTCCCCATAGGACTGGCGCAGGGGAATTGGGTCGGTCGGGGGCTGGGCGCATAGCGCCCGGTCCCCCATATGATCGACGCTGACTTGCGTGGAGCCTGCCGGGGCTGATCTGCAAACGGGCAGCGCTGTGGTGGTGGAGGCCGGCGGCGGCAGTTCACCGGCGGCCGCCTGGTGGCCGCTCGGTGGCCAAAAACTTATGCACTGTGAGCGCTGGCACAGATTTTGAAAACCCCTATTTTTTGCATTTTTTTCAATTTTTGTGCCTCGGGAAGTGAGCTGGGGAGGCTGTACGACCTTCCTAGAAAAAATGTTTTGCCTCAGAAACAACTTTCTCTGAAATCGACGAAACGAAAGGCGATCTTAGGGTTTTTGGCCACTGCGAACACAATGGTGATCTCCATTTGTGCCCAAACTACTCCAAAAATTTGGTTACCCCTAGATCTTGCAAAAAAGATGCCTGTGGAAACCCTTGCACTTGAAACTCACAGAGAGGCCATATCTTTAGATCACGAACAAGCAACTATAGGTCTAGAGCTTTGATACCATGTTAGTAAACCAAGATCACCTGCATGTAAGATGGATACCTGTCACATGCAAAAGATATGAAAAACCAAAGATGTTCTGTAAACCTCTCAGTAAAAATGTATTAAGAGAATCAATGATTACAAAAGAGATCAATCCTTATGAAGGAGATCAAGAAACCCTAAAAGGGAAACCCTAAATGAAACCCTAGTGTGCACACTTAATAATTAATAATTAATTAATTATTAATGTGCCTAATTTTAGCTTAAGTAACAAAGAGGAATAAGTGACTTAATTAATTAATCAATATGATATAATTAATTAAGCATAATGACTTATTACTCTAACAGTATGTACAAAAGTGGGCGAAGATTTCATAGAGGAAACAACAAACGAAGTTCTAGCATAACTTGAATCGGAGAAAGAAACTCCTTTTTTCCCAATTTCACAATTTGATTCAAAGGTTTCTCTTTCTCCTGAAAATGCTTTGGCTTTAATCAAGGTTAATAATGAACTTCCTTCCTTATGCCAAACTTCTACTCCTCCTACTCCCCTCTCATAGTCAGATGCCAAAATTTTAGTTTCCTCTAATAACAAAAGGGGTAGGAAATCTAAAATGAAAAAACAAATATTGAGGTGGCAACAAGCATACAAATGACTCTTGAGAAGAATCTAAGATCTACCACAAAAAAGCTCAAGGGTTTGGATAATTCTAGTAATCTTTCCCAATTGGGATAACCATATTTTTTTTTGTGGGGAATAAGATCTCTGAATTGAATAACAAAATGAGGGGAGATGTTATCTCTCCTCGATAAAAATGAGGGTCTTAAGTTGGAATGTTAGGGGCCTAAGTACCCCTAACAAGGAGAACTTTATAAAGTGTCAAATTTTGAGCTCTAATTCAGACATTGTTCTATTATAGGAAAAAAAAATATCAAATCAATTAGCTTCTGAATTCTTTGCTACTTGGAATAACTGGGATTTCATTTCCTCTCCGACATAGGGTGCTTCAAGTGGACTTTCAATTCTATGGAGTAAGTTTTCTATGAATTTAAAAATGCTCGCTATTAAGGAAATTTGGATTCAAGCCTTTGTTTAGTGTTTGAGAACAAATAATATCTTCTATATTTTCAATATTTATGGCCCTTGTGCAACTCATTCCAAGAAATAATTATGGTCATAGCTCACTTTTGCATTAGCATTAGTTAAAAATGATTTGAAGATCTTGTCTGGGGATTTCAATGCAATTCAATTCCCATCAAAAAAATATGGTGGCATCATCCCCCCATCCAAGGTTATGGATGATTTCAATAATTTTATTTCTAATAACAATCTGTATGATTGTGCACCAGAGAATGATTTTTTCACATGGACTAATAAATGTGGAGGTTTCTCACAAATTGCAAAAATATTGGATCATTTTATTTTGTTAGATAATTGGTTATCTTCCCCTTGGGATTTCTTGCCATCAATTATAACTACACCAGGATCTGATCATTTTCCAATCTCCCTCTTAGTTTTTGGCAATAAACTAGTCAAAAAGTGATATTTTAAATTTGACCCGATGTGGTTTAGAGACTTGGATTTTATTCCTCTCCTTAAGGACTTGTAGTCTGAGTTCCCTTTTGGGGTGGGTACTCATATATTTCAATTGCACAAACAATTAAACTTTATCAAACAGAAAATAAAGGATTGGACCAAATCCTATTTCAAGAACATTTTCTCTGAAAATCCATGGGTTGAACTTGAGTTGGCTAATATATATGAGATTGTGATAAAAAATGGTATGGATGCAACCTTGTATGAAAAGGAGAAATTTCTAAAAGTGGAATTAGATGAACTCTTGGCTGGGGAAGAATAAGATAGAAGTCAAGAGATATATGGTTAAGGGAAGGTGATAGAAATACCAAATTATTTCATGCTTCAAAAAAAATGAAGAGGCAAGCAAATAGGATTGATTCAATTAGATCTCCTTCCAGGAACGCTTTAATCAAAGATGAAGACATAGAAGCTACTGCAATATCTTATTTTAATGACTTATTAGCTCCCATAAAAGCTAATAGATCTCTAGAAAACAATGTTGTTTTGTATAATATTTAATGGTTGAATTTACCATGGAGGAAGTGAAAAATATTGTTTTCTCCTTGAATTCCAAAAAGGCCCTCGGACCTAATAACTTCACGACTTTTTTTTTCCAGAAATGTTGGGATTTTTTTGGTAGAGACATTTTTCTTGCTTTGGAGGAATTGAGGAGAAATATTTTTTTTTTAAATAATTTTAATGAAACCTTGATTGGTCTAATTCCCAAGAAATCAAAGCCTTTGTCATTCAAGGATTTCAAACCTATTGCCCTTTAAATACCATATTCATAATTTTCACTAAGGCAATTTCCCTTAGATTAGCTAAAATCCTCCCTTCTATCATTTCAATTGAATAGGGGGGGTTTTTTCTAGGCAAAGATACTCCTGAAGGGGAAATATTAGCTCATGAAGTCTAACATTCAATTACAAAATAAAAATCCCCTTCAATGATCCTGAAACTAGACATGGAAAAGGCCTATTATAAAGTGGAATGGGATTTCCTCTTAGCTTTTCTTAGAAAATTTGGATTTGCTAATAGTTGGTGCAACTGGATATCTTCATGTGTATCTCGTGCAAGTCTTTCTATCTTGGTAAATGGTTCCCCTACTTGTAATTTTTTTCCTCAAGGGGAATAAGACAAGGTGATCTCCTTTCGCCCTTCTTATTCATTTTGATGGTAGAGGGTTTAAGCTGATCAATTATTGCTACAAGAGAACAAGTTGTGGAATGGCATTATGGTTAATCCATTCCCCACTCCAATTTCTCACTCTCTTTTTGTAGATGATACTCTTCTTTTTGGTCAGGCTTCTATAAAGGAAGTAAGAATAATCAAAACAATTCTTTTATATTATTGTTTAGCTTCGGGCCAATCCTTCAATGCTAAGAAATCAAAAATATTTTTAGTAGATGTGAACCCCTTAGTCAAACCTAAACTTTTAAAATTTTGGGGGTTCCAAAGTGGCACACTACCTTGTAAATATTTGGGAATCCCCTTCTTCTTGAGTAAAGAGAAGCATAATTTTTGGGATAATCTTGTCTCCTCCACTTCTAACATAATTCTTCTTTGGAAATCTAATTGGTTTTCATTTGCAGGAAAATTGTTATTACTAAAGGTTGTCCTTCACTCTTTACCTATTTACTTAATGTTAGTTTTGAAAATTCCACATGGGAAAGGATTATCTCTACAAAATAAAATTAGGAATTTCCTTTGGGCTAAAAATGTTACACAGAAAAAGAAACTCCCCCTTGTAGCTTGGGAAAATGTTTGTAAGTCAAAAGCTTCAGGGGGGTAGGCATGCAAGACATTTTCTTACAGAATAGAGCCCTTGGTGCCAAACTGGTTTGCTACTTGTACTTCAATCTAGTGAAAAAATGGTGCCAAATCACGAGGCATAAATATTTGGATTCCATAGAAAGGGAAAGGATCTTCACCCAAAGGTCCCTCCCATTAGGATCAAAAATTTGGAATTTCATATGTGACTGTAGACATGTCATTCTTCCTCACCTTTCTTGGCTAGTTAACAATAGTGAGAAGGCCCTTTTTGGAATGATACATGGAATGGTTATCAACCGCTTCAACTTCTGGGGGAGTGGTCCCAATTAGAGAATATTTTGAAAAATCCTTGTGATGATAAAGTAAAAGATTATTTTACCATTGATTTGGAAGATCCTTTACACTCTTTCAAATGGAAGAACTTCAATTTCCTTCTAGTACCTACTCACATGAAGGAATCCCTTAAAACTGAACTCTCAAAAAGGAAAATTATTTTTTTAGATAATCCTGATGAAATAATTTGGACAAGATAAAAATCAAGAAAATATAATATTAAATATGGCTATAATTCTTTAGTAAAATTGATGTTCTTCCTTCTTGGCCATCCCATCTCTATTGGGGTCCTAATGTACTTCCGAAAGCAGGTACCTTTAGCTGGCTGACAATCAAGGACAAAATACTCGAGCATGAGACTTGACAGATTGGGAACAACTCCTCTTTTCCCCTATGTACTTTGTGGCAAGGCATTTGAATCTATCGACCATCTCCTCATCAATTTCACTTTTGCATATGAATGTTGGACATGGTTAATGAACACGCTGGGTTGGCACTCTCCTTTATAAAATTTGATCTTCCACCACTTCTAGAGTTGGCCAAGATTACATTCTTCCTCTAAGTTTTCTTGTCTTTGGGAGATCTCTTCCTCAATCTTCATTTGGAACATATGGATCAAAATAAATAGATGAATATTTAAAAAGGATCATCTTCCAATGGAACAAACCATCCCAAAAATTGAAATTTCCATCTCTAAAATAGTGATGGCAAGTTTTTACAAGAATGGTTCTACTAACAACTACTTCTCCTCCTAGGATTCTTTTATCCTTATAAATTAGTCTCTCCTCAAGATACCTAGTGTGGGCTCCATAATAAATTAAAAAACTCTTGTGGATAGATCGGTTATCAACTGGATACATCCTTCTAAGGATCACATCAAATTGAACTTTGATGGAGCTTCTAGGGGTAATCCTAGAAAATTTGGGGCTACTGCTATTCTAAGATATTACCAAGGAAACTTCATTGGAGCAATTTGTTTAAGTCTTCCGGATGGCACAAATAATATTGCAAAACTAAATGCTCTAAATTTGGGTTTGAAACTAGCAATTGAATTATCCATTTCCCATATTTTGATTGAGGGTGACTCCATGATTGCAGTGTTTGTAGTCTTGAAGGTTACTTGGATTCTTGGCATTTGAATTATCTTGTTTCTCATATTTGTCATATTTTGTGCAAATTTTCCCCTTATGAAGTAATGCATTGTTATAGGGAAGCTAATAAACAAGTAGATCATCTCACAAATAAAGCCACTGATCAAAAATTGTAGTTAAAAGTAATTTTATATCAAGAATATTTGAATTTGGTGAATTAATAACATCAAATATTCCTGTTCTGACTCTCAGTTGTCTACTCATGCTACATATTTCATAGATTTATTTTTGGTTACCGAAAAGAAATAATGTTCTCCATGATCAGGTTTGAAACTGGATCAATTCTCTCATGTCTTAATTTTTTGACATGTATTTGGTATATTGGCTATAATTTGATCTATGGTTCGATAAGAAGCATAGGTGGCATTTATGGCCTACTCACGATGTTGAGGCTTGAAAAGTGGCATAATTCTCTAATATGATGTGGCATCTTTGATGTGCACATGTGGAATTCTTAGCTATGATAGCTCGTGGGCCCCTCCATTTGTATTTAGGGTATTATTCCCTTCATTAGTTAGTATGTGGGAGTATTGGTAGTGAATTGTAATTTTTCTTCCTCTTGCGAATAATGCACAATACGGGTTATCCTTCATTCCCAAGACAAGAATTTAGTGGTTAACAACTCTTTCTAGCCCCCAATTTGGGAAAACATTCCCATTTGTATGGGGAAAGGTTCACATATATATAAAAATTTCTAAATTTAAATTTAACAGAGATAATTGCCATCATCTCATTTATTGTCTCACTGCTATTGTCTTCCTCTTGGTACTTATGGCTTGTGTGAATGTATTCATCACATGTGTATTCCCATGATATCTAGATTTTGTTGTGTACATGGGCCGCCATCCATCTTTGGGCTCATACATCTAGAAAATTTGATGATCCTCATTTCTTATCACTACTTCAATTTTGCAAAAGTTGTGTATGGTGAGATTAACAAAGATCAAATTTGAGACACTTGGAATGGTTATATTTTCTACACATTGAAGTGGGTTTTCTTTGTTAATTGTGCACCACCCTTTGGTGCAGTAAGCTTACAATGGCATTTATTTCATTGCTTGCACCATATGTTTTCTAGCGTGCGATGGATTCTTTAAAAATCTATCTTTGGTTATTGTCTTCACATTTTTATGGTTTCTTGTTGAAGACACAATGCAAAACTCTTTTAGGGTGGTGGTTCCTCCAAGATATAATGAACTTCGAGATGAAAGTGTTGGAAGAATGAAGAAGAATGGTTGTCTCTACAGTTTTGTGTTGTCATTGATGTCACCATGTTGTGATTGCAAGTCTAAGTCAGTGCTTGATCTAGTATTTTGGTCTAGTATCTAAACCGGTAGTCAAGCTATACCCTCTGGTATTCTAGTCTGCAATCCTCTATAGTTGATAGTTGTTGCTTGCGGTTTTGGGAAAAAAATTATGATTATTGAAAGCATGTACGTTCAGAAACTCTTGTGCTTCGGTGCTCGTACGACATATCGACAATATTCTATTGATTACTTTTTGTAATTAAGTTTATTTCTGGCCGACTTCTTGGATAAGTGGTGATATGGTGAATAAGTTTTGTTATGTAGATATTAGTTAGGTGCACTCTTTTTAGTTCATTTTGGCTATAAAGCCCAATTTTGTTTTGTAAATCTCTTTGTAGGTAGTGAGCCTCCTTGTAAGAAGTGAGATTTTGTATCCAGAAAGTGAGCCTTTGGTAGTGAGCCTTATACATTCCGTTTTTGAACTACTTTATATTGTGAGTTAATCCTCACCGTCATTTTTACCTCATTGGGTTTTCCACGTAAAATATGGTGTTCATTGTATTGATTTTGATTTCTATTATCTACATTTCATGTTCATACTTAATAACAAAATAGTGTGGTTGTGAAGTTAATAAGTATTGAAGTTTTGAGTTTAATTTTGGTGACAATTGATTCACCCCCCTCTCAATTGTATTGCACATTTTTAACAATTGGTATCAGAGCTTTGGTTCCTTGGTGTAGAGCTTAACTGCTTGAGGTAGATCCTAAAGGTTGATCATATGGATGATAAAGAAGAACTATGAACTGCACTTGAAGATCTTGATAAGATAGAAAATGAAAATATATACTTGAAAGAAAATCTAGATGAGGCTAATGAATGTGTCCAGAAGCTGAAAAAACAATTAAAGAAATTCAAGGAAAGACATAGAGAAGTAAGTGAGCAGCAGAAACAAGAGATCATCGAACTGAAAGTTCTTGTAGAAGAAAAGAAGAGAATTAAAGAACGTTTGAATATAATGGTGTAGAAAAAATTTGATGAATGCTCTAAACTTGAATAGGAGGTAGTAAAATTGAGAGTAGAACTAGAGAAAGAAAAAATTTGTGAGAGTAATTTGAGATCTAGCTTCGATAAGCTTGGAGAACTGCTTGCAAGACAAAAACCAAGTAAAGACAAAGGTGGCTTGGGAAATGAAGTAGGTGAAAGTTCAAAGGACAATCAAAATATTCAAGACAAAGAAAAGCAAAAAAGAAATTCAAGAAATTTTCCAAGGAGATTGCTTGTGAGATAGCCTAATGCACAAAGGTATCCCTCTTTCAGTGGTATTTGTTTTTCCTGTAATAAATATGGTCACAAGGCTACAAAATGTAGGAGCAGGATGAATCAGTTTCCTAGTTCTTTCTCTAGAAAATGTTTTTCATGCAAATCTCAGGTGAGAATGATTAGTCGAGTAGTGATGAATAAGTTTAATGGAGATAGAATGAATCAATATTTTAATGGCTACTGTTATACTTGCAAAAATTATGGACATAAAGCTAATTAGTGTAGAAAAAGAGTCAGTGGAGATTAGACTAATCAGAAAAGTGTTGTTTGCTATAATTGTAACAAACCTGGACATATCTCAAAGGTTTGCATAAGTAAGAAGGGAAAGTAGTATGCTCCAGTACAGAAGAGTGAACTGATAAAGAAGATTGAAAAAGAAGAGATGAAGCAAGAGATGAATAAGATATGGAAGAAGAAAGAAGAAGAAGAACCTAAAACTGTTGATGTGTCTGTGCCCTCATCTAGTACATACAATTCCTCCAGGAATTAGACCTAGCATGGTCTTAGGGGGAGCATTATCAGAAAACCATAAAAACCCACTGGATGAATGGTGTGTCATAGGTTGGCACGAGGATGGAATGTGAGCAATGAATAAACAAAGGTGTTGAAAAAGGAACCGGAAGAAAAAAATGTTTTCATGCTAATTTGCGGACCGAATTAGGGTTTTCTATGGTGAGAAAAATGTTTTTAGCAAGTTTTTGATGTCTACCACATTTAATGGGAATTAGGGAAAATCGATGGTGTATAAGGTAAAATTTGTATGATTTTTTATCAGTTGAGCATTTGAAGAGTTTGAAAGGTGTCTTGGAGTGATCTTGAAGTGATCTAAAGCATTTCTGAAGTAATTTGAAGAGATTATTATGGATACTTAGGAAATATTTTTTTTAGTTTGCAAGGGAAAAAGAGAAGTCTTAATTGAACAATAACAAATTCAAGAAAGTTAAGCATGACAATGGACATAGGATCAAGTGGAAACATTCCACTAAAGTTGAAAGGAGTTGAATTGGAATAATTTGATCATAGGAAGATGAAGGAAATGAAACTAGGGCTGAAGGAAAATGAATTACAAAGCATAAAAACCCTAGGTATGAATTTATGGGAGAAT
The DNA here is from genome assembly GCA_007258455.2 of Sequoia sempervirens. NCBI lineage: Eukaryota > Viridiplantae > Streptophyta > Pinopsida > Cupressales > Cupressaceae > Sequoia > Sequoia sempervirens. The sequence continues at coordinate 108,161,805 of VDFB02379711.1, forward strand.
TTCCTTGGTTTGTTGATAAAGATTTTATCTTGTTCTTGTTGAATCGATTCAATAATGGAAGCATTGTGTTGGAAAAAACCTACCTAATCACAAAGGAAGTGATTATTGGCTTATGGAGTATTGGGGATCTCCCTAGAAAGAAAATTGTGAAATACAAAGATGTGGAGGAACTTACTAGCATTAATAAAGACCCTCAAGCCCTATTGATTAACACTCTTGAGGATTCCACTATAAGGTATGTTGCATATGGAATTTCTTACAGAATCTATTTCAAAAATCGTGAAGGCTCAACTTCGGCTATTGCTATATATATTGCACATATGATGGTTAAGGAAAATAGGCAGTTTGATTTGTGTAGCCTATTGCTTGAAAATTTAACTAGGAATGCATGAATGTCATCAATTGAGGGTTATCCCTTTCAGTTTGGATCCTTGCTTGTGTGCTTGGGCTTTTACTTTTTGAACTCCCTATCGAGAAGAGAAAATGTTGTGTGGGAATCTAGTATTCCTATTGGGAAACAAGTTTACAGATACTTGGAATCGTTGGCAGATAATGTAAGAGATTACAAATCATATTTCACATCCTTAAAAACAAATCTATGCTCCGATATTTTTGTACCAAGTTAGTTTGAAGTGGGTTCATCCTTTGGTAAGAGAGAGTTGGAAGTTATCATCGGTGAGTCTCCTCTAGAACTAAAAAAGAGGAAAACTATTGTAACATATGTCTCAAAAGAGAAGAATGAAGAAGAATTTTTGTCTAGATCTGATCCAGAGGACATACATATGTTACTAGATAAGGGTGAGATGAAAAAGATTGGTAAAATGTGGAATGCGTGCTCTATGATTGAGAAACCTAAAATTAATGATGTGTTGGTTGATTATTTGTTGAATAAGGGTATTTCAATTTTATATGTGTCAGATTCTTTTCCAGATGATCTAGTAGAGATTGTTGAAGAGAGAACATTGTTGGAAGGATCCAAAGGACATAAGTTCAAAGCGATGCTTGAAAGAAGATGTAACAAAGGAAAGAAAATATTATCCAAACACATGAATGAGACAAAATAATGCATCAAAGAAATATCTGACATCTATAGGTATTTCGGAAGCAAAATTGAAGAAATTGAGATTGAGATGAACAGTATTGGAAAGAACTTTGATTTCTTCAAAGACAGGGATGGAAAATAAAGAATAAGAGCTAGAGAATTGCAGGTGGAATTGTTGACTACTCAAAGGAAAAGATAAGATATGGTTAGAACCTTCTGGTTGGTTAAGGAAGTTGTTGAGGTCTGGTTAGTTCATCTCTCTAGAATTCTCTCTAATGTAGAAAATTGTGAACTATGTTTGTCTTCTGATCAAACATCATTCTTTACACAATTATCTTTATTGGAAGGTATGAGTGTAAGAATGAATTTAGTTGTGCTTATGTGGAAAAGAATTCTTCCGATTATAAGAGAGAGGTACAAGAAAATCTTTCATGTAAAAAGCGTCATTCTTGTTTGAATGCTTGAAATGTGAAGCTGGAATTCTTAAAAAAAAATCATCATATACATATATTTACATTCTACCTTTTATGGTCGCCCTTTTCCATCGATGTCAAAGGGGGAGAGAGTTAGAGTATAAAGTTATAGGGAGAGTGTCATGTGAGCAAGGAGAATGTTGTGTTTTCAAAATTTTGGCTCATGTTGCCATCAATGACAAAGGGGGAGATTGTCGGAAGAATGAAGAAGAATGGCTATCTCTATAGTTTTTTTCTATCATTGATGTCACCATGTTGTGATTGCAAGTCTAAGTTAGTTCTTGATCTAGTATTTTGGTCTGGTATCTGAACCGGTAGTCAAGCTACACTCTCTAGTATTCTAGTCTGCAATCCTCTGCAGGTCATAGTTGTTGCTTGCGGTTTTGGGAAATAGTTTATGATTATTGAAAGCATGTATGTTAAAAATATCTTGTGATCTGGTGCTCGTACGACATATCAACATTATTCTATTGATTAATTTTTGTAATTAAGTCTATTTCTAGCCGACTTCTTAGATAAGTCATGATATGGTGAATTAATTTTTTTATGCGGATATATGTGTGGCCTATCTTAGGTCCATGCTGACATGATGTAGCATGTTGAATGCTTGAATTTCCTTTTTGGAAAGTCTTTGTGAAAGCTTGTAGCCGACAGTTGGTATTTTTGGCAAACAAGGAAATGCATCTAATTAGGCTGACCTAATTGATGCTTGTGGATAGATCGATTATATATATATGTTGAATAGTTTTTGAAGATGGTAAACACAAGAGATTTTTAATGAGGTAGTTGTGAATGCGAAGGTGAAGAAGAGTGAAAATGATGAAGTGTGTTAATTCTGTCTATTGAGCATCACTAGAATTGTATCAACACTTGTTAGGTGCACTCTTTTTAGTGCATTTTGGCTGTAAAGCCCAATTTTTTTTTGTAAATCTATTTGTAGGCAGTGAGCCTCCTTGTAAGTAGTGAGCTTTTATAGCCGGAAAATGAGTCCTTTCAAGGTAGTGAGCCTTATACATTCAATTATTGAACAAATTTATATTGTGAGTTAATCCTCAATGTGGTTTTTCCCTCATTGTGTTTTCCATGTAAGATCTGGTGTTCATTGTGTTGATTTTGCTTTCTATTATCTGAATTTCATGTTCATACTTAATAACATAACAATGTGGTTGTGAAGTTAATGTGTTGAAGTTTTGAGTTTAATTTTGGTGACAACTAATTCACCCCCACCCTCTTAGTTGTCCTACGCCTTTCTAATAGAAAGGCCCTTCTGCACAGAAAAATTAAGCTGAGCTTGCATCATAGAATGCAAGCCACTAGAGGAGGAAATCAGAACTATTCTGGGGAATGACTGGTTAGAATTTCATTCCATCACCCCTAAGTCCTAGTCTAAGATAAATAATTAATCCTAATTATTATCCATTCCTACCACTACCCTTATTTTATTCAAAAAAATAAAATAAAAAATTATTTATTTAATTCTATCCCGCATGTCACGCCTTCCAACTTTTCTTATTAACCTCCTAATCCAAACACAACCCTTTCATTAGCATTTGCACTGTAGTGCTCCCACTATTTGCAACGTGTTGATGTTCCAACTTCATCATTTCCTTATGATTTTTCTTGTGGTTGTATTCTTTCTTTGAATGGTGTGTATAAACCACCACATGTTAGAGATGAGGTTCTTCAATATGTCAGTTATTGGCATTTTGTATGTTTATATTCCTAGCTTATTAGTATGCTTCCATTTAGTGAAGTGCATTATATATGGAGTTATTAAATGTGAACTTGATTATTGATGTGCAAAAGGAATGATTTAGATAATGAATGTATGGATGCTATTTTTATGATTTATTCTATTGTACCTTGTTGGGTGATTATGTTGTTCTTTGATTATATAAACATTAAGTAGGTACCCTTGACATGCATTGAGTGGTTATAGGTACATGGTTATTTCTCCACATGGCTATATAGGTCTGAGTTATTCCACAATGGTGGTTATTTTAGATATGTCACATTGGGATTCCCTATCTCTTCCCTTATCGTACTTGAATCAAGTATGGCATGTGCCATATTTGACCAGTATTGACTTGGATCTAAGTTAGGGTCGATTCAGAATCCCTAGATGTCATGAATGACTAGTAAATATATGATTTAATTAATGGTTTGAATTCCATGTTTCTATAAATAAAATGTTAGCTATTTAAATGATATATTATATTGGTAATCGAAATGTTTTTGTGTTTCAAAAAGGGGAAAAATAGAAATGATGTTAAGTGTTAATTAATTTGTGAAACTCCTTGGGTTGGGAAATGTAGGTTGTGTGATTTAATTATCTTGTTTGAATTCTTATTTCCATAAGTTGATTGAATACATGATTATATGGATTTAAATCATGAATTAAAATGATATATGCTATTCAAAAATGAATTTAAATTCATATTTGGATTTTAGGTAAAATGAAGGGAATTGTAAATTAAGAAATAGGAAAATGAGTTTTATATTGTTTTAATTGGAAAGTTGGAAAAGGGTAAATATGAAAAAGGGGTTTTATTTTGATTATGTTTTTATTTTGTGAAGAATTTTGGTGAGCAAAAACCCTCTTTTTAGCCAAATCATGTTTTATTTATTGGGAGGAAATTTGTGGAGGAATTCAACAAGGTTGGATTCATTGGATTAGGAATTGGGAAGGGAGAACATATTTTCCAAATCTGTTGTGTTGTTGTTTGGTGTGTGTGGCATACTCTCCATTTGAAAAATTGACAAGAATTGGGGTATTTTGCTTATTGCTTTTATTTTAGTTAATTTCTTTCAAGTTTAAGTATTGAACTAGTATTAGGGGAGGGTAGAAATCTCCCAATGCAATTCAGCTTATACAACCTCATGCTCAATAAAATTTTTTATAATTTTTTTGAAAAAAGTCATTTAAATAGGGTTATGAAGCCCAATTTTTTAGGAATTTAGTAAAATGTGAATTTTATAGCTTAGAATGGGTGTTGGGCACTTTTGGCACCAAAGGGTATTCTTGGGTTTTTGAAATTTGAAAATTTAATTTTTTTTTTTTTTTAATGGAGTCTCGAGAAATTTTATGGTTTTTGGTATGTTAAAATATTGAGAAAATTTGAAGGTTTCCAATGAAATATGATGTTTTAGAATGTTTGAATGAAAGTGTACTTTGTGAAAAATTGGAATAGATGTTGTAAAAACTTTTTGTGAAATTTAGATGAAAATAGAAATTGTCCTTTATTTTCCGTGCCACACTCATTGGTGACATGAAGAGCCCAATAATAAGGTACTAGAGAAGGTATGTGAGTAGATCTCAATGTGTACTTGACCCAAATTGGCTTGTAGGTTGATCACGAGTGGCCTAGTGGAGAGTCATTTAATCAAGTGAAAACTAATGAAACATGGGTAATTAGTTAACAAATATAATGGATGCCCCTCTCATGCCTTAAATGCTTGTAAAGGCTAAGAATGCTTGGGAAGACATGCCAGATTAGGGAGCTTGGGTCTTGTAAGATGAAGTGTCTATTGAAAAATGAGGTGTTTTCTTAGCTTAATACTTTGTAAAACTTTAATATTGCTGATCTAAGTAAGCTCTTTCTTTGTTACATATATTCTTTGTGGGTGATTATCTTGATTAATTCATTTCACTATTGTAGAATGAAGAGAGAAGTTGATAGAAGAACTAGACAAGATATTAGAAAGATCACACAAGATATAATGTGGAGAAACCCTTTCGGGAAAAAACTCCACCAAGAATTATTCTATTATTCAATCTTTGAAATACAATAGTTCCAATTCTTTCTTGAGAATGCTTCCTCCATCTTTACCAATCTTCTTGACACCTGCAATAACAATTATGAAAAATCTCTTCAACTTGAATGAGATATAGAGACAATATGCAACCTTGTAATCTCCAAATGGTGATAATTACAATGCACAAGCTCAATCCTTTGAAAAGGTACACCATATTGCTTCAAGTTGAGTTATTCTATGAAGACTAAAGCTTACAACATGTGCTTCATGCATTTGGGCATCCCAAACTAAAGCTACGACTTCTCCTTCACTTCAGTGATAATTCCAAAGCTCTTCCTCAAAGTTGGTTCCCTTAAGTAATCCTACTTAAATGAGCCTTCAAAAATATCTTATCATGCATGAGAGGTAAATCCAAGAAAGTGTCTTGGGTGCCCAAGTTGGCTCCAAGTGATTTCTAGTTAACTGAAACATTTACTCAACACCATTCCCAAAGAATAGTCATCCCCTGTTAACTGGAGGTAGTCCCTATTATCTGTCATACAACTCAATGTTATTGGCCATGCATTCCAAGTTAATTGAAGTTAACCAACATACAACTAAAACTATTTGAAGACAACTGAACTATAACTGAACTGAACTAAACTGAACTAAACTGAACTAAACTAAACTAAATTGATTTTGAACTGAACTAAACTAGACTAAACTGAACTGAATTGAACTGATTTGAACTGAACTAAACTGAACATCAAGCATGCAAACATCAAATCTTAACTCCTAGGATCCTTACATGCATTCAGAAGTGTTAACTGTTACTCTGTATAGTTAACTAAACACAAGGTGAGCGTCACCTTACCATGTGGGTGTCTCATGTGCCCCTATTATTTAGGAACTCACTATGGACACCCTCACATGCTTCTTACATTTAGAATTAATTACAAATGTCAATAATCATGATTATTTTATCAAATATTAATCCCATCCTAATCTTAGTGTTGTTGAACACATTCCAAGAATCTAGGAGATACATGAAATAATTAATTTTTAGGATTTGCAATTAAATGGAAACTTATTTCCAACAGTATCATTTTTATGAGAGGGTTATAGGATTCTACACATTTCATACTAGTGAGCACCTTGTTAACACTCCCTACTAGATCTCTAGCATCTTACCTTAGTATCTTGTGTTTTTGTGATCCACCATTGGTGAGTTGGGCCAATGATGATCCTTGTGCTTTGACAAGTGGTGATTTACCTAAGATGATTATGCGATATAACATTTTTTGAGTTTTCCCATTATGGATTTGTGATGTGACATTGGTGATTTTTCCCAATGTGGAATTATGATGTGATATTGGTAAGTTTTCTGAATGAAAATTATGTGATGTGACATTGGTGAGTTTTTTTGATGATGGTTTTGTAGAATATGTCATCAGTGTTTGTTCCCAATGAGATATTGAATTATATTCTACTTGTATTTGATCCACCTATTGATATTGGATGAGTGTTTTGTATGATGTGTATGTTGAGTGTATTCTTTGTTTATGGTGTGTGTAATCCCTCTTCCAATTTTCTTGGCATTAGTGTTTTTACTATGGCACATGTGATGATATCCTAGCATGTGGGAGTGGATCCTTTTTATTCCATGAGGTTGGATGGCTTGGAAACCACCATTAGGGATCGAAGGATCATAGTAGAGTTAATAATGATCTCAATTTGACAAAGGTTCTCATACTTATTTCATGTTTTCTTTTGTTTGATTTATTGATGCAATTTTTTTTTGTAAAAGAAATTTGGGTCATATTTGATGTAATTATAATAATGTGATGTTTTGGACCTATATTCATGAGATAGATTATAATCAAATACAATGGTTATTGAAAGTAATCTTAGTTACCTGACTCAGTGTTGGAGTTGAGCATAATTGCATAATGAATGCTTATGCTTATGCAATGTAATTGTAAAATGAACATAGGAACTTTTCATTTGGGTTTAAAATAAATGTAGAAATATTTCCTTTGGATTTATAAAGAATGTAAATGTCTTGGAGTAGTCTTGGGTAGTGTTTGGACTCATCAGGTAGCTTTCCTACTTATAAGAGCCCGTTCCTAAAGTGTCTTGTCTTTTATGGCTCTCCTCAAGCTTCTCGTTAGGCCTTGTAAAATCCAAAATGTGTCATATCTTTTTATTTAGGTGTTTTCTTTCTTAGAGAAATACTTAGGGGTGTTGGGGAGGTGATTACACTCCTCCATACCTTCTCCTTTTGCTTGTCAACAATGTCTAGTGATTAGGGAAATTGAACTCTTTGATCTTGAGCCATGTTGTAGGCACACTTAGGTGGTTCCTTCGTGCTTGGGGGGTCTTGGAGGTCCTTCCCTAGTTCGGGGAAGTTAATTTCCCAAGACACTAGTTCCTTACAAGGACACCAATGCTTGGAGGTGTGCCAAGAACAAAAGTTCCCTAAAAGGACATAACAACCCCTAAAGGATATCTGTGCTAGTGTTCCAATTAGGTGCTAGTATCCCACGATGTGTTTCTTTTTTTCCTTTTTATTGGTTGCAAGTGCTTAAAGGCCTCGTATGTGGAAACAATATGAATGGAATTTTTTCCTCATGGTCTCAGGAGTCTAGGGATTGTTTGGGAATTTCCTTATATATTTTTTCATTGAATTTATGACATATCATTACCTTGGGAAGTGTGTGATTTTTTGGAAGTGACCCATCATCATTCCACTTAGTAGAGAGTTTGTGCCTCCCAGTTAGGTAACCTCATATGAAGGTTAACTATGTTTGAATGTGGATTGGAGGTTGATTATTACCTCATTCTATCTTGGTTTGGTGTTGCAAGAGAACATGATCATGGTTTAACAACAAGCCACTATGTAGGTGTCTTCCTCTATATGTTTGTCATGGTAGATTTATCCCATGAGTGGTGAGTCTTTTGTTGTTTTCACCTTTCTTATGAAATGGTGAGGTTGTCTTGTTTATGTTGGTAATATTTTGTTGTGTTTCACATGACACTTGTGTGCACATTGTTGTTTAAGTGAGACTTGTTGTTATCACATTAACAACATTTTTTTGGTTGTTTAAAAAAAATGTCATTCCATTAGGTTTTTTATGAGCATGTTGGCTTGGGGAATTACATGCACATAATTAATCCTTAATTAAGTGGGGTCAAATAGTTTCCATATCTACCCTCGCCCACCTTGTTGAATTTTCATAAATGTTTCCCCTTTTGGAAAAGACCCTTTGTCCTTGGGGAAATGGGTCTTACTTCCTCAAGTACCTAAAAGGAATTTTAAATTCATTTCCTTGTCCCTTTTGAGTGTAAGGGACAAGATTTTTCTATATGGAAAATCCTTCAAGGTACCCCCAGAGTACCCTATATCCTCTCATGCACTCTTAATGTATCATTTGGAAAAATCTCATCACTTGAAAGAACCAGATAAATCTTGACCCTTGATCTTATGATCTCATCCTAGCCCTCCATATTTCCAACCAAAAAATATATTTAACCTCCATCCACTTAGCCATTTTCACCACCCACATTTTCAAAAAAGTGATGTTATGCTGTCAGATTTTTATGAGCACATATTGAATTCATAGTTGGGAAAAATAAAATGTAACAAGGTAGTCTAGCATAGGTTTTATTGTGAATTTTATGCTTTTTTAGATTCCTTTTAGCCTAATTTGAGTCTTTATTTGGGTTTGTGTGTGTTTGGATTAATGCTCTTAATCATTCACCTTGACACAATTTCTTGCACACAATAATAATTTACATTGGCCATTTTATTATGAACACATTTAGAGATTTGAAGCTCCCTTATTATGTATTTCTTCTTGTTTACTCTCTCTCTCTCTCCCCTCCTATCCTTTTCAAACATGATCTAAATCTTTACCTCTCAACCTCAAATAATCCCTCTTATATTTCTTTGTCATAGCTTCCATAACTTATGTGTAGCTTGGTATGTATATTTTGGATCTACTAGTGGCTTCTCTCCTTACATGGCCTCCATTCTCTATTTTCTACTAGTTCCTTCTTCGAGATTTTTCTAGCTCTCCTCTTTTCTCCCTCGAGGTTCTTTATTTTTTCCTCCATGTGGCTTTGTTATTATGATTTCCTTGTATGAACACATCCTTCTTGTCCTTTCCCTATAGTATATGGTCCAAGCACATAGCTCCCAAATAATTTTTCCACCCACTTTCTAGAAACTTCTCTGTGGTGCCCCTTTTTCTCTCTCAAAATAGAGCACTTTTATCAAGGATCTAGTTTTTGTTATTGTAATATCATTACTTTAGGATATGTTTTAATCATAACTATATTATTGCACATGTTTTTAATTTTATTTAGGTTTTTTTTTAATTACTAAAGTTGGGAATGATAATGTAGCACATTCATGGGATTCTACTAATTTCCTTATCCTTATGGATCTGGAAACTTGGATAAACAATCCCTTACCTTTCAAATGTTTTCCTTATCCTTTTCCTTTTTATTTTTGGAAATTATAAGGCTATATAATTTATTTCTTCCATATTTTAATAATCAAAATAATGAATCAATAATTTTAAGAGAAAACTCTATTCAAGAAACTTATCTAATTTAATTTTCATTAAGCTTAGTTTAAATCTATTTCTACGCACTAGATTTTGGGTTATAGATTTGAATTCAAATTCTAAAATGGTATCAAAGCATATGTTCTAGGATAGGTTTGTTTTATTTTCTATTTTTTGGAGATTTAAAAGCTTATCAAATTGCATAATTTTTTTTATAATTTTTTTTATTTTCTATTTTTTGGAGTTTTATTTTCTGTTTTTGGAGCTTCAATTACTTGCAACTTTCACAAAAAAACTCCGTTTTAGGCACCATTTTTTAAATTTTGGTATTTTTTCTAAGCTCTACATAGTGGTGTAATTTTTGTTTATAACAAAATAATGATTTTATCAATTTGATTACTTTTTGGACATATAAAAATTGATCAAATATATAATATTGTATTTTAATAGAACTAAAGTAAAGTGTCAAAAATTATACTTCTTGGGGGTTCATTTTAGCAACAAGGAGTGTTAAAATTGAATAATTTGGCAAAGTGTTGTTAATGAAATAAAATATACATCCACCCAAGATAATTTCCATATAACCCAAATAGAGAAATCTATGCAAATTAGTATTTAGAATCCATATGCAAAAGAATAGACAACATACCATAAAAATATGATACAAGATATACCTTGGGAAAACCCTCAAGTGGGAAAAACCAAGCCTCCAAAAGCATCCATCACTCATGTATTATTCAACAATAAGTATTACGATACATCTTCAGAGTTCTCCATGAACACCTTTGAAACATCAAGCCCTATACAAACATTCTATGTGAATAAGCATGTAACCACACATCCCATGCCATGCTTTAACCATAAAAAATGATAACAAGAGATGCTTTGAACCCCTTAGCCAAAATGACCAATTAGCCAACCTACCAGCCTTAGACAACTACCCAACTACTTTCTTTTATAGAAACAAGCTCACACAAAACCACCAAGTGGTATTACATAAAACCATGTGACTAATACCACGAGCTTACAAAACCATTATCACCCACTTTTACTTTTTGGCACTAAGTTTTCCCAATATTAAATGTTTTCCCAATATACAAACCCACATTAAATATTTATCAAAATGTTACATACAACCCATAAAGTGGCCCCAATAATCCATGTGATGCACACATCTCTAGATCCCTTAGGTGGACCACATAATAAAATATTACGTTATAATATTATTTAAGGTAGAAAACACACATTTTTCCAACAATCTATTACTCGTATACATTGCATAAGGGGTAAACAAGTAAAATCAAACATGATTTCAAGGAAAAATCCCTATAGCTACATATACCATCAAGGAATCAAAGTGCTCCATGTTTTGGGTATGTGCAGGATCATGATGGGCCAAAAAGTGGCAATATGATGGGTTTTTGTAGGGTATGTGGCTGACGACTTTTTTTTTACCCAAAATTGATGAAACGAAAAGGGTTTTTAAAGGAGATTCTCAGATTTTCAACAATATAAATTATGCTTTACTTTGAATTTAATAAATAATTATTATTTATTTTCTATTCAAATTACAACTAAAGTCTTGATTGATAGGCTAATTGAAAAAAATAATAACTTTCAAATGGTATCACATTTTTTGAATCCAAAACATGTGTCACATTCTATGCTTCGCATACTATAGGATTTTTAAAAAAAATCATGAAGTTTTGACCAAGTTAAGGTGGTTAGAAATACAAGTTTTTATTTTTAAAAGTTGTAATAAAAAATTCATAATTAATTATTTACTTGGAAACAAATTACAAAAAAATATGCATCACATCGAAACATGAGTCCTCTACTTATATCTAAAATATAATAAAAAAAAATTATCATTTTATTGTGGTTAGGGGTAATTGAGACACCTACTTATTTTTTTCTTGAAATTTAAATCTGCTGCATTGAAATTTCAAATTTTCACCAAATAGATTTAAAAAAAAAAAAATCTAGTAGTTTAGGAACTACATTCAATTTGCTACAAATTCTATTCTTACATATTTTTGAAATAATATAGATAACTTATTCAAAAAAATTCGTCAAGTTGCCTAACTCTGATTTTTCTAATTTTTTTGCCACTTAAGGGCCTATTTTTTCCATGATGATCTTGCACATACCCTTTTGGATCAAGATACCTACAATAGGAATCAAGCTAACCACCATCTCAAGCATGAATAATCACATCCTCCATCATGCCAATGCACAGATATAAGAAACCATCGAAAGAGATATCACACTATCTATCACAAAGAAGCATAAGTCCCACCTTCGACTGATATCCCAAAATGCAAACACTGAATTCAAAGATAACAAGTATGTATTAGTTGCAAAGATTGTTGTTTCCTTCATAAATTCTCTCAATTTTTATTTAAAATCTCATTGATTTGTTACAATGCTATGAGTCCATGGAAAAAAATGAAAGTAAGGTGATAAATGAGGTTTTCCTGGAAAATAATGCTTTACTCAAGAGAGTTCAGGCGTATGAACTTTAGAAAGGTCAAGGCTATTACAATACATCTTTAGAGTTCTCCATGAACAAATTTGAAATATAAATCCCTCTACAAACACTCCATGTGAACAAGCATGTAACCACACATCCCATTCCATGCTTTAACCCTCACAAATGCTAACAATAGATGATTTCAACCCCTTAGCCAAAATGACCAATTAGCCAACCTTCCAACCTTAGACAACTACCCACATGCTTAATTTTATAAAAAACAATCTCACAAAAAACCACAAAGTAGTATTACATAAAACCATGTGACTAATACCATGAGCTTAAAAAACCATTAACCCCCACATTTATTTTTTGATACTAAGTTTTCCCAATATTAAATATTTTCCCAATGTTCAAACCCACATTAAATATTTATCACAATGTTACATACAACACAAAGTTTCCCGAAGAATGCTAACTTATATGATGCACACATCCTTAGATCCCCTAGGCACACCATATAATAAAAAAAATATTACATTATAACATTATGCAAGGTGGATAACACACCTTTTCCTAACAATTAATACACTTGCACTCAACTTATAAAATGCAAAATTAATATACTAGTCTTGGGTGGTTTATTTGTAGGAATTTTGTAATCATGAAATAAGATAAGGTTCCATTTTAGGGGGTTTCATAATGTATTTAGTATAAAATTCAATAATTTTATTGTAAGTCTAAACTCATAGAACTATTTTCCCTAGAAACAAGGGATAAATAATCATTGTCTTGAGTAGGACCTACTGCCCTATTTTCTTGGACTCATTCTTAAGTTACGTAACTATGAATAGAAAATAAATGATTTAACAAAAATAACATGGTATATGGACTAATATTTCTTACTATTTTTGAGGATATTCTACATCACATAGAGCACACTGAGTGCCCTTTCATTTCTTAGACAATCATCCAACAATTGTATGAAGATTATATCTTCATCTAATTTAGTGATATTTCCTTGAATGACCAAGTGCATATTGATACTTTGATACCCTTTCTTGTGAGGACACATCCTCATGATATGATCAATCTATTTTGTTAACATAAATTAATGCCCAGACATTCTAGATCCTCCTTCTTCTTCTACTACTATAGAGTTCAAAGTCCTTTAAAAATTTCTAGAGATTCTCTTTAGTAGGACTCTTCATGTCTAAAGGATCCAGTTAATTGGGAGCTATACTTGCCAAACATTATATATCTATTTGTGGATACTCACCTTTCAAATCTCAATAAAAAATTGAGGATATTAAACTTCTCTTTAATGATGTAACCCACATCAAGTTGCATAATCTACTATTCTATATTTTTTAATTCTCTCTTGTCCACATCATGACCTACTCATATGACACATCCTAATTCAATTTAATCCAAGTATCACACTTCAATGATAATTATTATTGAATATTGTATGGCATAGTCATAGTTTAACATTGGTATTAAGAAACATGAGAACCTTTTAGACCATTCATCTTGATTTCTTTCTACAATCCACTTAAGCACCAGAAATCGACTATTTGATAGCTCAATGTTTTTTTCTTCCAAGAGGAAGATGTGCCATCTATTATAGAGGGAACTATGAAAGCATTCAATATGCCACATTATGCATTTCTCTCTCTCTCTCTCTCTCTCTCTCTCTCTCTCTCTCTCTCTCCCTTTTCCTTTTGGAGGAACACATGCACCTTGTCTTACAAGGATTTTAAGACACTCATCTAGGGAGATTATTAGTCTTTCTTTATTTTATCTTTTTGGGGGATTTTTTTTCTTATAGGTTTTCTCCTTTTCCTCATCTATAAGAATTTTACATGGGTACCTAACATGAATTTCTTTTCAAGACCCATTCTTGCATCTTTTACTTGCTTTATAATCTCCCTAAGTTGGATTTAGGGGGGTTATTAGTGTAATATTAATACTCTAGGATATGTTTATTCCTAAGTATATTATTGCACATATTACAAGTTTATTGAGATAATTTATTTTTAATTACTTAAGTTAGGAAGGATAATGTTGCTCATTTGTAGGATTCTACTTGTTTCTTTATCCTCATGAATTTGAAAACTGGATAAGCAATCTATCACTTTTTAAATTTTCGCCTTATCTTTATCCTCATTAGATTTAAAAAATATAAGGCTATATAATGTAACTATCTTTCCATCTTTTAATAATCATAATAATGAAGCAAGAAATTTATGAGCAATACTAATTAAGAAAAAATAGCTAATTTAATTTTCATTTTAAGCTAGTTTAAATCTATTTTTATGCACTTAATTTGGGTTATAGTTTTAAATTTGGGGTGAGTGTAGGATAATAATGGGCCAAATAGTGGCAATAAGAAAAAAAATGCATTTTTACTTAGCCAAAATTGCAAAGCAAATATTTGACATTTTATATGGGTTAGATAAAAAATTGATTTTGGTTTGGTAATATCAAACCAAAATGGATATTTGTTTCCTAAAATGGATTAATTTTATGGATTGGTAATATCAAACCAAAATGGATATATGTTTCCTAAAATGGATATATTTCATTAATTTTATGTTTTTAAAAATGGATATTTGTTATTACAAAATGGATGTCCATTTTAGAAAAAAGATATACATTATTGCAATATATATATTTATTTTTAAAAGCACAAAAAAAATACTCCTCAATAAAATAGGCATAACTTTTGTGTTATTGAAATTTTGATTTTTTAAATGCATTGGAAAGATGATTCAAAGCTCTACACAATGAAAAAGTTAGTTTTTCAAGATTATGCACCAAAAAATAATTATTATCATTTAAAATTCATCCTTCTTTCTAAAACTTTAAATGCTCACAACTTTTACATATGAAGTCCTTTTTGTGATTTATTTTGCAACAATCATCTCAAAATACTTGAAACCTTAAAGGAGTAATGAATACCCCTTTATCTTCCCCCTTTATATCTCCCAAGTTACATATATCTATAGATATATCTCCCTCTTTCTATCCCTATCTCTCCCTCTCTCCTTGTTGCAAGGCATGTGCCCTTGGTCTCCTTGTGTTGTGTAGTATAACTCTTGGGTTTGTGGCATGGATTAACCGCCTCCTCTGGATTCATTAACTCTAGAAATTGTATCAAGCATTATAGTTCGATCTTTTGGTGCAATGACAACCATTTGTCTAACAATTGGTATCAAATCCTAGGCCACAGGTTCAAATCCCTTGCTTGCACTAGGAGATTATTGCAAGGTGTGCGCCCTTGGACTCTTTATGCTATAAAGTGCGGTGCTTGGGTTTGTGACATGGATTAACCGCCTCCCATGGATTCATTAACTCTGGCAGTTGTATCGAGCATTAGCAAGTTGATCTTTTGGTGCAATGACAACTATCTATCTAACACTCCTTATAATTCATTCTTTCTACACCTCTCTACTTCTCTCTCTTATCTCTATTTCTCTCCCTCCATCTATCTCTATTTTTATATCTCCATACCTTTATATCTCTATCTCTATATCTCTCACTTACTCATACACATACAAACACTCCTTATTTCTCCCTCCCCATCTCTATCTCTTTATCTCTTCCCCTCTCTTTATCTCTCTCTCCCTCTCTTTCTATACCTCTCTCTCTTCCCCTCTCCTTAACTATCTCTATCTATATCCTTTTCTCTACTTATTTATGTTCCTCTCTCTATATCTCTCTCCCTCCCTTCTCTATATCTCCCCCTATCTCTATACCTCTCTCTCTCTCTCCCTCTCTTTACACCTCTCTTCCTCTCTATATATTTAGCTCCCCCCCCCCTCTCTCTCTCTCTTCTTCTCCCCCTCTCTACCTATCTCTCCCCCTTTCTCTTCCCTATGTATCTTTCCCTAGTTATATATATCTCTACATATCTCTCCCTCTTTCTATTCCTCTCTCTACATATATATCTCCCTTTCTCTCCCCTCTCTATCTTTCCCAAGTAATATCTATCTATAGAAATATCTCCCTCTTTTTGTCATTACATCTCTCCATCTCTCCCTATCACTCCCTCTCTCTATATCTCTCTACTTATCCTTTCTCCTCTCTCTATTTATCTCCCATCCTCTCCCTCAATTTATATCTCTCTATCACTCTCTATCTCTATTTATTCTCTCACACATATTACCTATTTATCCCTCCCTATGTCTATCTCTTTATCTCTCTCCCTCTATCTATCTCTCTCTCCCTCTCTTTCTATAGATCTCTCCCTTTGTATCTACTTATCTATATCTTCATCTCTTCTCTCTCTATCTAACTATATATATCCCTTTCTCTACCTCTATATCTCTACCTCTCTCTCCCTCCCTTACTTTCTATCCCCCCCTCTCTATCTAATTAACTATCTCCCCCTCTCCTTCTCTCACACTACATATATGACTCTCCTTATCAACCATTTTGAGCTTGTCTTCCTGTACGTGGTTTTGAAAACACCATGCCATTAGCAAGAACTCATTTTATTTTATTATCATAAGGTATTTCAACAAGGATCCACTTTGAGTTTGATAAATGTATTGCTTGTAAATTATGCATCCATGTATTCCCAATAAATATGCATGTTGTGGATTGGAAATTTAGAATAGATATTGGGAAAATAAATTAGAAATTATAGTATTGTAGAGGAGGAAATTTGACACCCCCTCAAGGGAGAATGTTCCCTGACTACCTCAAGGATCAAAGCTTAGGTGAAAAATTAGGAAAATAAGGGAAATTATTTATAATTTATGTTTTATGATGAATTATAGGGTAAAAGTTTAAGGGACCAAAAGCATAGGCTGTAGAGGTCTCATAAGAAAATTGATAGACTCTTGGATAAGGATGACAAGGAAAAGTGTAGACATTATTGCAACATGTTCTAGTCTCATATGGATTGAAAATAGAGTTTAGTAATAGAAACAACAAAGAGCCTATTAACAATTGGTCAATTGAACCCCCCAAAATGTGTTTAAATGATATAATGATAGAAATAACAGAATATTGATAACAAACATAAACTAAATAAGATTTAAAGGAAATGATGAAATGAAAAGGAGGAAAGAACACTCACAAGAGGCCCATGAATGAAGCCTCTCACAATTTTTGAACTTCAATACCTAAACAAAAAAAAATGGGGAAATTTTTGGGACTATCTTAGGGGTTTGCCTCAATCAAACCCCTGCGTAGGTTGTCCCACCTCCACAAAAAATTATATAGATAGACAAAAAAGATAATAGACATGTTAGAACAATATGTTACCCAATGTGAAAATGATAATGCAATGTAAAAAAAGGATGTAGTTACCCTCCCTTTAGCAAAGATAGTGATGCCAAAAGGATGAGCATGTAACACCCAAGACATGCCAAGAGAACCAAAGTGTTGGTGTAGAGAGACAAGATGTGATAGAGTTTGCAAGAATGAGAGAAGAATTCTTGAGAATGAAGAAGAAAGTAAGATAGATCACATAGAGTGAATAGAATGAGTGATAAAATGAATAGAATGGAAAAATAGGAAGTTTGAATGGGATATAGGCATGCAAATGGGAATTTTTGGTGTATTTGCAAGTTGCAGAGGTGTTAAACTTCACAAGAAGGTGGGAAGTGTAACTTCCCAATGATTATGTAGGCAAGAATCTTTTTAGGATGTTTGTGCGACACACAAATGTTTTTGTGATGCACGATCATCCATAAATGAAGTTCACTTTAATGACCAAAAAGAGGGGTAAAGGAAAGATTAAGGTTAGGTGAAGGGAACATTACATTATCAAATTTAATTAAGCTAAAAGGGGAGGTTATGGATTATGAAATTGCATAGAGTGTAAGTTTCAACATTACAAGTATCAATTTTAGAATTTGTATCTATTTGGGAATTGTATCGAATATTATCCCACAATCAAAATTACTGACATGGGTAAACCTAATCAATTATATAAGTTTACGTAAGTTTTGTAATCTTGGGATCAACCTTGTCTCTCTCCCTTTCTCTTCCCCCTATATCTTTCCTAGTTATATATATCTCTAGATATCTCTCCCTCTTTCTATCTCTCTCTCTCTCTCTCTCTCTCTCTCTCTCTCTCTCTCTCTCTCTCTCTCTCTCTCTCTCTCTCTCTCTCCCTTTCTCTTCCCCCTCTATATTTCCCAAGTTATATCTATTTCTAGATATTTAACCCTCTTACTATCCCTATCTCTCCCTCTCTTCCTATCACTACCTTTTTATATATCTATCTACTTCTCTATCTCTTTATTTATCTCCCTTCCTCTCCCTCTATTTATATATTTATCCTTCTCTATCTCTATCTCCATATCTCTCCCCCACATACACAAACACTTCTTGTTTCTCCCTCCCTATCTCTATTTATCCCCCTCTTTCTATACATCTCTCCCTCTCTATCTATTTAGATATATCTCCCTCTCTCCCCCCTCTCTTTTACTCTCCCTCCCCCTCTCTATCCCTTTCTCTACCTCTATATCTCCATATTCCTCCCTCTTTTTCTTGTTAGTGTAGGTTTTTTATTCCTTATTATAAGGTTTTTCCTACACATTTATTTAAGCTTGCTTAGGTTAATAAAGCACCTTCCATTAGGTGAGTGGAAGTGGATTATGAGGTGTCACCTTCCCACCTCCTCCCTCTCTCTAGTCTATATAAGCATGCTACCTAGCTTGTTTTTTCATTCATAGTTGGAGATAGTAATATGATTTTTCCATGGAGCACTTCACATTAGTTTTCTTTTGGTATCATTGTTATGCTATTCATTTTATTTGCATTTTACAGTTTATTTAATCTATCTCTTTCAATTCAATTCTGGGTTGTAATCTATTTCTCAGATTTTAACATTTCTCCCTCCCTTCCTCTCTATGTCCCCCCTCTCTACGCATATCTCCATCTCTCCCTCCCTCTTCCTCCCTCTCTTTGTCTTTGTCTCTGTCTCTGTCTCTAGCTATCTCTCTCCTTCTCTACCTATCTCTCCCTTTCCCTTACTCTACCTCTATCTCTCTATCTTTCCTTCTCTCTTTCCCTCTCTACCTATATCTCTCCCTTTCACTTCCCCTGAGCTATATATATCTAGATATCTCTCCATATTTTGATCCCTTTCTCTTCCCCCTTTGGTCTTTCCCAAGTTATAATTATCTCTAGATATCTATACATCTTTCTATCCCTCTCCCTCCCTCTCTCCTTATCACACCCTCTTTCTATATATCTATTTCTCTCCCTCCCTCTCCCTCTATTTATATATATCTATCTCTCTATCTCTCTCTCCATATCTATGTCAATCATATACACACACTCCCTTTTTCTCTAGGTACCTATCTCTATCTCTCCTGCTCTATCTATCTATCTCTCCCTTTCTTTATATACCTATATCTCCCTCTCCTTCTCTATACCTATCAAACTACCTCTATCCATTTCTCTACCTCTATATCTCTATCTCCCCCTCTCTCTATACCTCTCTCACTCTTTATCTATTTAGCAATATATCCCTCTCTACCTATCTCTCTCCCTTTCCCATACTCTACTTCTATCCATATCTCCTCCTCTTTCTCTCTATCCTTATCTCTGTTGGATGAAAAAGACAACTAGGGGGGTGAAACAATTGTTCATTAAAGCATAAAACCCACATTGATATTCAAATCTACCCTTATTAGCCTTTAATTTGTTAAAGTGATTTAACATATAAGAAAATAATGGAAACTGAAACACAACAACACCATGCACATTAGAACACCCAATTTCAATGGAAAAACCAAGAAGGGAAAAACCATGGTGAGGATTGGCTCACAATATAAATTAATTACAAAAAAAAATATAATAGGCTATCGGTTGGAGGGATCACTACCAAGGTCTCACTACTATATTACAAAAAAGAAGAAAGAATATTGTTACAATGAGAAATCCATCTCGAAGCAATAGAAAATTTCTACCACTATCCACTAGTATATGCACACTCTTTTTGAAGAATGTAGACACCTTCTACTAATTGCTTCTAATAGTCTTAGTCATTAAAGCTGACATTGCACTTCACACTTTTTCACTTTACATTAAAATTCACATCACACACCTCATTCACACATCCTCCATCAACTCAATACACATATATACCCATCACAACCTTGAAAACAATTTACAAGGTCAGTTATGCACCTCAAACATGCAAATTCAAATTAGGTTAGCACTAAGAATTCTTGTGGTGGAGAGGAATAGAAGTGGACCACATCATTGATTTGTACTTGATCTAATCAACCTTAGGATATTCATCATTATTTCTCAACTTGCAACTAGTATCCATAGGAGTACATACTGGTTTAGAGTCTTCTATTCTAAACTTCATCAACATATCCTTGACATATTTTTATTGTGAAATGAAATACCCTTTTATGTCTAATTGATTTTTAGTCTAAGGAAGAAATTCATCTCCCCAAACATTGAAATTTCAAACTCATTTTGCATCTCTTCTGCAAACTTCTTACGCATTGCTTCATTACCTTCAAAAATTATATCATCAACATACACAACCACAATCAAGATTTGATCTTTTTAAACCTTAAAATAAAAATTTCTAATTGTAGTACCTTTATTGAATGATTGTTGTAACAAGTACCTATCCAATCTCACATACCAAGCTCTAGGAGCTTGCTTGAGTCCATATAATGCCTTCTTCAATCTGCATATCATATTAGGTTTATTTGATAACTAAAATCCTTCTAATTTTTCAATGTAAAATTCTTCTTCCAACTCACCATTCAAGAATTCAGACTTCACATCCATCTAATATACTTTGAAATCCTTGTGTGTTTCAAAATCTAAAAATATCCTAATAGCTTCCATTCTTTCCATTAGAGAAAATGTATCCTCAAAATCTTTTCCTTCTACTTGTGAGTAATATTTACACATGTCTTTCCTTGTTCCTAACAAATTCTCCATTCTCATTCAACTTGTTTTGAAATACCCATTTAGTTCCAATCACATTCTTGTTTATTGGTCTTGGGACAAGTTCCCAAGTCTGATTCTTCTCAATCTATATTGGTTATGTTCTATAGCCTTGATCCAATATTCATCTTTGTATGCTTCACCCACTGTTTTAGGTTCAACTTTGGAAAATAAACATAAGTTTACTTGTTCTTCTGTCATAGCAACCTTCCTTCTTATCAGTACACCTCTGCTTTTTTCACCAATGATCTAACCTTTAGAATGATTCTTCTACACATACTTAGGGGTCTTAGGGATCCTTTTTGAAGATTCTTCCTCTTCAACCTGTACTTCAATTTCCTTACCCTTATCTTTTTCTTCTTCTCTATAAGAGGACTCATTTGATCCATATCCATCTATCATCACTAAACTTTTATGTAGATCTTCATCCACCTTGACACTTGCACTTTCAAAAATTCTTTTTAGCCTCATTTTGTAGCACTGATAAGCTTCTTTTTTTTATAGAATATCTAAGGAAGATTCCTTCATCAGATATTGCATCAAACTTGTTATAAATCTGAAATAGATTGAATAACCAAAGGAACTTTTAAAGATAAAATCAAAGTTACATAAACTAGAAAAACATAAGAATGCAAACTAGGACTCTGAGAGATTATGCAATGTCGATGTGACAAAATTGCATTAAGAGATTCCAAGCTGAAAAGTTACAATATCCCTTTTTCTTACTTAATTTGGGAATAATTATCATTGAATTAACCTAATTTTTCCTAGATTTAGTGTTGTAATTTGTTGTACACATTCACACTAATCTTGGGCACTTTTTAATGAAATGTACCTAATTTGTACCTTATTTTATGGCATTGTAAAGTGTTGTAACACACTTTCACACTTACCTAGGGTCTCATTAATTAATTATGGTTAATTAGAGTTAATTAGCCCCTTTAATTCAAATTTAAGCCTTATTTGTGACACCTTCTGAGGATCCATCCGAACACCAAGTATTCAAATTGCATAACTTTAAATTTGGAAAAATTAAGGTCCTAGAAAATGGTGCTAGGACCCATTCGCCCGAGGTGGCGAATGGGTCCTCCCTCTATAGGACCCCCTTTCTTCAAGCACATTTGACATGGGTTTTTGATGTTCTTTCACCCTCCTGAAGCAAGGTCCTCGAAACTTGTTCTAGGACACATTCACCTTAGTGGCGAATGGGTCTTCCTTGAGTAGGACACCCATTTTTTAATTTAATTTTGGTGGGATTCTAATGACCAGATCTAGTGTCAACTTGAATTATTTGAATTTTGGGGTTAATATCTAGATTTAGTATAAATATGGGGTTAGTTCACATTGTTCCTCCTAGCAAGTTTTCAAGACATCCTAGAAACTTGAAGAGAGCATTATAGAGAAATTCAAGATCATTTCAAAGGAATTCTAAGGTAGATTATTAAAAGTTTATTGCAAAAATTCAAGATCTTTCCATCATGTCTAAGGCATAGTGTATTCAAGCATGTTGTTGAGCTAAGATAGTTGATGTACCATTAAATATATACTTGCAAGCATTGTTTCACATCTTATTTGAGATAAAGATCTACATTCTTCATGACCACCACATATTATTTTGCATATTTACACTCTAAGACAACTTCCAAGGTATCAAATTTCCATTATTTCATGCTTCACTCACATTATTTCATCATTTGGTTTAATTACCTACAAGGGGTTTGACTTAGGAAAACCGCTATTCACTAACAATCAAGTTTTTCTCCTCTATAATGTGTATTTGCATATTTACAAGTTGAAGATAAAGTGGAGCACAAGTTGGAAGAAAAATTGTCAAAGTTGTCACATTACATAGTTGTCATCAATAGTGCAAGAACATAGAAACAAGGGTACAAAATTTATTCTAGATTTTCAGGAGCTAAAAACCTAGGAATTGAGAACTTGTAGACATTGAAGTACATGACCCAAAAATCAATTTTTTGAAACCCTAAAATGACCCATTCGCCACTAAAGGCGAATGAGTTCTTAGTGAGGCTTGAAGTAGTGAAAATCTAGGATCTAGGCATGCAGTTTGAGAGGAATAAAGCCAAAAATTTAGTTTTCGGAACCCTAATAGGGACCCATTCTCCACTAAAGGCGAATGAGTCCTGTGTGGCATAAAAACAACAAGTTTTCTACAAGGTACACATCATTCTAGCCTCTAAAAACTCCCTCATAGTTGCTATAACAATTAGGATTATTTTTTATTGTTATTTGCATGTTTTGGTTCTCATAATTGAATGAAGCACACACTTATTGAAAATTAGGTTCATCATTGATACCCTATTGATGGTGAACCTCTTTTTCTATGTTTCATTTTAGTGAACCCAATCCCTTTGAACATCTTAATTTATGATTTGGTGTGCATTACAACCCTAGATCCTAGTTTGCATTAGATTTGTATTGCATTTAGGGTTTGTTCATTATTCATTAGTGAACATTACATATAGGGGTTTAAATTTGCATTCTTGCATTGTTTAAATCTAAAAAATTCAAAAAATTTACATGCATATTACATCAATTTTGCATAGTGTTTGCATATTAGTGTACTTTTCATCATTCATATAAAAAATTGAGTCAAAATTTCATTTCAAAAAGTGTCATATAGGTCATTATTTACCCTTCATTTCACTTGCAAATTCTAAATTTTTTTGTGATAAGTGTTACAATTTGAAACTGGGCACAAAAAACACATAAAATAACTTAAAAATTGTAGTTTTCACCTTTTTAAAACCCTGATATGGGACCCATTCTTCTTTACTAGTGAATGAGTCCCTGATCAAGCTGGAATTGAACTTTCTGGCATCTAAAACTCTCACTAAAAATCACTCAAAAATCCTTATCCAGGATCCATTCGCCTTTGTTGGTGAATAAGTCCCTGATAGATCCTGATCTACATTTTTTGGGATTTAAAATCTCTATTTTAGGCTTATGTTTGTTATTATTACTTTCTATTTTAGTTTTTGATTTGTTGTTTCATCAAATTCATTGAATTTAGCTTACTTTCTTTATTTAGCACACTATAAAATTCAAAATTGTATTTACAACATTTCATTTCTAGTCTATTGCATGGTGTAATAAGTAAATTACCTTGTTAAGAAGCTAAAAATGAATTTAAAAATTTCATTCTAGGTCATTGCATTGCATGTCAAAGATTATTTTTAACAAATGTTAATATCTCATCTTTTCTAAATTTGCAAAGAAAGGGTCCATCAATAAGCATGTTAGTCATTCATTTAGTACATTTCCTAGTTATGAGAGTCTCTTAGTGAAAGAGAGTGAAAATATTGATGCTTTCCTTAAACGTACACACCCCTCTTATCTCTCATATTTGTGGGAATGATGTGATAGAAGAGGATACAAGCATAGATGACCAGGACCATCATAATTTTTCTTCTCCCAATACCTTTGCTATGAGTGACAAAGGTATCTTGGTGAAAGAGATGCAATCATTGAGAATCATGAAAGTCTTGCTTCTCATTCTTCTCCTTCCCCTTGGGAAGATATTATGGCACAAGAGAATGAGATCATAGACACATTTCTAAATATCACCTTACCTAATCTCCATTCATCTTTTGCTAGTGAGATTTTTTTAGTGAAATAGGATGCAATTGTAAGGAATCATGACAATCATATTGTAAGAAAGGATGATAAGTTGGTGTTAGATGATAAAATCTTGAAGATATATAACAACCCTCTTTATGTTTCCTCACCTACCTATCCTATTTTGGAAAACATTATGGGACAAAGAAATGAAATTATGAAAAATCATGACAATCACATTTGTCCTTCTCCTAGTATCTCTCCCAGTTGTGAAGAAGATACTTTGAGGTTAGAAAATACAATCAATGAGTCATGAGAATCTTAGTCATCCCTCTTCCCCTAGGGAAACCCTTATTGAACAAGAAGATCCAACTATTAATCATTCCCCTACTGGTGAAAAATTCATTTTAGAAGAACCAACCTTGAAGCGTCATGAACATCTAGTTTGTAGTTCTCCTAAAAACTCGCCTACTAGGGAGGATACCATGGTGCAAGAAAATAACAACATTAACAATAGTGATATGGTTTCCTTAGGTGATGGTGAAAATATGACACTAGACTCCCCTTCATTAGAAAGGCCTCAAATCGAAACTAATGAATTTATGAATGCACAAGTGTCTGTTAGACCCCCCTTGATTATTGGACCTCTTAAATACCCTATGGGGCATCCTAAGAGTCCTCTAATTATTTATCCACCCTCACAAAAACCATAAGTTAAAAAAAAACCTATCCTTATCCTCAAACCACCTAAGAATAATGTTTTGTAGTAGCCGAGTTATAACACCATTGCTCATACATATAACATTAGAAACAATCCACAACCAAAAAAAAAAACTCAAATATCCCTCCCATTTCCTAACCGTATCTTGCCTGGTCCTCCTTGTTTTCCTTTAAAAATTGGAAAGGAGTATGATCATGTTGAACAACTAAAGAATACTCTTGTTAAGACATCTTTATGGGAACTTATTCATGCCTCACCTATTTATCATAACATGCTTCAAAGTGATTTACAAAAAAGTTCCTACCATTCCTAATGTGAAATCAAATGATGTGACAACCCAAATTCAAGCTATAATTATAGCCAACCTAGACATTACTTTCCATCAAGATGAGTTACCTCCCGTTAGAAATTCAAAAAAAAATGAATCCTTCAATAAAATAGTCTAGGTTAATCAAATCACGATAAAATGAACCCTTGTTGACAATGGTTCAACCTTATGTGTGTAGTGTGAGCCTTTTGGAAAAGATTAAATGAGAAAATGAAACATTAAACTTGATTGTTTTTCTATTCAAGGATTTGATAATATAAGAAAACAACCACCCATAGTCATCACATTACCTATCAAAGTGGGAAAAGTAACATTACAAACTCCGTTCCATGTTATGCCTCACAATCTTTCATATAATCTCCTCTTAGGTAAACCATGGATTCATGAGATGAATGGGGTGCCTTCTACCCTTCACCATGTAATGAAGTATGTCTATAACAACAAATTTTACACACTCAAGGTTGACCCTGAACTAGATAGCTTACTCATTGAGAAAAACAAGGAAAATCCTTTGAAAACATTGACACCGACTATACAAGCGGAACCCGTACAGGAGCAAGCAAAAGAGAAGCATACCAAAGAAATCACGAAGTTATTGGAAGATGATTGGGGTTCCTTAGATTTCACACCTACATTCATGGGAAAATACAAGATCATAAACAAAGAGTCTAAAAAGGGAAAAGAAAAGTGGTAATGTCAACAAAAAATTCAAAAGCATCCACCTCAACCACTTTAGAAGAAACAAATTACACAACAAAATTTGATGAAGCTGATCATGAGCAACCATTGAATCCAAAAGAAATGCAAAAGCTTTATGAAAGAGGTTATGAACTTATGAGAAAACTTGGTTATAGTGGAAAAGGATGTGGTGCTAGAGAACAAGGTATCCACATCCCTATAGAGCCTAACATGCAATAGAAAACTAATGGTATTGGTTATTATCCCTTGAAAGAAACAAGCAAGCCTTCAATCAACATCAACACTTACAATGGATTCTCCTAAGCCAACTTTAACATTAGTGCATCTTGAATTGATAAACACTAGTGGTCTTGGTTATTGTTCTTCGAAAGAAATGAAAGAAACAAAGAAGTCCTCACTTAACATTAATTTCATCACACAAAACACTAATGATTCAAATTTTCCCCCTATAAAGGAGAGTACAAAATCTCACAATATAAAGAGTCTTGTGTAAGTATGAAACCTTGTACTAAGCAAGAGTTATCTTTGTTGCAAAATAAAGGAATATCTTCTACTATTGATCAAGAGAGTATCTTGTCGAGACTCCTCCAAGATCGTTTGATATCTCTCCCTCCAAGAACGTGAAAGAAATTTTACTACAAGAGTTCATTTTGTGCATATCATAGAGTTCATGGTCATTATACTAATGAATGTAAGGCTTTGGGTAATTAAATTCAACACCTTAAGGATTGTGGTGCTCTTCCTTGTGTTGCAACACCTAGTTTCTCTAATTGATTCTAATTTTCCTTTTTCTCATCAATCATCTAGGCTCACCCTTGTCCCACACTCAGTGGGGCCAAGGGGTTAGGTATCTTTGTCCTTGTATGTCACTTGTAATTGTCTCTTATGGCTAGTTGACCACCTTCCATGTACATATAAGAGCAAGCTTGGGATGTGACTGCCATGCCTTAAGTTGGCTCGCATGTGATGTACTTAGTTATCTTTAGTATTGTATTTTTGGGGGAAACCTTTCCTATTTCATGGCGTAGCTTTATTTCAGATACATATGACTTGGCATAGGGTTTTCTGAGGAAAGCTCTCATGTCTTTGGACAAAACATTGGATACTTTAAAGTAATTTCTCATAGTGATGATGTAGCAACTTCTTTAAAGTGGGGACATACATCGATGACATCTTTCGGAAAAATTATTGGTGTGGTTTTCTTTTTTCTTGTGACATGTCCTTTTCTTAGTGGTGTCATTGGGTTTTATGTCCTCCAAGTGTGCAATATTTCTAAGCATAAGATCTCCCTTTGTGGCATGATGCAAATGAGGCATCCTAGAAGTGGCAATCTGATATCCTTGACTTGTCCTCTCTTGGATACATTAGGCATGATGCTCCCTAAGAAGAAGACCTTACATGAACAAAGAAAAGTCCCCTTTAAATTTTTTTTGCATGACATTCAACAGAATTTACAAAAGCATTACATTTTGGTGCCTTATCAAAGTTGTCAGGAGGATAACTTCGGTATGGTATAAGAGGCTACTATGATTCTCTCATTTTCCACCTCATTGGGATAACTCACCTAGTGGATAGACTAAGGTTCCACTACCCTAGAGTGAGTGACACATATTTTGGGACAAATCACCTAGTGGAAAGACTAAGGTTCCACTACCCTAGAGTGAATAACATATATTACGGAAAAACAACCCTATTCCACATCACATTGAAATGGTTATTCTTGATCCTTTTGTTTCTCTTTATTTTTCTTGGCCTTTGATAGGGCATGACTATGTATCTTTGTTATTGTTGCATACATAAGTGTCTTGAATGTCTACTTTAGTGTGAGTTCGACATGGGATCATCCTCTCATTAAAGTGGGAGAAAAATGTAGTAACGAAAAAAGTATCCCTTTTTCTTACTTAATTTTGGAATAATTATCATTGAATTAACCTAATTTTCCCTAGGTTTAGTGTTGTAATGTGTTGTACACATTCACACTAATCTTGGGCCCTTTTTAATGAAATATACCTAATTTGTACCCTATTTTATGGTGTTGTAAAGTGTTGTAACACACTTTCACACTTACTTAGGGTATCATTAATTAATTATGGTTAATTAGAGTTAATTATCCCTTTTAATTTAAATTTAAGCCTTATTTGTGACACCTTCTGAGGATCCATCCCAACACCCAGTATTCAAATTGCATAACATTAAATTTGGAAAAATTAAGGTCTTAGAAAATGGTGCTAGGACCCATTTTACCTAGGTGGTGAATGGGTCCTCCCTCTATAGGATCCCCCTTTCTTTGCACATTTGACTTGGGTTTTTTATGTTCTTTCACCCTCCTAAAGCAAGGTCCTCAAAACTTGTGCCAGGACCCATTCACCTTTAGTGGCGAATGGGTCCTCCTTGAGTAGGACACCCATTTTTAATTTAATCTTGATAGGATTCTAATGATTTTCTATCCTATATTTGGTGTTAGATTGAATTATTTGAATTTCGGGGTTAATCTCTAGATTTGTTATAAATATGGTGTTAATTCACATTGTTTCTCCTAGCAAGTTTACTAGGCATCCTAACAACTTTGAGAGAGCATTATAGAGCACTTCAAGATAATTTCAAAGGCATTCTAAGGTAGATTATCAATATTTTATTGCAACATTTCAAGATCTTTCCATCATGTCTAAGGCATAGTGCATTCAAGCATGTTGTCGAGCTAAGATAGATGATGTAGCATTGAAGATCTACTTGCAAGCATTCTTTCACATCTTATTTGAGATCAAGATCTACATTCTTCATGGCCACCACATGTTAGTTTGTATATTTACACTCCAATACAACTTCCAAGGTATCAAAATTCCATTATTTCATGCTTCACTTACATTATTTCGTCATTTGGTTGAATTACCTACAAGGGGTTTGACTTAGGAAAACCCCTATTCACTAACAATAAGCAATTTTTTCTCCTCTTGAATGTGTATTTGAAGATTTATAGGTTGAAGATCAAGTGGAGAACAAGTTAGAAGAAAAATTGTCAAAGTTGTCAAATTACAAAGTTGTCATCAATAGTGAAAGAACATAGAAAGAAGGCTACTAAATTTATTCTAGGCTTTCAGGAGCTGAAAACCTGGGAATTGTGAGTGCAAACATTGAAGTAAAAGACCTAGAAATCAGTTTTCTAAAACCTTAAAAGGAACCATTCGCCAATAAAGGTGAATGAGTCCTCAATGAGGCCTAAAGTAGTGAAACTATGAGATCTGGGCATGTAGATTGAGAGGAATAAAACCCAAAAGTTGGGTTCCAAAACCCTAACAGGGACCCATTCACCACTAAAGGCGAATGAGTCCTTTGTGGCCTAAAAAAACATGTTTTCTACAAGGTACACATCATTATGGGCTCTAAAAACTCCCCTCATAGTTGCTATAATAGGTAGGATTAGTTTTTGATTGTTATTTGCATGTTTTGACCCTCATAATTGAATGAAACACACACCTAATGAAAATTAGGTTCATCATTTATACCCTATTGATGGTGAACCTCTTTTTCTATGTTTCACAAATATGCATGAATGGATGCAAATGCAAGCTAGGTAGTGAGTTTATATAGAACTTAGGAGAGGAGGTAGGTGGAAAATCCAACCAATAGGAATCAACCACAAAAAGTGGAGATCTACCACCAAAAGTGGAGGATGCCACCAAAAGTGGAAAGTGGTTCCACCCTTTAAGGAAGGGGACACCACACACTTTTACCCTAGTAATAAACTCACTTTATTATCCTAAGAAATCTTAATTAAGTGTAGGAAAAACCAAGGACTAAGGGAAAATAAATTAACCCATTAGGAAAACAAAAACCTACACCAACACCCCCCCTTAAGCGTAGCTTAAGAGGATGTAAAAGATGATGGGTCTCAAAAAATGAGGCCATGTTAGGTACCCATGTACATATAAAATTACCCCCCAAAAGAGCAGAAGCCCCTCCCCCAAAAATATAGAGAGAACACCCCCACCCAAATAGAGAGAGAAAAGACTAAGTAGCTCCCAAGGATTACACCAACTACACCCCAAGAAAAGCTCACAAATGAAGGAATTTTTTCTTAGTGAAGGGTTTGGTGAAGATGTTTGTAGTCTAATATGATGTTAGATAGTACTTGAGATTGATTATCTCTAAATGAATCAGCTCTTGAATGTAGTGTATGTGGATTTCAATGTGCTTGGTCCAGTGATGATGGACCAAATTGTGAGAGATTTGAATCACACTTTGGTTTTCACAATAGATGATTGTTGGATTCTAGAAGGGAATGCCAAACTTAGTGAGAATGTTCTAAAGATAGATGACCTCAATAGAAACATTAATTTCTCCTTGATACTCAGCCTCTGTATGAAAGTGTAAAGCAGACTGCTTCTTGCTCAACCAACAAATTGGATCAGAACCAAGGGAGAAGCAATACCCTAAAGTAGACTTATGATCCTAAGAATCACCTACCCAATCTGAATTTGTGTGTCTCACCAAATTAAAACCCATGCCCACTGCATAATGAATCCCATAATTGTGAGTACCCTTGATGTAGTGAAGAATCCATTGAACTAAATTCCAGTGCAACTCATGTGGCTCCTACATGAATCAAGAGACCATGAATATTGCATATGAAATATAAGGCCTCGTATGAGTTAGATAGATGATACTACCAAAATTTGACGATACATAGTTGCATCAACCAAGGTTGAAAAACACTTAGTGCAAGTTTTACCCCTAACAAGAATGGAGTCAGTGCAGGCTTACAATCAGCCATGTGAAACCTCTAGAGCACGTCAAGTACATAATTAAATTATGCAAGAGTGATACCTAAGGGAGATTGAGTAATCTAAATTCCAAAGAAGTAGTGCAACAAGCACAAGTTTGACATCAAAAACTAACCATCAAGGGTGATTTTCATTGCCCAAATAGTGGATGAGTGACTCCCTATGATAAAAAAGTCATCAACATAGGGAACCAAGAAAGTGTGAGTATTATCCTACTACAATATGTAGACATTAGGATTAGAATGAAATCAAGTGAACCCCACTTTTAGAAGGAAGGATTCCATCTTGGTGTACCAAGCTCATGGGGCTTGTTTGAGGCCATAGAGAGACTTCTTAAGATGACACACAAGTGAAGAATTCTAAACAAACCCCTATGGTTGCTCCATGTATATCTCCTTCTAAAGATCATCGTGAAGAAAATCACTCTTCACATCCATCTGATGAACATCCCATCTATGTGTTGCATCTATGGCAAGAATAAGTTAGAGGGAATTCATTTTGGTGACTAGTACAAAAGTCTTAGAGTAGTCAATCCCTAGAACTTGGGAGAATTCTTTGGCAACCAAGTGAGCCTTATACTTGTCAACCGATCCATCTGCTACATATTGTGTTTGATAGACCCACTTGCATCAAAAAGTTTCCTTCCCTTAGGAAGTGGGACAAGATCCTAGGTGTGGTTTCTCTCTAAGGAACTAAACTCTTCTTTGAAGGATGCATCCCACTTAGGGACACTAGAAGCTTCCCAAAAAGTCTATGGATTAGGAGCTAAAGAAAGGAAGACATGTGGAGCATCCTAAAATTGTGATCTTGTTCTCCTGTGATATGAAGGATCCCCTACCCAATCACCTATTGACTACAGAGTGTGATGAGCCCAAAGAGGCCCTATAGTTGGAGAAGGAGGAGAATCTAGAGGAGAATCATCATCCTTTGAAGATGAACTATGTGCATCCTCATGATCACTACCATCATTTGAAGTGGAGGAAGAAGAATCCTCATCATGATATGAAGTATTATGAACCTGTGAAGAACTATCATCATGATACAAGGACTCCAAGCTGATGGTGGTGGGAGAAGTGTTGAGAAAAGGACTAGAAGTGCTCTCCTCAAATTTAACACTCCTCTCAATGAACAACTCATGTGTGGTAGGATGAAGAAGCCTATAGCCTTTGACATCAACTAGGTAACCAACAAATATGCAAGGCTTGCTCAACTGATCCATAGCCTTGTGTTTCTTTTCTAGAATGTGAGCCCATGCATTAGATTCAAGCACTCAAAAGTGCTTAACTAATGGTTTTCAACTGATCCAAGCTTGAAAAGGAGTTTTCATGGCTTTGTGGGGAATGCAGTTCTAGATATAACACACACAGTTAATGTATTTTTCCCATAAAGGTGGTGCCAAAGACTTGGAGTGAATCATACAATTAGTCATCTCTTTCAAGGACTGATTCTCTACAACTCCATTTTGGTGAGAGTTGTAGGGAATTGTATGTTGCAAATCAATACGCTCTGAAGTACAATACTATACAAACCTGTGGTTGACATATCCCCCCCATTATCTATACGTAAAACTTTGATAGATTTTCTAGTTTGTTTCTTTGCAAAATCCTTATACTCCAAGAATGAATCAAAGACTTCAAACTTCTATTTGAAAAGGTACACAATGGTATACTTGGAGAAATCATCAATGAATGTTAAAGCATATTGGGCTATACTAAAATATGGTTGTGGAAATGGCCCCACCAAATCACTATGTACCAACTCCAAAAGATGTGAGGCTCTCCAAGCCTTTCCCTTATCTTCAGGATGCTTTCCAAGAATGCAACCATGACAAAAACCTTAGAAAAGAAAACTATAGGAAATCTTGTAACCATGTCCTATTTGCTAAGCTACTACAGGTAGCGGTAGTTCAAGTGACCAAACCACTAATGCCACAAGTTACTCATATCATCTGAATGAATGAGTAGAGCAATTGAAGGAGGATCAAGAGAAAAGTGAGAGAACAAATAAATCCAAGAATGATGATCTAATCTCCCAACTAAAACTATAGAATCATTTTGCATCTCATGAATTACCATTGAATCAGGAGTAAATTTAACACTCTTGCATGTGCCTATGTGAGTGATTTGATAAATAGATAGGAGATTGGTTGATAATGAGGGCACACAAAAAACATCCTAGAATGTGTCATCCTCCATATAACCAGACCCTCTCCCACACACCTCAAATGGAGTGTCATCACCTATCAAAATGGAAGGAACATGGCTCCATAGATTCAAGTTCATCCTCAGTTGAAGCCATGTGATGTGAAGAACTTGAATCAAGAACCCATGTAGATGGTGGAGAATCAACTACTATAAGGGCCTTTCCCTTTCCTCTCCCCTTTTTGTTCTCTTTGGCCTTGTGAGAACCCTCTTCTGAACTTTGTTTGATGAAATCAGGGACACAAAGATTATTCTTCTCAAGAATGTGTGTCAAATGATCAATCTATTTCTTCAAATATTAGTGCTCATAATGAATGGGTTTCTTACAATAGGAAAATTTGACCCTCTCTTTCTTAGGCTTGTCACCTTTTGAAGATGAGGTCTCATTACTTGCTTTTGGAGTAGTCGATTTCTGATTCTTCTTCTCTTTGCTATTCTTCAGTTTCTTATCCTTATTACTACTTTTCCCTCTTAGTTCATTTGTGCCAAGATTGGAAGCCAAGGCATGAGATTTAGAAGACTTAAGAGTTCCCATCTGAATTAGCTTATCCTGCTCCCATGTGAGAGAAGTAGAAAAATCATCCAAAGATGGCATCTTGAATTGAGATCCAAGTGCATCCTTAGTAGCATAGAAGGTAGAAACAAATACTGAATATTTAGAACTTAGCTTTGAGAGAATGCTTGGAATCAATCATTCACCTTTCTTATCAATTCCACATTGTTGTAGTTATAGCCTTAGTGATTTCATTTTTGTGAAGAAATCTTGAATTGTGTTGAAGTTCCCTAGATTTAAATTGATTATTTCATTCTCTAACATATGACCCCTCATAGAATCTTGTGCACCGAAAAGAGATTCTAGATTTTTCCATATTTCATTTGGAGCATTCAAAGATTCAACATGAAAGAGTAAATTAGGAGATATAGACACACACAATTCTCTATATGCTTTATCACATTTAAACCACTCAGACTTTTTTCCATCTTCAGTAGGGACTATTGTTGCCATGATGAAGAAATACAAAAGAAAATGCAGAAAGAAAGTGAATACAAGAATTCCAAGAACACCCCCACCCTTTTCACTAGCATCAAAGATCCCCCCCAAAATATTATAAGGTTTCCACTTTATAATTTAGTGTGTTTACAAAGCCTTTTCCAAGATACAATGTTCAAGAGGCTCAAAATAACAAAAAATATGAATTTTTCTACAAAATGAAGCTTAAAAAAAATATTAAAAAATCAGCCTTATGGTTGTGTAGTGCTCTTCAAGACCTTTCCAATGTTTATTCATTTATGAAAATTGAAGCACCAAGAAGAAAGTTATGTCTTGTTGAAGAAATAGGCACAAGACAACTTCAACCTAAAATATTTGGTACAAAATAGCAAAAAATATTCTCAATACCTTTGTGGATGGAAAGTGCTCATCTGCAGTTGTCCAACAATATCTTATTTGCTGAAATACAATGCTCGAAGCAAAAGATATGAAATTTTGAAAAATTGGTCGAATTTAGTTTGTAGGAAACAATTTTTTCTAGCAAAAAGTTTTACTTCTGATTTGATTTTTGAAAATATCTACTCATTTTTTATCGACAATAAGAGAAACCCAAAAATATTTTGATGCGAAGAAGAAAAACCATAAATTGGTTTTTGATCCAACAAGCAATAGATGAAAAAATGATTTTTTTAAACCTTCGGCTGGTAGAAAAAATGACGCACAATGATTTTTGGATAGTGATTTTCTTTAGATTTGTGCAAGATATGAAAAATGTAAGAGAAACCCAAATGAGATTTCAACCTTGGCTATAAAACCCATAAATCGTTTTTCCTACAAATGAGTGGAAGATGGATTTCTGAAGCAAAAATAAAAAATGGCTCCAATGAAAAATGATTTTCTTCAAACCCCTACTTGCAACTATGTCAAATGATATCCAATTTGGATGAAACAAAAGAAAAATTTGACTTTCTTGAGCCTTTTGGATGTGTTGGAATAGTACAAAATGTTGTGAGTATAGCCCAAAATGCTGCAATCACCCAAATCTCACAAAACACATATGCGAAATAAAAAGGTTATTAAATCTTTGTAAATCCTTTTTGATTCTCCAGATCAATCAAGAACACAAGAGAAGAGCATATGGGAATTCACAAGATTTTTACAAGAAACTCAATCTCTCAATCAAGAATCTAAGAACTTAGATTTTTCAAAACAAAAGATCTAATACCATGTTAGAAATCTGAAATAGAATGAATAACCCAAGGAACTTTTTAAGAGAAAATCAAAGTTAGATAAAATCAAAAAACATAAGAATGCAAACCAGGACTCTGAGGGATTATGCAATGTCAATGTGACAAAATTGCACTAAGAGTTTCCAAGCTGAAAACATACAATGCAAATATGTGTGAATTGATGAAAATACAAGCTAGGTAGTTTGCTTATATAGAACTTAGGAGGGGAGGTAGGTGGAAAATCCAACCAATAGGAATCAACCACAAAAAGTGAAGATGGATCACCAAAACTAGAGGATGCCACCAAAAGTGGAAAGTGGTTCCACCCTTTAAGGAAGGGGACACCACATACTTATCTCCTAGTAATAAAATCACTTTATTATCCTAAGCAAGCTTAATTAAGTGTAGGAAAAACCTAGGCCTAAGAGAAAATAAATTAACCCACTAGGAAAATAAAAACCTACACCAACAAAAAATTTCTAGGTTTTCTTCATCTCTTTTGATATAGCATTTTCTTCCAAACACTCTAAAGTATTTGATAGTAGGCGTCATTCCATACCATAACTCATAAGAAGTCTTGTTGAGGGTCAAAACAACACAACAACAATTAAACAAAATATTACTATTCTATTTCTCCTGAAAGAGAAAGATAACACATGGAGATCTAACTCCCAAGGCCCTGGTAATTGGTTCTCAATTATGCTGATTTCACTCAGTGGATAGTACAACTGTAATGTTCAAGGGGCCTTTGCTAGTAAAAAAGAACAAGAATGCATAGCATCAAGTAATCTACGTTTGGGGGGTTTTAAATAAAAGAAAAAGATGAATTAGAGCTTTAAATCAAAGAAACATGAGTAAAATTCTACATATCTAGACATGCATATTAATAATGAGTGTTTATTCCATCTAACCACAACTATAGCAAGATGCAATCCATAGAATAAAATATGCTACTACATACATCCATAATGCTAATTCAGATACCATTGACATTCACTAAACTTACTTCAAACAATTCACTCACTCATCATCCAAAACACAGATCAAATGAATACAATAACAATTTAATTCATAGATAATCCAATGATATGATCTTGAATCCAGTTCCTTCTATTGACTTTCACCAAATAAGAAACAATTAAGCACAAAAAAATCACTGGTGTATGGATTGATCATATACCATTAACCTTATCAAAATAGATCCAAAC
This sequence comes from Sequoia sempervirens, assembly GCA_007258455.2. NCBI lineage: Eukaryota > Viridiplantae > Streptophyta > Pinopsida > Cupressales > Cupressaceae > Sequoia > Sequoia sempervirens. The sequence continues at coordinate 108,198,779 of VDFB02379711.1, forward strand.
TTTAAAACATGACATGAAAATGTATGAAAACTGTAAAATAATAAAGCCTTTTTACTAAACTTTTTAGAGTATCTTTCTAAAACATTGAAATCCTAGATCTAGTTTCTATCTTTTGTCATCAGGTGGCTGATCTTTCTTCAATTAGCCGATCTTTACAAAGTAGAATCTAATAATACATATAGGGTGCCACATGTATGAATTTCTCAATCATCAATCAAGATCCAAAATTCATGAAGTTGAAACCGAACATAGAAGTAAACTTAAGAACCCCTATTTTCAAGGCTGATCACTCCATTGTACAAAAAAGGAAATCTGATACCTCAAGAAGGAAGTGAAACCCACAGATCAGACTCAGAGTTGAACTTATGTCAAAATCCACAAAAAGAGGAGAAGAGTAGATGGAGTATGGTGAAAAGAGTTAGTCACTTTTGCATTGAATTCTCAAGGATGTACTCGTCATAAATGGAGAATACCTATTGAAGGGTACTTAAATCTGGCCCATCCAACCAATCACCTTAAAATTTGATTCTTTCAAATTTTGTAGAAACCAACTTTTGCATCTCCTTTAATTTGATTAGCTCCTTTCTAGTAGTTCTTACCTCCTCCCAGATATCCATAAATTGATCTAGCAATAAATTCTCCCCATCATCTCCCTTTTGCATAATCTCCTCAAACCTACCCCTCCATTTCTCCCTTAGTTTATCCAACAACAGGCCTTCTTTATTGGAGGAATATAAGTTGATTAAAATGGACACAACTTCCTCTAACTCAACCATCTGTTGATTCAAGTCTTTACTCATTTCTCAGACTTCTTCTTGATGTCCATGCATAGCCCTAGACTTGTATCTTATGATGCTCACAGCCTTTTCCAAAAAATCTTCATTACCATGCTCAAGAATTGAATATTCTAACAAGGTGGATTTTGGAATTTTACTATCCTCCTCAAGCCTTTTAACATATTCCTTATAGTCATCATCCTGCTTGTCTAGATCCTTGGCTTGCTAGTCTAGATCTTCTGCTAATTCAAGAGCAACTTTATGAATCTTAGAACCCTCAACAAGAACATCATCAACCTCCTGGTTGAGCTTATCCAACCACTTATCCATCATCCCTACCTTGCTTTTCATTTGAATCAAATCATCTGCTTCCCTTTTTGTTAACAAAACCGGGGATTCAAGAAGAGCAGGTTGTTGGGAAACGAGACTTGAAACATATTTAAAAAAACTATGGAGCTAATCCAATTGAACCTTTAGCTCATCCTTTCTTTGTTTATCCTTAATCATCCGAGATTTTGTTGAAGAGGCCACAATGTCAATCAAACTCATCTACTGGTTTCTCATAGGCTTTCCCAAATTTACTGCCCCCAACTGATAATCTGTGATTTGTATATCATCACAACTCTTCTCCATTACAGGTATGGCACATTCAACAATAATTTCCCCAACATTAGTGAGCCTAGTAGAGTGAAGAACTCAGGCCTTCTTCTTAGGTTTCTCTTTCCCAATTTATTTCATCATTTCTTCCCAATTCAACGGCTGTAGTTGAACAACTTGTTTTCTCTCCAAGTCCAGTTTTAACCAAGTAGGAGCAATAGGAGTAGTGGTTGTCTGGGATGAAGCAGAAGCAATAGTAGTGGAAGATAGAGGTTGCAACAATGTAAGCCTTGGTTGAGAATCGACTTCCTACACATTTTTTTGATCACTTTTCTCCCTTTCCTATGCTAACCTTTCTGCTTCCTCTTTATCCTTTTGATCTTGTAGCCTCTTAGCCTCCAACTCCTTCTTTAATCATTCCCCTTCCATTTTCTTCTTTTCTAACATTTGATCTCGCCGCTTCTTCAATTATTCAACATAGTCCCATGCCTCCTTGGACTTCCTTTCATATTCAGCAATCTCAACAGCCTCTCTTTCCCTTTTCAAGTGTTCTTGCTCTTCCCTTTTTCTATAGGCCTCTTCTTTTTCCTTGAGCTTAGCTTCAATAGATTCTTTTTCTCTTCTTTGTTGGAACTTTTCCTCTTCAAGGTTATGAATTTTCTGTTGCATCATCAACTTATCCCTTTCTTCTTGAATTTGAAGCTCCTGCTCCTTTTGTTGTTGTTGTTGAGCCAATTCATCATCCTTGACCTTATCTTCCAAATCCTTTTGTTTGACTGCCAACTCAGATTGTGCTCTGGTCTCCTCTTCTTGTTGCTTAGGTGATGCCTCAACTTGCACTTTGGCATCAACTTCCCTTTTTGCATCTTCAAAGAGTTTCCACTGATCTTCCTCAGTTAATATATGCTTGGTCCCTGCATCATCCGTCATATCAAAAGATGCTAATAGGTGATGCTCTATATCAGATGGAGTCTTTTCTGAATCTGTTTGTATGTTATGTATGTCAGCCTCATCCTCCATTTTCCTCAAGACCTTTGCTTCACCATGGAGAGCTCCCTTTGGTGATTCTTAACCTAACTCTTGTGCATCAAAGGGCTGAGTAGGTACCTCTCCTGCAGCAGATCTAGAAACACCCACCTCCATAGTTTTTTCATCTTCCTGTACCTCTGGAAGGTCTTGTCGAACCAACTCCTCTTCTTGTGCACTAGAAGGCATAAACTCTAAAGCTTCCTTAGGTGCCATCCTTCTCTTTTCCCTTTTATATCCTTGGCTGGTACCTGTAGCCTTCCTCTTCTTAGATGATGTAGCCTTAGCCTGATTAGTCCTCAAACTCACCCATTGAATACTCCTATCCAACACTAGTCTTGCAATATGCTTTATGTCGATTGTCTCCTCAACATTCCAATTTATTGGATCAATATCCTTAGTTCCAATCTTGTCTAGATCATACCTGGGATCCAAAACTATCCAATCATCGGATAATGTGTCAAGAATGTCTTCTTTTATCCCAAACTCAATCATAAGTGGGATAGGTATCCTTTCATAATTCCTCCTCCTAAGATCATACTCATCTTGCAAGTCCTCCCAAAAATCCCCCAATAGATTAAAGTGCTTCTCAAAGACACTGGGAAGCAAAGCCCCATCTTATGGTTGGGGTCATAGTCTTTCCTTGCCGTGTACAAGACCAACTTCAAATAAACTAATTCATCACAGACAACCTTGGCTGCCTGAATGTGTGGACAACAAAAGGCTCCCAACTTCATTGGAAACTTATGGCACCCAGTCTTATGTTTGTTGCCAAATTGGAAATTAACAATGAAGGCTTGATAAATAAACTCCATTAAAATGATCCTATCACCACAACATCTAGGTAGCAAATGGGGGTGACCATCAAAGCCTACTAACCTAAAATAGGTGAATATGGGGTACTGGATAAACCAATGCCCCCATTCATTCACACAATCCATTGCCTCCCTACTAAGCCTATACCCTACATCACAATTAAGCTTGTTAATAATGACATAAAGAAAGGCATCATTAACCCTTCTATAATGTTTCTCTAACGCCTGCAAGGTGAGCTAGTTATAATACTCCCACACTCTCTTTTGTCCTTGGGCTTCCCCCAATATACCTACTGTCTAAAGTCCAGGAAAAATCCCCACTTGGGTAGCTGCATAAACTACATAGGAAGTCATAAAGAAATGCTTGGTTTCTCTCACTTTTATCATCTGATTGTGAATGTTTTTCGATACTATCATTGACTAGTCAAATTGTTGACTCCCATCCAAAATAGCTTGGATAAAAGGAAACATCCATTCCTTAAATAGTGAAGCATCCCTTTTACCAAACACCCTAGAAAGGAACATGATGATATCTGCAATCTCTTTACTAAAGTTTGCCCTCTTAGGCTAGTCTAGAAGCTTGGTTAGAGACTTCTTCTCCACTCTCATCCAAGTCTTATTCATGTGAAACCTATTCCTCTCCTTGTTATCACTATAAAGATTCAATGCCTCTACCTCATTTAACTACCTAGGATTCTTGGGATTAGGTATATTAAACAAAAATTTGATCATTGGAGGTGTGGAATCAATAATGACATTACCTTTTACATCCACACACTACCTAGTAGCAGGGTTATATGCTCTAGCTACTGCAAGAATCAACTCTAGACATTGGAAAGATAGGGGGAAGAGTGCAACATGTGCTAGTCTCGATTGAACAATCCTTTATGTCCTTCCTATGACCTGCTCTTCAGTGAATGTTTCCTCATGCAATTCTTCATAATTAAAAGGGTCCAAATTGGTGTCAGTAATATCAATCTAGTCAAAATCAATTTTGCTAGTTGTGAGGACAACCTCCCTATGCTTACATCTTAAGGTATACGAGAGCCGTTCCACTTTGATCTTCTTTCATCTAACTCCTTGCCATGAGGTTTCACCTGGTTGGCTTCTCTGAGAGGCCTCATCCGATGCTCCTGACATTTATTAATTCCTGTAGCAATTTCTTGTATTAGATGAACAAAGCACTTAAGTTATTCAATCATATAATCCCTCCTCCATCCTCCTAAGATAACATTCACTTGGTCAAACTATTCCTTTATTAGAGGCAGAACTGTAAAACTATTAGGCATAAACAATATTTCTTATCATGAGGCCGGGATGGGATAAAAAATGGACATAAAATAGGGTCAGAGGTGGGACAAGAACGAGAATTGACTCGAAACAAATGTTAGTGACCAAGTTCAACTTCCTCTCCAGACCCACTTCTGACCAAGCCTAAAGATATAGTGACATCATAATAATGAACGAGAGTGGATCAATTCCACCAAACAGAGAGTATTTAAAACAAGGCGGTCATATGAACCATAAACCCTAGGTCACATGGGCCCCAAAGGAAACTAGAAATAGCATAATTTTATCCCTCCTATAGCTCCTTTGTACAAAAGTCATTAAAACCATGGAAAAGGTTATATTGCAAAACCTTAGTTTTCTTGATACGTCATTTCCAAAAACTAGGGCACAATGAGAAACCTGGACAAACAACCCAAAAAAAATGATGTGAGAAAACCAAAACAGGGTCTCAAAATGAAATACATTACCCAAGCAAGGAAACCTCTTCAAAAATTGAAACCCTAGTGAAAACCAGAGCATGAAAAAATAAACCTGTCATGAAAGCGACAATAGAACAAACAACAAAACCAAGAATGATAAATGACAGAAAAACCCAAAATGGAATGAAATGGAAAAGAAAGAACCAAACAAATAGAACAAAAAGAAAAGCACAAACACCAACAAAGGAAACAAAAATAAAAGAAAAAGAAAAAAACCCCTCTTGCGAATGTGCCAAACAAACACACTCAAAAGAAGGAATAGGAGAAGGAGGGACAATGAAACCTACCTCAAAATGCTCCTCAAGATTGACCAAAAATTCACCAAGGTTCGCTCTGCAATTTGCCTTGGCAATCAAATCGATTATTGCAAGACTTTCATGGCTGTGGTTTGCCTAAACAATTCGTATAATAATAATAATGAGGAAATTTAAGCATAATTAAACCTTTAATCATTAATTCGCGCATGAAAAAAAGTTGCATTTAATGCCATAAATGTGGTTGTTTGGGGATGGAGCCAACAACGTGAACAGACAGTTAAGTCAAGAGCACAGAACATCAAAAGGTAAGGCGGACGCGGAGCCGGGTCGGATCCAAAATGGAACTTCACAAAGTTTGAAGTTTGATTCCAAGTTTGGATCTAGTCCCAACCAAAAAGAAAAGAAAAAAACACACAAGCACAAGGAAGCAGGAACAGAGTGAACACTGGACCCAACCCAAACAACAAAGAAAGCGAGGAAGAAAAAAAGTGGAGATGGAGTTGGGATGGGAACATAAAATGGAAACTTGAAACTTCCTTTTTTAGTTCCAATCTCGGTTTTGTGTCCGCACGAGCAAACAAAAAAAACATAAGGAAATGACCAAAAAAAAGGAGAACGGACCAACCCAAGTGTTAGTCTAAAAATCCCAACAAAACAAAGGAAAAACAAAAGAGAAGGGTGGAGATGGAGTGGGAACAATATCTGAACTAGAAACCTTGATAGAGTTCCATGTTTAGATTTAGTTCCGGACCTGCCTCTGAAAAAACAAGAGACAAACTTAGGAGCAAAACAAAAGAAATCCTAAGGCCCAACCAAACAACCAAAGGCGACCAAAACAAAACACAAAACCATTTTGTTCCAAAATCACTACAAAATGGGGTGGTTATGCAAGGCATAACAAGTCTTTGAATTATTTTTCCTTGGTTGTGCTCTGATAAGTATGTAGACTGTAGTATGAATTGCTTCTCTCCAATAGAATTTTAGTATATTTTATTCTTTTATCATTGTTCTTGTTGCTTCTTCAATAGTCCCATTCTTCATTTCAATTACTCCATTCTACTAAGTAGTCCTAGGGGTTGACAAATTCCTCTTTATTCCTCAAACTTCATAAAAAATATTAAACTCATTGGAGGTGAAATCTCCACCTCTGTCAAATCTCAAACATTTTATTTTGATATCCATTTCATTCTCAACCATAGATTTGAATTCCTTAAAGTTATCTAGACCATCTAATTTTTCTTTGAGAAAAGTTACCGAAGTCATTATAGAGTAATCATTAATAAAAAAACATTGAATTTGACTTTGAAACTCTTTCTAGCTTGCTTACCAAGATGACATTCCTTAAAAACAACATTTATAGGATTTGTAATCTTTGGAAAATTTCTTACATCTTGAGTAGAGTTGATTCTAACTAGGCTGTCAAAATTGATATGACACATTCTTCTATGCCATAACCAACTTTCATTAATTTGAGTCATATAGCACATACCATTAGCAACCTTGAGATGATAAACATTTCCATTTGTTCTTCTTCTTGTAGAAATAAGAGTTTCAAATCCTTTTCTGATATCACAACCATCTTCCTAAAACACTAGGTTATATCCTTTGCTACACATTTTTTCTACACTCAAAAGGTTATTCTCGAGACCCTTAACATAAAGAACATCATCTGTATTATGCTTGACATCAAAATTGATTGAACCTTTTCCACTTGTCGTAGCAGATGTATCATCACCAAATTTAACAAGACCTTCAAGTTTCTCAAGTTTAACAAATTCACTCTTATCACCAATCATGTGATTTGAGAATACACTATAAATGATCCAGTTATTCTTCTCTTCTCTAGCATGAAAATTAGTCACCATTTCTCCTTCAATATTATGACCTATTTCAAGAGCACTTTCCTTTATACATCTCTTAGAATGAGCGAAATTAGTTTCATCATTTAGAGCCATGAACAAGAATTCATTATCCTCATCATCAGGGTAATTAGATTCATCATTAGATATGCTAGCATGTTCTTTAACATAATAACTTTTCTTAACTAATTTACCTTTGTTCTCCTTATATTTATCTTTGGAAGCTTTGAAAGGACGTCTTGAAGAATAATTACCAATTTTTCCACAATTGAAACATTTGAAAGGTAACTTATGTATTTTCTAGTGCCATTTTCCAATCTCCTTACAAAGTTTACTTCTACATCATCAACATCATCTAGAACTAATTCTTCATTCTTTTCAGCGTTCAAAAATTTAAAAGAATCTCATTCTTTTAATCACTTGCACCAAACTCTCTCATTTCAAAAGTACTTAAAGCACCAAAAAACTAATTTTTAGAATAAAAATTTAAAATTTGAACTTCTTCGATAGTAGAGACTTTATGACTATAAGATTTAGACAAAGATCTCAATACCCTCTTTACCACCTCATCTTCTTCAAGTTTTCCACCAAGGCCTTTGATATAATAGACAACTTCATCTACTTTATGCATATAGCTTGTAATATCTTCACCATATGACATCCATAAGGATTCAAATTTGATCTTTAAGTTCTACATCTTAGTTTTTCTTGAATTTATCATCTCCTTCATAGATACTTTCCAACTTCTTCCAGATTTCACTAGCAGGTTTTAGATTCATAACTTTCACAAGTTCAGTATTAGAAAGACCACTCAAAAGAGCATACCTTTATTTTCCATTTTTATCATAGGAATTGATCTCATCATCAGTTCTCAAACCATTTGCAAGCATATTTTATCTAGATTCAACTAACTTCGAAATTCTAAATATTAGCGAAACAAGGAAACCTTCCATCTTGGTCTTCCAGAATGCATAATATGATCCATCAAATAGAGGGGCATCCTTCTTGTGCACAATCCCAGATCAACCTCAAGCAGTTAATATTTCTTCTAAGGAACCTTGCTCTAATACAAATTGTTGGATACACAAGACAATTGAGAGGTGGGTTGAATCAATTGTTCATTAAAACATTAAACCATCATTGATATTCAAATCCACCCTTATTATCCTTTAATATATTAAAGTGATTTAACATGTAATAAAATGATAAGTGGTAAAATGGTTGCTTTATGGTTTAGGACACAGAAGAACACTTTTCTCCCACAATCATTCAAGGAAAACCCTAGAAATCTCAATCTAAGGTATGCAAAGGAGAAAGAGATCTTGCAATAGGGTTGTCCTAGGGTTTTATTAGAAACTAAAGAGGGATTCAGCACCAAGCTAGGGCTTGTAAAGACTAATAAAATGCAAGACCTAATGTTGAAACCTAGTGTAATGCAAAACTTCACTAAATGATCTAAAAATGCATGTAAATCAAAACAGAGAGCTGAGAGATTAGAGGTGTGCACCTAGGAATTTGAAGAGGCCTAGATGACTACTTGAAATGATGAAAAAATTGAAATTAATGCCTACTGGGACTCATACGCCAGTCTGGGAAATTTAGTCCCAGATTAGGGTTTTTGGGCAGGAACAAAAATTTGGTAGAGGTATGTCTAGAACTCCTAAAATCTGTAATTTTGACTATATTGGGACTCATACACTAGAAGTGGCATATCATTCTAGTTAGGAGTTTTTGGAAATTAAAAGTCTAATTCTACTCTTCAATGTCTGCTATGTCCTTTCCACGTGATTTATGGATCTGAAACTCTTAATTGTAACTTGTAGGTGTCTTTCAATGATCTCCAATGCAAGGTGGAAAATTTGACAAATTTGAACACTTGACAACTTTCTCCAAACTTTCTCTTCAATATGTCTTCAAATCATACACTAAAGAGAGGGAAAAATGTTGTTTTGTTAGTAGGAATGGGTTTGCTTTGGTCAAACCCCGTTTTGGTGATCAAAATTTGAAATGAAATGAAATAGGAAAGGAGAATGATGAATGAACAAAATGTAATGTTGCAACTCACCAAACCCTAGCAATAAAGTGTTGCAAACATGTATGAAATCACATCCAATGGATGTAGATCTTGAATCTTTCTTGAATTTTGTAGATCTTGAGTTGAATGCTAGCTTGAATCATAAAACCCTACATCCCAATTGTTAGCTAAAAAAAAACATGATGAATGATGACTTTGACATGATGCTTGATACTTGAATAATGTTCTTAAAACACTTGATAATCAGCCCTTGAAGAATCTTGAATGATCTTGTAAACTCTTGTAAACTCTTGAATGCTTCCTTGATCACAAATTTTCTATAATGCATGAATACTTGGAATCTTCAAATGAAAATAAGTGAAAGAAACTTGTATTTGTACTTGTTTATGCCAAATTTATCAAAATTACAAAACAACAATCCAACATCAAATCTAGGAGAATAAAATACTGCTAAGAATTTGAATTAAATTAAAATTAAGGGCCACATGGGACTCATACGTGACTAATATGCCAGAAGTGGCGTATGAGTCCCATTAGGCTTAACTATGGGACAAATTTTTAAAATTCTTAGAATGATGTAAAATCTAGATCAGGGCCCTAAAACTTAGGTGGGACTCATATGCCCAAGGTGGTGTATGAGTCCTAGATCACTAAATCTGGGCCAGACAACCTAAAAAGACAATAATTATGATTGGATGTTGATTTATGTCAGGATTATCCTCAAAAATATGCATTAATTAAGGCTTTTGGATGTAAAATAAGGCCAATCAAATTATAAAGAAGCCCAAATATTTAATAAGACCATAAAAAAGTGTGAGAGTGTGTTACAACACTTTACAACACTCTAAATAAGGCATCAACAAGCTCATTTAGTTCACAAGGTCCCAAGAACTTATGTGAATATGTTAGACATATTACAACACTAAATCAAGTGGATGTTAGGGAGTAATTTTTCCCTCATTACATCTAGCCTCCACTTTATTGAGAGGAGGAACTTGCTTCCAACTCACACTAAAGTAGACCAACACACATTAAGAGGGGTACCAATACACCAATGCTAGTAAGATAGGATGGTGATGATGAAGAGGGTTGCACAAGCCCCTAGGACCAAGGTCCTATGGCAAACCAACATAGGCACAAAAGAACACACATGAAAATGATATAAAAAGAAATAACAAGGCACTAGCATACACTTCCAAGGACAAAGAGAAAAGAAAAGAAAAACAAAAGAGGGGGTGGATCAAGCTTCGGTCATTTGTCCAACATGATGTGGATAAGATCTAGGTTGTTTATCCAAAAAAATCATGCTAACTCTGAGGCAGCATAACTTCAAGTTGTCCATTGGGTGAGTACTCCAAAAGGGTGAGACACATACACACACAGGCGATATGTACTCACACAAACATGTGAGTGGTTATGGGAAAGTCATGCCTTGGTTCAAATTCTTATCCAGCCATACCAAAGTCATACCTCCTGATAACTTTGATAAGGCACCACACAATAATGAACTTCAAGCTTCATGAGGCAAGAAAAGCTTCATATGCTTGGAACTCATGAACAAACAAGATGGATCCATAGGCAAGCAAGGTGTGTTATGTGAGGTGGCCATATAATCAAAATTGCAAATGCAAAAATAATGTAAAGAACATTCAAAGGAGTCTTTCTTAGTTCATGTGAGGACTTAAACTTAGGGAACATTATGCCTAATATCTGCAAGAGAGAACCAATCGAAGAATAAAAGATTCACAACTTAGGGGATTCAGTGTGTCACATCAAGCCACTAAGAGGAAAGTAACATACTTAGATAGATTGTACTATTGAAGGACATCATACCCAATGTCATCCACAAAGTGAAAGACGCATCACATGAAGCAAGAAGACTACACCATGAAACATGAAAAATGAAAAAGAATAATGCCAATGTATGCCCCCACTTTAAAGAAATTGCTAAGCACCATGCTATGAGAAATTACTTTAAAGTAGTAAATGATAAATGCTAATAATAAAGAGGAAATGGGAGCTTATCTTCGAAATCCCTATGCCAAGTCATATGTTTCCAAGTAAAGCTACGTCATGCAAAAGGAAAGAAAGGGGTTTCCCCCAAAATGAAACTACAACACATGAGAGATCCATGGATTTGGGGTTAGTATGTCTTTCCTACAATGTTTTTAGAGGGCTCAAAACTATCATCATTCTGCAAATACTCATGGAACTAGAAGAATGACACAAAGAGAGTGAAATAAAAGAAAAACCTTTCAAGTCAACATGGAAGAGACATGAATGTCTTGATGCCTTGTGTCATCCCCAAAAGGAAAACACAAGAAAAATAAAAAATAAGGGAAAATCTTTTGGGTCAACATGGAAGAGACATGAATGCCTCGATAACTTGTGTTATCCCCAAAAGGAAAACACAAGACAAATGAAATAGATAAAGAAAAATCTAAAAGATTTATGACATAGAGAAGAATGAAGGTAGAAATGGAGGAACATCACAAAGAGAGATAGATACATAAAAAAAAACATGGGGGATCACGTTACACACATGCAATCACACAAAAAAGAAAAAAATGAAAAAATGAAAAATAATTTTTAGGAACATGCAAGTCAACCTAAAGTAGGGACCATCCACATCCCAATCATGTTTATCATATATAGAAGGTGGATAACTAGCCAAAAGGACAACGATATATACCAAACTATGACAAGGCTAACTAGTTCTTACCCCCATTGAGTGTGAGACAAGAATGAGGAAAGGTAGGTGATGAGAAGGATCATGTAATAGTGATCATACAAAGATTCTACAACTATTTACATGATAGGAAGCAAAAATGCACATAGACCTTAAGAGATGATTTCTATGAAGTCAAATTGTTGAAGGATCGTTATTAAAGTATGAATCTCATCAATAAAATGCCCAAGAGTTCAATGAAATGAACAATACTTTGTGTTATCTTTAGGAATTTTGATTCTATTAGGGGCTAGTAGTTTAAGCCAACCTGTGTCTAGAAGGTGTTCCATCTGTTGTTCAATTTCTATTTGAGTATGTAAGAATGGTAATGGTTTGAGTTTGTAGGGTCTTTTGTTTTTATCAACTTCTTGAGTTAAATGTTGAGGAGGAGGACTTAAGATGATCCTGTCATCCTTAGCAATCATTGGTTGTTCTTTAGGAAGGACGACACTCATATCGGGAGGAGGATTTTGATATCCTAACCCTTTAGTATCTTTAGTTCATATTTTCTCTAAGAGTTGATGAATTTCATGTTTACTTGTATCACATCCTTGTTTACTCGAGATCATGAATCCTTTCCATATGTCTCTTCTAGATTGATGGGAGTGTTTTTCACTTTGTTAACATAGAATGGGTTAGTGTTTGCTTGACTAGAGGAACTAGGTTCACCTATTATAGGGAACTTAGGTTCAACTTGTGTCTCAGTTTCTAGATGTAAGTAACCAAACATCTCAGGTGGTAGTATTATAGGGGGTGTTGGTTGTTTCATTGATGGATAAAAGGATGCATTGTTTTCAAGGTTGTTAAGGAAATCGTTTAGGAATTTATTAATGTTGTCATCATCTTCTCTAATGATGTCAACATCATGAGGATGACATGCATTAGGAGTTGAGTGAGCATGATTAAGTTCAATTTCATTAGGGTAATTTTCAAAAGCACAACTTGACACATCCACTAATGATTTCAAAGACATCCAAAGCTTACCAAAGAACATATCTATGATGTAATGCGAATTTTAGATTCTAAACAAGGTAATTACACTATGCAACAATCTAAAATGAAATGTTCTAAATACAATTAACCAATGCACAAGATGGACCAATTTAAACTAGATGCAATGAAGTGAATGAAACAAAAAAATAGAAAGTTATCAACAAAAAATAAAAGCTTATAAATAGAGTTTTGAATTTTGGAAAATACAATTTAAAATATGCATTAGGACTAAATCGCCTAGAGGGTGTATGAGTTCCAATGAGGGTTTTTTTCACAAATTTAATTTTTTAAAAGTATTTTTATGCTTTACAGTTTGGATGGTCTATGGACTAAATGCAAATTCATATTTTAGATGATATTCAATGATGCAAGATGCAAAAATGCAACCTATAAGCACTTTCACTATTACAAGATTTGGAAGTTCCCTAGAAGAAAATTAACTAGTGCAAACCCTAATGCAACGTTAATGCAAGCAAGATCTAGGACTATGATGCACTCCAAATAAAAAAAATGATGTGTTCTAAATGTAGGTTCACCAAAATGATAAATAGGAAAATGGTTGCTTTATGGTTTAGGACATAGAAGAACACTTTTCTCGCACAATCATTCAAGGAAAACCCTAGAGATCTCAATATAAGGTATGCAAAGGAGAAAGAGGTCTTGCAATAGGGTTGTTCTAGGGTTTGATTATAAACTAAAGAGGGGTTCACCACCAAGCTAGGGCTTGGAAAGTCTAATGAAATGAAAGACCTAATGCTTAAACCTAGCGTAATGCAAAAGTTGACTAAATGATTTAAAAATGCACGTAAATTAGAAAAGAGAGCTGAGAGATCAGAGGTGTGCACCTGGGAATCTGAAGATGCCTTGTTGAAGAATTAAAATGCTAAAAAAACTAAAATTAATTCTTGTTGGGACTCATACGCCAGTCTAGGTGATTTAGTCCCAGATTAGGGTTTTTGGGCAAGAATAGAAATCTGGCAAAGATATGTCTAGAACTCCTGAAATATATAATTTTGACTATACTGGGACTCATATGCCAAAAGTGCATATCAGTCCAATTAGGATTTTCTGGAGATTCAAAGTCTAATTCTACTCTTCAATGTCTACTTTGTCCTTTCCACCTGATTTTTGGATTTGAAACTCTAATTTGCAACCTATAGGTGTCTTTCAATGATCTACAATGCAAGGTGACAACTTTGAACACTTGACAACTTTCTTCAAACTTTCTCTTCAATATGTCTTCAACCCAGATCTATAAATCACACACTAAAGAGAGGGAAAAATGTTGTTTTGTTAGTAGAAAGGGATTTTCCTTGGTCAAACCCTGTTTTGGTAATCAAAATTTGAAATGAAATGAAATAGGAAAGGAGAATGATGAGTGAAAAAATGTAATGTTGCAACTCACCCAACCCTAGAAATAAAGTGTTGCAAACATGTATGAAATAGCTCCAATGGATGTAGATCTTGAATCTTGCTTGAATGTTGTAGATCTTGAATTGAATGCTAGCTTGACTCATAAAACCCTGCATCACAATTGTTAGCTCAAAAACAAGCATGATGCATGATGATTGATACTCGAATAATGCTCTTAAAACACTTGATAATAATCCCTTGAAGACTCTTGCATGCTCTTGTAAACTCTTGTAAAATATTGAATGCTTCTTTGATCATAAATTTGCTATAATGCATGAATACTTGAAAGCTTCAAATGAAAATGAGTGAAAGAAACTTGTATTTACTTGTTTATGCCAAATTTTTCAAAATTAATACACTACAAGTCAACATTAGATCTAGGAGAATAAAATCCTACCAAGAATTTGAATTAAGTTTAATTTTGGGCCACATGAGACTCATACACTAGAAGTGATGTATGAGTCCCATTAGGCTTAACTATGGGACACATTTTAAAAAAAATTCTTAGAATGATGCAAAATCCAAATTGGGGCCCTAAAACCTAGGTGGGACTCATAATCCCAAGGTGGCGTATGAGTCTCAGATCACTAAATCTGGGCCACACAACCTAAAAGGACATTAATTATGATTGGGTGTTGATTTATGTCAGGATTATCCTCAAAGAGATGTATTAATTAAGGCTTGTAGATGTAAAATAAGGCCAATTAAAGCATAAAGAAGCCCAATTATTTAATAAAACCCTAGAAAAGTGTGAAAGTGTGTTACAACACTCTAAATAAGGCACCAGTAAGCTCATTTAGTTTACAAGGGCCTGAGACCTAATGTGAATATGTTAGACATATTACAACACTAAATTAAGGCCATGTTAGGGAGTACTTTTTTGTCATTACAAAATATAATAGAAACTAAAACAAAACACCATACACAACAAAACACCATATTGAAATGGAAAATGCAAGAAGGAAAAAAAAGCAGTGATGATTAGCTCACAATATAAAGTAACTGCAACATCAAAAAATACAATAGGCTCTCTTTCGAAGGGCTCACTACCTAAAAGAAAAGAAGGGCTCACTACCAAGGGCTTACTACTAGATTACAAAAAATAAGAAAGAAGATTGTTATAGTGATAAATCAATCTCAAAGCAACAAAAAAGTTCTACCATTGTACCACCAGTATATGCACTCTCTCTCTGAAGAATGTAGACATCTTCTGCTCACTACTTCTATTAGTCTTAGTTGTTAAAGCTCACACCACAGTTTGTACTTTTGTACTTAACATTACAATTCACATTAGACACCTCATTCACACATCCTCCATCAACTCAATGTGCATATATACCCATCACAACCTTGAAAACAATTTAAAAGGTTAGCTATATACCTCAAATGTGCAAATTCAAATGAGGTTAACAATAACAATTCTAATGGTGGAGAGGAATGAAAGTGAACCAAATCACACTTTAATTCAAACCTTTATCCACTTAGACATGCCATGCCATGCTTCCACAAAAACTAAGAAAATTCACAATTAGTGTAAACACCCAAGGTCGACTAAACCTATATTAACACCATTAAGCATTTAAGTACATGCTTCCTCAAATCTAAAGAAGACTCATAGAACAAACACAAAACTTAAACATAATCTCAAATATTCCACAAAAACCCTTAAACCCTACAAATCCCTTCACAACAACTTTCACTTGAAGAAAAAATTCATCTTGTACACCCAATTATCTTTCCACATACTGTAACACATGAATCCAACCTTTTAGAGCACCAAACTTAAAAAAAAATAGACTAAAGATAGATATGATCAATATAAGCAAATCCTTATATCCAGAAGACCAAAAACCATAATACGAAGAAATGATGAGCAAAACCATATCTCCCAAACTATACTACTTTCATAGTTCACACAATGGTGAACCCAAATTTCTCTACACAATGATCCAAGACAAGAAATATAGGCTATAACACCTTTAAACACCTCTAATTAACATATATGAACCACACAAAAAAATCTTCAACCATGAAGAAATGTGGAGCAAAACATTGAACACTACTTTGCTACAATGAACACACTCTCTCTCTGACCACACTATTTCCTCTTCTATTCAAATTTTTCAGTGCAAAAGAACTTGAAAATAAAGCAAATCCACAAAACATCATCTCATCATCTGCAACACTTTCTCATCACCACCAAAACAACTACACTACATTAATTCAACCATACTCAAGAGAGTTGAACAATCTACCAACAAAATCTTATCAAAGTTCACACAATGGTGAGATCCAAGACAAGAAATATAGGCTATAACACCTAGTGACAAAACATACACTAATGAACAACATAATGTAGCTAATCAAAACATCATCAAATACTTCCAACAATATCCTCACATCAATGACAACACAAGCTATATTCATACTTCCAACAATCTCTCAATCTCCCTTTCTCTTCCCCCTCTATCTTTCTCTATATATCCCTCTTTCTATCCCTATCTCTCCCTCTTTATCTATATAGCCATCTCTTCCTTTCTCCCCCTCTCTTCTCTGTTATATCTTCTTAGATCCAAGATATCTATATTCCCTCTTTATATCTCTCTACAACCATGAAGAAATGATCCCTATCTATATCCTTCTATATAAATTTATCTCCATATCTCTTACTCTCATATACACACACACTCCCTATTTCTCCATCCCTATATCTCCCCCCCTCTCCCATCTCTCTCCATACCTTAGCATTTAATATCACAAAACAATAGGCAAAATAGTTACCCCCAAATCATTAATTTAGGTCAGCTAGTTATTTGTGTACATTTCATTGGATTAGACTGGATTAACCCTAAAATATTCGCATTTTAATGAACCCAACCAATCCTATACAACCTAGTCTTATTTTAGGGTTTCTTATTTATTTTAGAGTTTCTCATATATATACTTTTATGATATTTACATCTCAATTTTATATTTGAAACTCTTTGCATGACCATTTCTTCATTTATTTTATATTGTTACATATTTTTTCCATTATCTTGATTATAAAATTCATTTTATTTACCCTACCAATCCTTGGAAACCACATTAGGGTTTCATTTCCATATTTTATATATCATTGATATTTCTAATTTTTCAATATGAAAGTGTACCTTTAGGATTGTTTTTCCTATCTTTTGTTTATGTCATGAGTTACTTACAATCTTAATCTTCCATTGAGTGAGTAATGAGTTACATCAAGTACACAATTATGGATTCATCCTTTGAGTTTGAACTCGACCCTACATAATGTTTACTTCTATTCTCTTCTATTCTTCTTCCCACGTAGTTTATCTTCATATTATCTACTCCTTTATAGTATCTAATAATTTAATATATTTAAAATACCTTGGAAGATTTATCGTTATGTTGAACAAGGGAACACATATTCTCCTAGGTCAACTTGGTGAAAGGTGTGCATAAGATCAAAGACACAAGAAATCTTTCTATGATGATTTATGAATTTTTTTTACTCTCCTTAGTACACAAAATCTAAATTTCTCATTATGGATTATTATTTTAAAGTTTTAATTATTTTGAGATGATTGTTACAAAAAAAATCATAGAAAAGAGAATTTGTATGCAAAAGTTGTGAGCATTTGATGTTTCAAATATGAAGGATTAGATTAAAATAATTATAATTATTTTTTGGTGGATAATTTTTAAAAATAACTATTACATTATGTAGAGCTTTCATCTACCTTTCCAACGACTATAAAAATCAAAATTTTGATTAGTAATGAAAAATTTATGCCCTTTTTTTATTGAAGTATAATTTTTGGGATTTTAGATAATGGATATCCATTTTGCAATAATGTATATCTATTTTGTCAAAATGGATATCCATATATCCATTTTGGAAACAAAAAACTAATAAAAAACCTTTAGGAAACAAATATTCATTACTAACAAATATATGTTTTTTCTGACATAAAAATTTTCCCTTGGTTTTTTCCTTGGGAAATCTTTGGAATTAGGCTTGGTATTTTCAAGCCTAAAAGGTCAATTGATCCAATGTGTTTATATGTTTCATCCCCATTTTAAGAATTCACCCTTTGTGTTGATGATTTTTTTAATTTGAATTTAAAGTCCTAATTGATAGGTTGACTAAAAACCATCCATAACTTTCAAACCGTTTCACCTTTTTGAAATCCAAAAGATGTGTCACACTCTATGCTTCACTAGTTGTAGCGTCAAAAAATGAATTCCATATTTTTTTAGCCAAGTAAAGTTGGCCAAAAAATTATTTTTTAGTATTTTCAAAAAGTAATCGTAAAAAAATTATAACTAATTATTTACTTACAATTTTTTTTAAAAAAATATGTCACTTCCGAGCTTATGTCATAAATACTTATATTTAGCAATTCAAAAAAAATAAAATCTCATACTTATGTATGCTAGAATGACACCTACTTTTTCTTCAAAAAATTATAGTAGTGCTTCATTAAAATTTTAAATTTTCACCAAATAAATTTACATTTTTCTAAACACAATATAGTACAACCTATAAACTACATTTAATTTACTAAAAATTATGCCCCTACATACTTTCCAATTTTTTTTAATTACCTATTCATTTTTTTATGTGAAGTTGCTTAGCTATGGTTTTTTTATATTTTCATAGCCACTTAGAGGTATAGTTTGGCCCATCATGATCTTGCACTCACCCTTTGAATTCTAATTTTTTTCTTGAATACCACAATCTTAAATTAGATATTGGATGTGTCTCCAATTTTTAAACTCACCTAGAACACTTGCTCCCTTCAAATGGATAACTCTATGCATTAATGAGATCCATAGGTAGATGAAATATATCCTTCATCGTAGCTTTAAGTGTCAGTATCCAATTAAAATTAATCTTGCACATAATTAATGTGACCCTTTTCAAACTATGTATCATTCTATCATTCATGATTCCATCCACATCATCTTCAATTTAAATGTCAACTTAGATTATCATGGGTAAGAATATACTAAATCAAAAAAAACATTTAGATACTAAAATTAACCTTTCAAACACATTTGTGGCTACTTTCTATATCTTATTGCCCCTTCTTGTTGCTCCCTCTCCATCTAGCATGGCTTCTTGGGCTCTTCCACAATCCATTGTACTTTTTAGTGGTGAACAACCCAACCAAGTGTCACCCCTCATGCAACCAACCAACCTTGTTGGAATTCTACACATTAATGTAGCCAATGATCAAACTCTACTAAACTATTAAAACTCTTTTGTAGCTTCCTCTCACCTCATGTAATCTTGATTCATTTAGGCTCTATTCATCACCTCTATTAGAAACACCTCATGTCCCTCTTTGCCTCTAAAAAAACCTATATTTCCATTTGAGTAGGTTCATGACCTATCATACAAACACTCCTTAGGAGTATTAATTGAGCTCATGCACTTAACTCAAATCTTTTAGTATCACACCTTTTTATGTGGTCTAAAACACAAGACACTATCTTAATTGTTTCAAGTGTGTTCACTCTCCAATAATGCTCCCATCCTAGTTTTTATAAGTTCCTAGCCACTCACTATTGACAAAATTTTGGTTGTTGTTAGTAACTCCACTATTGAATCTTAACTCCTATTATTACAACAAAGTCAAAACTCACATCTTTTATCATTTCAAGTGAAAATTATCTTTTTTATAGGCATGATGGTCAACACTGTGCAAAACTCTCTATAATGTCCACAATTTAAAGCTCACAAACATTGCAAATCTTTAGCCTCTAATATTTGCAAGTACCAAAATTTGGGATGCTCTTGCATCAATGTCCCACATCAAACTTGTCTTTATTTTCTAAAACCATTCTTTTTTCACAAAATTCCTGGCCTTATCTCATACATAATAATCAAAATATCCCTAAACATGCTTATTTATGTGTTTGGACTAAAGTGTAAAGAATTTATCACATCCATCTCATCTACTTTGATACACACACACACACCCTTTTTACCTAGGATAATTCATCTCTAAAGCAATACCTTATCACATGCATGCATATTGAGGGAATAGTTTTGATTAATGTGGTATAGGTAGATATTAGGGGTTGGAAAGCATGCACAAAAGGAGGGTGATGATTTTGCAGGTGGTAATCCAAATTCACTAAAAAAGACCTTACATAGGTCAATAAGAGAAAATGGCATTCAAAAGATAGTCTTGCTAGGGTTGTGAAGCTATTCTTTTTCCCTATCACATAGTATTGTGTTGTGTTAGAGCCTCATAATCTATGTGATGATTGCTTAATCCCTAATCCAATATAGTTAACAAAGGAAACATTGGTCACACCAAGATTATGTAAGTTTAGTACAACTCTCCCCAACCTTCTTAAAACTAGTTATTGGAGACCTTTTAGTAATGCCTCAACCCTACCTAGAAGAATCACCATTTATCTCTAAAATGCTTTCATTATAGTTTAAATTAATATGTATACTATAATTGGAATATTTGTGATTAAGAGGATTTATAATTAAAGTTGGTGTGACAATTGTTTGGGGGAACTAAGATTTATAAGTTCTTTTAAATCATATTTTTTTAAAATGACATGTTTGTCATAACTCATCTATTTTTTATGAGTTGAGGCTTTAATGTATTAGATGATAATAAAAACTAGTATTGTGTTAGATGTGAGTGTGGGAAGTTCCATTGGTTAATATTATAGAAATAATAAGGGATACAAAAATGCAACAAAAAAAGGTGTACATAGGATATTTGGTGAAAATGGGAAGGTATATTAATTGTAATAGTGAATATAGAGGGGGCATAAAAAACATAGACTTGAGGGGTAGAAATGATACTAGAGGTGTTTCTCAATACCCTACAAATGCAAGTGCTATGTCATTGGTTTATTAAGTGAATCCCTTGGGATTTTTACACACACTTATGGCATCCTCCATTGTTGCACACACCCACCACCGTAGCCTAGCTTCTTACACACACTTAGGAAAAAACACTCTAAAACAAGCATTCAACTATATTTTTTCAAGTATGTTTAAGGTTTGACTTAGGTATGCCCCTAAACATGCTATAGGTGCCAAGTTTTTCCACTTCAGCATTAACATGTATTGTAGCCCATGGAGAAGCTAACAAGAATGTGTGTTTAATCAACATGTATGAAGGATATAGTTGGGTGTAGGAGAACACTAGTGCATAATATAGGACACTAGCACACATAAAAGACATAAACAAACACATTAGAGTCCATAATGAATTTTGTGACAACACATAATTCTAACTTAAGTCTAATGATGTAATCATCTCCTATCTTCCTCCAACAAATTCATCAAGGATGAGTATCTTAACATACCTTCTATCTCTTCTCTTTCTTTTTATATTATAAAAAAACAATGTAGTGATTGTTTAGTACTTAATTTTTTTTCTTAAACTACATTTTAGGCAAAATTAAGCTTATTTAATAATTAAATATATATCCAAAAAAATTAGAGAGATAAGTAAATGCCAAACTACCAAAGGGTGAGAATGTGACAAAGAAAAAAATAAAAAATCCAAGAAAATTAGAGAGAAGTAAATGCCAAACTAGCAATGGGTGAGAATGTGACAAGAAATGCAGCCAGCTCACCATGGTGAGATTCCATGCTATCAATATCTTCATCTCATTCATACCAATCGCAACCTCATGTACTAGAACAATTCAGAACCATACAAAAATGGGAACACAATTTCAACATGGTAGGTCGAAAAATGTTTAGATGATAATCCAAATCCTATAGCACTGGCAGATTATCAATGCATTCATTTTTCTATTCTTTTTTTGTTTTCAATGCATTAATTGAAGTACTTTTTCCTTCTGGTTGGCTATTTTAAAAGCTTTGTTCTTTTGCGATTATAATTCCAGATGAAGTTAAGTTGAAATCACCAACTAAACGAAGGTCCAATGCGACTGAGGCACAAACATGCAGCCAATGTGTTCCTTTCACAGCATCTCAGGGGCCCATTAAGACATGCACGGAGAGGTGAAGACAGGGAAAGAAACAGCAACGGGCCAAGAAGCCCAACATTAATGGAGGAAAACATGAGATTAGAGCATTTATTGAACTCCGTCAACATTACATCATCCGAAAACCAACCTTAAATTTATTTTCTCTGTTGGACGGTCAGGTCGGTGCTGATGAACATCCATTCACATGTATTTTCAATGTGGGGTGGACCCAATCCGAACACTGGGTTTTTTTTTATTAGATTGAGTTGGGTGGTGCAGCTAATCATTTGTATTTTAATCTCATAAACAAGAGTAAAATCATTGTTTTGCAGCATGGACGGTCTGTCCTGGAGCTATCCATTGTCCAGTGATAGCTCCGCCTGACATCTTCATCCTCATCCCTCTGCCTCCCCACATTTCTTGAATCGCTCATCATATATATAGCACCAAACATATTACCACACATTTCACTGATAATCTTGCAATACTATAGCATTGAGAGTGCAG
The DNA here is from genome assembly GCA_007258455.2 of Sequoia sempervirens. Lineage (NCBI taxonomy): Eukaryota > Viridiplantae > Streptophyta > Pinopsida > Cupressales > Cupressaceae > Sequoia > Sequoia sempervirens. Next base: position 108,221,534 of record VDFB02379711.1, read on the forward strand.
ATGGCGTTGGGCATAGATTTCGGCAGCTTGGACGAGGCGCTCAAGATCGAGTCTTTGAAGACGTTTGTTGCAGAGTTTATCTCCACTCTGCTCTTCGTCTATGCGGGCGTGGGGTCGGCCATGGCCTACGGTTCGTCTGCTCTTGTTGCCTCTACATACCCAATTCTGTTGCGCTTTTTATAACGCCAGATTCTTGTTTGAAATGCAGATAAGTTGACGTCGGACGCGGCTCTGAGCCCGGCTGGTCTGGCAGCAGTTGCAGTGGCTCATGCGTTGGCACTCTTCGTGGCCGTCTCCATCGCGGCCAACATCTCCGGCGGCCACGTCAACCCGGCGGTTACTTTCGGCCTTACCTTAGGCGGCCACATTACAGTGATCCGCGGCATTTTCTACTGGATTGCTCAGCTTTTTGGCTCCACCGTGGCTTGCATTCTCTTGAAATTGACCACCGGCGGTTTGGTAAGCTTAATTCCGCTGGACAAACTGGCCGCTCATTGTTAATAATGCAGCTGTAAAGCTTATTGTGATATGTGTGCAGGCAATCCCAACTCACAGTGTGGCAAGCGGCATGAGCTCAGGAGAGGGAGTGGTAATGGAGATGGTGATAACATTCGGACTGGTGTATACTGTGTACGCAACTGCCGCAGACCCGAAGAAGGGGGATGTGGGAATCATTGCACCCATTGCAATTGGGTTCATCGTGGGAGCCAACATCTTGGCCGCCGGACCCTTTTCTGGCGGGTCGATGAACCCTGCTCGCTCCTTTGGGCCGGCCTTGGTGAGCGGTGATTGGACAGACCACTGGGTTTACTGGGTGGGTCCTCTGGTTGGAGGAGGGCTTGCCGGTATCGTCTATGGAGGCATCTTCATTGATTCTCATTCACATGTTCCCATTGCAACGGAGTGCTAAGTTAGCTTGCAAAACATTGTCCTTTTCACTTCTGTACCAGTGATGTGTGAATAAATTAATGTACACATTTTGCCTAGCTCATGCTAAATTCTGAGATTGGTTCCTTTATATAAGCTGGCTGTGTACAGACAATAATCAGTGCCCCTGTTTTCCTATCAAAGAACTGTTAGCTTGTAACGAATCTTTAATTCATCACATAAGCCAAAAGTCATACAAGGCACATAAGTCAAAAGCACAGAGAGAGTGGTGATTTGTGAAATATTTTAGGTTTAATCGCCGGATCATAAAAGATCCGAACTAGTTGAAAAAATGGTATCAGACAATGAACCCGGCAAATACGGAACCATCACTAACGTACTAAAGGATAATATTTCTCTACTGCTAATATCTACCTACACCACCACACCCTACTTAAAGGGAAAGGGCCCTCATATTCTCTATTACTAGTACCTAGAGACTCCACTACACCCTATTTAAAGGTAAAGGATCTATTATTTTCATATTATTAATATTTATGTATTACACCACATCTTATTTTCATGATAGCGTTCTATTATTTATTTATTATTGATATCGACATATTCCATTGCATCTTATTTGAAGAAAATAACCCTACTATTTCTCTTTAAGATCATCCTACTCCACCATAGGAAAGGATACTCTACTACACCCTACTTAAGGGAAAGGGCCCCATTGTTTAATGTGGGGTGTAGGGGGGCATGCAAATTGTGAGAAGAAAATTAGTTCTTATTATTTCAATGGGAGTTGTGTATATCTCACAACAATGTCAAGAAAGAGAAGGGGTTCAATTTGCAACTGAGTTGGTATTCGATAAGTAACGTTCATTATATAAATGAGGATTTAAGTGTAATGTTAATTAAATTAAATTTAGAATAAAAGAGTTGAGATTGAAAAAAATATTAGCATTAGAATATTGAGATTGAGAAATCAAATAATTAAGAGGGAAATAAGGAACTTATATCAAGTTTTGACCTTGATAAATGTAGAGCTCTACTCTCCATTTTCCTTAGAACAATATTTTAATTTGTATTTTATCTTCTTTCTTCTTTTCTCTAGTCGACCATTTTGTGAGAAGAAAATCAATCCCTAATATTTCAATGAGGGTTGTATATATCTTACAACAATGTTAAGAAAGGAAAGGGGGTTCAATTTGCATCTGGGTTGGTATTCGATAAGTAATGTTCACTATAAAAATGAGGATCTAAGTGCAATGATAATTAAATTGAGTTTAGAATATAAAGAGTTGAGATTGAAAAAAAAATGTTACCATTAAAACATTAAGATTGAGAAATAAAATAATTGAGAGGGGAATAAGAAGCTTACATCGAGTTTTGACCTTGTTGAATTTAGAGCTTTGCTCTCCATTTTCCTTTAGGATAACATTTTAATTTACATTTTATCTTCTTTCTTGTTTTCTCTAGTCAACCATTTTTGTTTCTCCTTTGGCTCAATTATTAATCAATTGTGAGACGTTACATGGTTTTCTCGTGTTACATCTCAAATTTTTATATAAATTGCCACATTTTCAAGCAAATTTGCAAGGTTTCCTTTTCTCATGGCATCAACAACAAGACCACACTACCAATCATCTCAAAGATCAACATGGCTAGCACAATATTTAGAGGCTGTTACTTTGACACCTCTTTTCTATTATGAAATTAGTTAATAATCGACATATTGGCTTGAGTGGGCCCCATAATAATGAAGTTCACAATTTGTATTTTTTAATGTAGCGAAACCATTAATTTTTCCAAAAGTATCATACAACTAGCATGATGTTTTGAAGTTGCTAATCTAACAACTTGGACATGTTGCACTCTTTGGATAAAACTCAATGAGTTGGAAAAGCTAGTAGGCCAAGTTTTATTGATACCCTTTATGGGTACAAAGAAATAAAGTAAGGAAAACTTATAATATATGATACATGTCACCTTGATGCTTCTCAAAAATATTGTTAGTCTAGCAAGTTGTTTTGGTTGCACAATTGGCTAAAGATAACAAGATAGATAAAGTGGGTCCTCCACTTTAGTAACAACTCCAGAAACTACAAGTTGGATTTCCTATGCAACAAAACTATTGATCATCTCCAAGATCAATGATGTGTGCAATATTTCAAAGATGTCAATATGATTTCTACTAGATCATAAACATTGCACCATTACGTTCAAAATTATACATATCAGCTAGTGGTGGAACCCACTTTAGAAAGGAGCTTCATAAAGGGTATAATGTCATGACAAGAAAACATGACACCTCAATGCTCCTTAGAGACATCAGTAGGCTAACACCTGTATTTTTACATTATTGATGGAAGGTAAATATAACTACCTAGGAAAATGAACTCCTTAGATTCATTCAATGTGATTCAAAAGGGACTCATCTAATGGTTGAAGTAAAAGGCTCCTCAAGAAGCAAATTAATGACAACTATTTCATTAAAACTTGTTCAAATGGATAAGATAATCTTAGCCATGTAGATTCATAACACGTATGTTCAAACTTTAAATTATTGAAGCTCTTTTTCTCATTGAAAAGGATTTTCTATTTTGGTAGAGGAAAAGATATATCTTTTTGATATTCAAGATTCTAATAAAGATATTGTATTTCATTATATCCATTTAATTAAGGAAATTACAATTTTCCAAGACTAGTGTTTCATGCTTTGTGTAACAAAAAAAGATATGTATAAATTATCTCATCTTACTATCTTCTTTGTGACTTTTCCTCTACCATTTTTATCATTATTCAGTTTTAAGTTATTCTAAGTCTTACTTAATTCGTTTGAAGGTTTGTTATCTACAAATAAAATTATAATTGTGCATATTTATGCCCCTTCGTTTGAATGATCTGAGAATTTGCAGCGGGATCAACGCTCGTTTCGAATAAGAAGCTAGGTGAGGCTAACCCGAAAGAAGCGGATTCTAGAAACAAAATTCTGGTGGACCCAAGAGGAAAGAATATCCTGACTGCAAATCTATGGGTTCCCCTATCGGTCAAAAAAGTGAAAAACCTAAAGGTGTGGTGGGGACCACTGGTGAAAATGGAGGTAATCGTAAACCTTGGGTCTCTCTGTTTGGGGTTAAACCAAAGGAAAGTCATCTTTCCCTCCAGTGCAAAATATCTTTATCCCAGAGAAAGGTAAGTTTGCAATTTTTGTGCCAGATTTTTTAATTGATCATAACATTGCTTTATTGGAAAGAACCCTGGTGGGTAAATTTCTGGGCCCTAGACCAAACATTGAAGTGGTTAGGGAGTTTATAAAAAAAATGGATAACTCATGGAAAATTCTTAGTGGCAGCTCTCCCAAAGGGATTTTTTGCATTTGAATTGACCTGTAGGGAGGATATCTTGGCTGTAAGAAGTGGCAGTCCATGGGTTATAAGGAAATCCTCCCTAGCTCTTAAAAAATGGTCTTCAAATCTAGACCTTTCAGATTCTATTTTTGAGAATGCCCCAATGTGGGTCAGAATTCTGAGTCTCCCCCTGGAGTACTAGAATGAAGATGTCTTTTATGGCATTACGAACTCTTTTGGAGAGCTCCTTTCTATTGACTCTATGACAACTGCTAGAAAGAGGTTGGTATTTGCAAGAATATGTGTGGGGGTTTCTCAGAACGTCGACCTTCCTTCATCAGTCGAGATTCTTTTGAAGTTGGGCTCCTAGTCGCAGGCTATTGAGTTTGAAACTATTCCTTTTACTTGTTTCAAATGTAGAAAATTTGGGCACTGGGCTAAGAAATGTCCTTTAAATGCCATCAAAGAAAAGGAGAAGCTAGTTGGAACTTTGAAATCTATTTGGAGAAAGAAATCAGAAGGGGAAATCCTAAAGAATAAAGAGTCTAATGATCATGGTATCTCAAAAGAGGTCGGTTGTGATATGGGAAGTAAGTGTGAGGGTCCACAGGAACCCGAGCGTAAGGATTTAGAGGACACCTCGTAAACTAAGGAAAAAGAAGCAAATGCAGGACAAAAGGTTAGTGATCAAAAGTAGAGTCAAGATGTTGATCCTTTATTCCAAGAGTTGAGCCTAGTTGAGAATATAGATGAGAATCCAAGCTTGGAGGATATTCCTATCCAAGGTTTTTCCTTGGAGTTGAATATCCTTCTTCTACTCCCTTCCTCTGAAGGTTTTTTTCCTTTAGGTGTAGATCCCTTTACGAATCCCAATTTCATGGATTTTGTAAAGGAATCCTTTGATAATCAAAACCAAACTATTGAACCTTCAAGTGACTATTCAACCTATCATTTGAATGGAATTATGGATACTTTACCTTGGGAGCAAAGACTTCTAACTGATAAGGAATGGGAATCTAGTAAAGAGATGAAAAGTCAAGAAGATACTGATAGAGAGGAGGTTTTATCCAATAAAAAGAAGAAATAAGACAAAAAATGGAATACTCCAAGTGGTATCTCTACTAGGTCAAAAGCTAAGGAAGACTATGGAGTAACAAAGAACTCTCATGGAAAAATATCTTCTAAATGGACAAGAGAGCATAACAATTTTTAGGATATTGTGGATGGGTTTCTAAAAACCATCTTGGAGTGCCTCCACTCCCTTGGTAATTCATGAAGATCATGTCTTGGAATATTAGGGGACTTTATAATCCCCATAAGCAGGATGTGTTGCACAATTTTGTTAGTTATCACAAGCCTAATATTCTCCTTATTCAGGAAACTAAAATGTCAAAGGAAAAAGTGGAAAAGATGAAATTGTTTCAGTACTATAGTATATAAGGCAATAACTCAAATGGTGCTTTAGGAGGTATAGCCACTTTCTGGAATAGTCAAATAATCAAAGGGGATCCGATTTTGGAGTGATTGAACCATATTGTGACTAGATTCACCCACATTAGGGATAATTATAGTTGGATTCAATCTAATATGTATGCTCCCAATGGAAAAGGTATCAGAAAATCTTTCTGGTTGGAGTTGGTTGCTTTCTGAAGGATTTTTAACAATGAGTCTTGGGTTGTTATGGGGGACTTTAATACTCCCTTACTGAATGAAGAAAATTTTGGAGGATCCCAGATCAATGCGAAAAGTAAGGAGGATCTTCAAAATTTTATCAATAACCATGCATTGATTGATATGGATTTGTAGGGCACCTTCTATACCTGGTCGAATCGTAGAAAGGGTATGGATCTAATCCATGTTAGATTAGATAGAACTTTAATTTATGATCAATGGTTCTTAAACTATTATTGTTCTCTTAAAGCCCTTTCTAGGATTGGATTTGACCATTTCCCCATTAGTTTTGTTGTAGATCCTTTAAAGATAAACAAAAATATCCCCTTCAGAGTTGAAAAAATGTGGCTTTCCCATCCTCTTTTTAAAGAGGAAATTAGGAAATGGTGGAATATTAATATCTCTAGAACAACTATGTTTAGAGTGGCCAAAAAACTCAGGGAAGTTAAATTCAATTTTTAAAAATGGAAAAAAGAATCTTTTGGTAATATTTTTAGGATTAAATCTGATCTTCAAATGGAGTTGGGGGAGATCCAAAACAAAATCCAAAAGGATGGATATTTGAATGATATTAAGGAAAAAGAGAATGAGCTCCTAATTAAGATGCATGGAATCATTTCTAAAGAAGAGGAGTTTTCAAGACAAAGATCTAGAGCCTTGTGGTTATCTACAGGTGATAAAAATACTAGGTACTTTCACTTGTTGGCCTTAAAACATAGGGCGGTCAAAAAAATATCTCTTATTGAAGTCGATGGTAACAGGTATGAGGAGGAGGAGGAGATCAGAAGGCATGTTGTTAACTTCTTCAAAAATCTTCTTTCGAAGAATAAGGAAAATAACCAAAATGATCAAGATCATTTGATAGAGGCTATACCCAATGTGATCAATCAGGAAGATAATTCTATGCTAACTGCTATTCCATCAAGTGAGCAAATTAGGAAGGTTGTTTTTTCCTTTGAAGGGAGTAAAGCTTCGGGACCTGATGGGTTTCCTATGTTTTTCTTTCAATGGTTTTGGGAGATAGTTGGAGAGGATGTGGTGAATGTTGTAAAATAATTTTTTGGATCCAGAAGTCTGCTAAAAGAGTTGAATGCTACCTTTTTGGTTCTCATTCCTAAAAATCCTAGAGTGGTGGACTTTGATGCTTTCAGACCTATCAGCCTTTGTAATTCAATCTACAAAATCATCTCTAAGGTTCTGACTTCTAGACTTTTAATTTTTTTTCCTTCTTTGATTTCACCTCAACAAAATGGATTTGTCCTTGGTAGACAGATCCTTGATTCATTAGTTACTATGCATGAGAATATCCATTCCTTGGTTGAATCAAAGACTGAAGGTTTCCTCTTAAAGCTTGATATTTCAAAAGCCTATGATAGAGTTGACTGGAAATTCTTGTTTAAAATTTTAAAGGCGTTTGGGTTCAACAACAGGGTTCTTCAGTTGGTGGAGTAGCTTGTGTCTACTGCTTCGATCTCTGTTATGGTTAATGGATCTCCCTCGATTTTCTTTCAAAGCTCCAAAGGTCTAAGACAGGGAGACCCAATTTCTCCTATTTTATTTACTATTATGGTTGAAAGTCTTAGAAGAAATTTGAAAAGGATGATAGATCAAAGATCCCTTCTTGGTCTCAAACCGTCCTCTAGCAATTTGATCTGTTCTCATTAACAGTTTGTTGATGATACCATGCTCTTGGGAAAATCTACTGTTTTAGAAGGAAAGACTTTGAAATATTTGTTGGATGCGTATGGAAGGGCATCCGACCAGTTGATTAATAAACATATAAGCTCTCTCTTCTTCTTTAATACTCTTGAATTTAGACAGAATAAAATTTCCAGAATCCTAGATTGTAGGGTGGATTCTTTTCCTACCACCTATCTTGGTTTACCTTTAAGCCTTAAATCCCCGGAGTCCTTTTGGATTTTGCTGGTTGAGAGGTTCAGTAAGAAGCTTGCTGGATGGAAAGGAGCTTTGCTAGGCCAAGATGGTAAATCTCATCTCTTCAAAGCTACTCTTTAGAATCTACCGATTTATGCTTTAAGTCTTTTTAAAATCCCTGCCAAGTTTGTGGATGCCATTGAAAAGATTCAAAAAGATTTCTTTGGTCGAGTGTTGAAGATAGAAAAAGATTGCCTTTAATAGGGTGGGATATGGTATGTAGACCTAAAAAAGCTGGTGGTTTAGGTCTTAGAAAAATAAGGATGTTTAACAAAATTCTTCTTGCAAAACAAATTTGGAGGCTATTTTCATCCTCAGGGGAATGGACTAATATTCTGATAAGCAAATATTTGGAGAATAACAGATCTCTTATTATCATGATGAAATCCCATCTTCTACCTAGAGGCTCAACCTGTTGGAATAACCTGATTAATGGTAAAAAAATTGTTGAAATAGGAGTGGAAACCAAACTAGATTCTGGGAGGATAGATGGTTATTTAATGATCCCCTTACTAAAATTGAACCTTTTTGCGGGTGGGTAGAGATTTGTAAAGCTTGATTTGGTTTGTATGTTAAAGATTATTGGATAAATGGAAAATGGGTGGATCTGTGCCTTGTAAGTCAAGCTCTTGCTCCTATTCATTCATCATTGTTGGCTGTCAGACTTTGCCATGATCAGACTGAAGACCGTATTGTCTGGAAAGATGAACCTTCAGGTAACTATTCTGTGTCGTCAGCTTTTGCTAGGCTATCTGCTACCCAGGCTCCTCCCTTCTGGTCAAAAGCTTGGATCAAATACCTGGTTCCTAAAGTCAACATCTTCTTCTGGATCCTTCTTCAAAACAAAGTGCTCACGGTTGATAATCTTTGCAAGCGAGGTTTTCAAATACCCAATAGATGTTATCTCTGCAAGATGGCAGCAGAGTTAGTATGTCATTTTTTTCTTCATTGTCCTTTTGTTGCCTCGATTTGGGAAAAACTCCTCTGTCATTGGAATTTATCTTGGGTGTTCCCCTCATCAATTCAAGACTTCTTCATCCAATGGAAAGCCCCTACTCACAACCTAGCTCTTCAGAAACTATGGGATTTTCCTTCCCTCATGTTGCTTGGGGTCTATGGAAAGAACGAAACAATAGAATTTACAGAGATAAAGAATCTTTGAAGGTCATTGTGTTTGATAAAATAATCAGATTAATAAAATAAAATTTCAATGCTATCCCCTGGAAGGCTTGTAAAACCGAGAAAGTGGCTTGTTATTCCTATAATCTTACGATTGCTAAGGAATGGAATATTAGTTTTGATATTTCTCGTGCTCATAAATAGGCCAAGAAGGACAGGGAGGGTGTCTGCTGGACTTTTCCGCCTAACGGTTGGATCAAAGCCAACTTTGATGGTGCGGAAAAAGGTAATCCTAGGGCAATGGGATGTGGCGGAGTTATAAGGGATTCTTTTGGCAATTTTATCAGTGCGATAGCCACACCCCTTGGCTCACAAACCAATCACTTAGTTGAGGCTGCTGGAGCTTTTCATGTTATAAATTTAGCTCATAGTCTAAATTTTAAAAACCTTTGGCTTGAAGGGGACTCAAAAAATATTATAGAATATCTTTTAGGTGGGTCCCCCCCTCATGGACCATAAAGTCTTGGATTGATGATGCTATTTCGACCTTAGCTAAATTTGAAAATATAAAGATATCCCATGCCTATAGAGAGGCCAATGCTATGGTGGAGTTTTTTGTGAATGAAGGGGTTAAAAGTAAAGGACAGTGCACTTGGCTGAACATTATTGATTTAAGTGTTAATGTTTGTGCCCTATTGAACTATGATGCATCACATGGGCAAGATGCATGTCACCTCATTAATGATGAAAGAACGGGGTAAGTACATCACTATCATTAGATTGCATGGGGTCGAGCTAATTAGCTTATCCTATAAGCTTTCTTGGCACGCTTTGTGGGCACACAGGTTTGGCGGGACCATTTTGAGTAAAAATATTGTCACTATCTGCATTACAATGCTTGCTAAAATGGGAGGAGACAGAAAAAGGGTTGAACCAAAAAACTTCGAGAGGCACACAAAAAACATTAAAGCGTGGAACAAAGTTAAAAGTGGGGGTTTACTCCCTTTTCTGGAAAAACTCCATGGGTCTAATCAGGAAGCTATAGAGCATTTTGAGAAGAATTAGGACAATGGGGAAATAACCCTTTTTGGCAGGAAAGTAACGCTTGATGAAAATCTCATTGCTGAAGTGACTGGTATGTCCACTGAAGGACATAAATTTTATCGGGATAGGATTTTCTTTGATGAAGCGGTGGTCAGATTTCCAAAGAAAGATAAGGAAAAATTGAAACTGGTGAAATTCTCCAACAGTTACTTTGAGGTCGACACCATTAAAGCTCTCTAGAGAAAAATTCTTTGTGTCATAATGGAGTATATCACCCTAGATGGTCGTTTCACTAGGGTCTACAACTATCACTTTTCCTTGCTCAATCATTTCCGATATAAGGTAAGGGTTTCTCTCCCCTATTATCTTCTTTGTTCTTTAAGAAAGAGTTTGGAAGACCATAAGAAAAACCATAAAAGATATCCTATTCTACACATTGGTCTAATTAGGTTAATTTATGAACATTTCCAAAATATGCCGGCCTTGCTAACCAAGATGCCTCTTTGGCGTCTGAGGAGGATGACACCGAACCTAGTTGTTCAGAGTATAAACCTAATTTGAGTCTAGTTAGGATGGTCCTAAATCCACCCTCTATCTAGACTGGCAAGAAAACCCAAATCTAAGATCCCCAGTCTGATAAAGTCAACCCTGCTTCTAAGCTTGGAAGCTCTACTCCTAAAGCTAAAGGTGCTGGAATGAATCCTCCTTTCAAAAACCTTGTTGTGTACTCTGAAGATTCTCCTGATTCTGAGGATTCTGGCACTAATAGTATTTCCTCCTCTGCTGCCCCATCGATAGACAGAGAGGTTAGAACTAGGTCCCCTGGAGCCTCTGACTTTCCTAAAAGTTGCTTCAATCTTGATAGGGACTCTTCAATTGATTTTCTGGGTATAGCTAAGAATAATGTTATGAACCATTTCAAATTTTCAAAATGGGTTTTTCATGAAATTAATTAGCTTAAAATAAAAAAACTGGGCCCTACAGAGTAAATTAGAAGAAATGGGAGCTAAGGTTTCTGCATTATGCAAGAAGGATGTTGAGAGTAATGGTAACATTGCTAGTAAAGAGATCTAGGACAATGTGGGTAAGGATAGATGGATTGAAATTGAATTGGAAAAAATGAAAAATACTGTGAAAATAATTACTGAACAAAACAACAGGATGGTAAGACATAATGCCATCATTATCAACGCTATGACTGAAAATTTGGAAAAAGCTCAATAGGGGTCTTTGGTTGTCGACTTAGAAGAAGTGAAAGGAAAAAACCAGGAAGATGACATTGGGATTTCGAAGGGCCAATTTGAAAAGGAAGGCACCCCCCACACCGAATATGATTCAAACTTTCAAGAAGGGTGTCCAGGATATGCAGGATCTGGAGGCCGAGACTGAGTCTATTTTGAAGACTCTGGGTTAGTTGCTACTGGTTTTTTGGCCTGCGTTTCAGTTGGTTCTTTGTTTGAACTTCCTAGCCTTTTCTGGCTGGCTACTATTTCTTCTAGTTTTTTCTTTTATTGCAACTTGTTTTTTTCGTTGGAATTTTTTGTCCTCTTTCTATTGTTGTAAACTTGGTGGTTTCAGGTCCCTGTAAAACCCCTTTTCTTTCCTTTATTAAAAACATTTCACCTAATAGTTTAGGATTTTATTTTTTGTATCTTCTTTCCATTTCCTTTTAAATTTTATTAGTATTAGGGTAAGTGCACCAAGTTGTGACACAAAAATGGCTCTTAAGATGCCACTTTTTTTTAAAATCAACAAAGTTTGATGTTCACGAGAAAATGAAGCTAGTTATGCTCAAAATTTGAAGATGAAACAAGAACAAGAGTTGTAGTGCTTTGAATCTACTTTCTAAGCTATTTTTGTTTTTAAAAATATTGAAGATTAAGGATTTCAAAATGGGGGGTCACCAAAAGTGGTTTTGTTTTTCTAAACAAAAAAGCATAGTGTTTGTTGTGACCCCCATGTTTCATTAACTTTTTTTAGAATTTCAAATATCTGAATAGTGAGAAATTAACTAACACCATGTAGTTTATCCTAGTTCTTTTGGCTAATTTTTTAATGAATATAAATATTTTATAAATTTTTGAAGTGGACACATCCTGAAAAGCTAAAATTTGAGTGTGATCCCCCCTAAGTTTTTGAAAACCAATCAAAAATTTAAAAAATTCATTATGTGTAGAATATAGTCTAGTTTATAAAAATGTAATTTGTTTTAAAAATCAATGAACGAGTAAAAATATATTCTAAAATTAGAACATATTGGTTTTTGACAAAAAATGGAGCACTAACAAGAGAAGTTATGGATGGAAACCTTAACATAATCAAAATGTTAAAATAATTATATGGTTATATAGGTAAGAGAGAGCCTAATATCATTACAATTTTTTTATAAACTTTTATTGAAATACATGCAAACCTGACAGTTAGCATGGCTAAAAATGTGTGAAATTTCATTACCCTTTCATAAAATCACATCCTTGGCATGAAATGGTTGTCCAACACTTTGGATTGGATTCCCAAGGAAAAATCGAACCCTTTGGGTTGGTATTTCTAAATGCAAGATATTTGGTGCTCACCAAATGTCTTGCAACTTTTGATGAGTGCCAAATAGATTACATTGACAAAAAAACCAACTTCACTTTCTATTTGTCTCAATCTACCCCACTTTGATAAGGCTTAAAGTTTACGGTTTATGATCGATGATGGATAGTCAAGGTTTTACCTTTCACTCAGTCTTTGTCTCCTTAACTCTTAACCAATACCTACCATATTCTCTCTCAAACCTCTTTAGGTCTCTCCACCCTCTCTACCTCACCTTCCCTCCTTAACCCCATATCCATCCTTGCCTCCCTACCTCTCTCTTCTTCTATCTCCCTTTGTTTTTGTTTCTCACCCATTTCTCTCCTTTCTCTTGATCACTATCTCTCCCTCCCAACCTCTCTCTCTCACCATCTCCAAGTCTCTCCCTCCTTGTCTCATTACCCAACTCTCTCCCCCCTCTATCTCTCACCTCTTTCTTCTCTCTCCCCATATCCAAGTCTCTCCAACCTTGTCTCATTACCCACCTGTCTACCCCCTCTATCTCCCATCTTGTTCTTCTCACTCTCATCTTCTCTCTCCCTCCCCTCTCTAGGTCATCACCTCTTTACCTCCTCGTACCTATGTATCTCACTCCCCCCATGTGTACCTCTTCATCCACCCCTTGTTACTCCTCTACCAATACTTCCATTTTACTCTCCATCTCTTCTCTCTCTTCCCCCCTCTCTAGGTGTCTCCCACTCTCTCCCTATCTCCCTCTTTATGTTGTCTTCCCTCCTTACCCCCATTTATATCCTTTCCTCCCTACCTCTCTCTTCTTCACTCTCCCTCCAGGGTAAGTGCACTAATTTGTAACACAATTTTGGTGTCAAATTGCAAAAATTCACAAAAAAGGCTGAAATTGGCCATTTGGTGTGCACCAAATTTGGAGCTCACCAAATTCAGTGTGAGCCAAATGCAAAAGGTAAATAAAAGAAAAAAATGCATTTTGAAATCTTATTTCACTTCAACTTGTGGCTTGGCTTAGAGGATTTGAGGTCTGCAACTCATGCTCACCAAATATCATCCATTATTTGTATCCTTAGCTTGCTATTTTCAGGAGGATGCTACCAACACATCAGAGATGTCAAAGATTGTGAAGAGGTATGTATTTTTATTCTATTTTTTTAAAATTTGATTTAGAATGTAGATTGAAATAGGTTTTTATAATAAAATCTTGTTCTAATTATCAGGGAATGAAACTCCACCTCCAAACATTGAGAATTCATAGTCACCCCCTCATGAAGAGCCTCGTATTCAAGAACAACCCGAAACCCGTCCATCAATTCATAGGAATACTTAAGGAACAAAAGAAAATATTCTAAATGAAATTGAAAACAATAAAAGATACATTGAACAATTAATTGGAAGATTAACCAAGCATGCCGAAACCCACCCTTATAGGAGAGGGATTGCTTAATCATTGAAGTCAATTGTATCTCACGTAGGAGAAATGAGCGAGAAAATAAATTTTGGTCAAATAAGAGGCATGAGATGAGACAATATTATGCTAGAGGTTTGTCATATGCAGATGTTAAAAAACAAAAAATTAGCAAAGCCGACTTGTGTGCCCTATTTACAGACCTAAAAAACCAACACACCTTTGTCTCATACATGCAGGAGGTTCCCCATCCATTGGCGCCACCACGAGTTAATTAAAAATAAAATTTGGGAGCGGTGGTGGATGGTATTTGACCAACCTCCATGCAATAACCATGAGCTACCGCAATAATTTTTGAGTAAACTCTATTGTTTGTTTATCCTCAATAAGATGCCAAATTATTTTGACATCTTAGACTTTCAGGGTAGAGGTGGGTGCTCCACACATGATAGACCTATTGCACGACGTAATCCACAGTTGGCATCGAGACCCTTGGCTAGACCCATGGTGGAGCATGTCAACATAATAATGGATTAAGCAATTGAAAACCCTGTTGAACCTATCACATTTGAATTTCCAATAGAAAACCAAGAGCATTCACCTACCCTCAAGAACATACCTCCTTAAGATTTACCTAGCTTCTATTGTTTGATCATAGAGGCTCCTAATACATTTCTATTTGAATGTGATGTTTTATGTCAAAGTTATGACTATAATATTGATGCACACAAGCTAAAACTCTTTCTGTCCACAATTAAAAATTCCACTTCATGATGGTTCATGGGGTTGGGAAGAAATGCAGTAGCAAGCTAGGGAACCATGAAGGCAACGTTCTTGCATAAATACAAAGATTAATTTCGTGTAGGAGATGCAAAAATGACATATTCTAAATGTTACAAAATGAGGATGAACCCCTCTAAGATAATGTTGAGAGATTTCAATTATGCCTCAAAAAGTCACACCAAAATAGGTGCTCTCTAGAGTTACTCAAATTAGTAGTCCTAAGGAGTGTGAATGATAATTTCATGGATACATTGAACTTGATTGGAGTAGGGGACATCTCTCAATCGACCTTTAATGAAATCTTCCAAATTGTACTTTCTCTTAATGTACTTTCTAAACAAAAATAAGAGTTCTAGTTCTCTAAATGTACTTTCTAAACAAAAATAAGAGTTGTGGAGATTAAGGGGTTCAAATAGGCAGGCCTCACAAATTTCTCCTATTTTTTCAAAAAATATAACATAGCGTCTAGTATAGTCCCCCTATATATATATATATTTAGTATTTCAAAAATCACTTTGATGAAAAAATAGCTAACACCATGTAGTTTATGCTCAATTTTTCTTTTCTTTTTTAATATATTTATTTTTACTAATTTTCAAAGTAGACACATTATAAAAAATGAAATATTAAGTGTGCCCCCCCTAAAATTCTTGGAAATTTATCAAATTTTTTTTTGAATTTGTATAGAATAGAGTCTATTTTATAAAAATGTGTCTCAAATTTAGATGATTGAGTAAAAAGTGAAACCAAAAATACCATACACATGTTTTCAATAGAAAATTAAGACACTAGAAAAATAAATTCAAGATAAAAACCTTAACATAATTGAAATGTAGAAAAAAATACATGGTTAAAAAGCTAAGAGAGAACTCAACATTATTGTGGTGTTTTTAACTAAACATTGAAAAATGTGCAAACCTAATGGGGAGCATGCTCAAGATTTAGTCATTTTTTTTAATTTACAAAAAAACACATCTTTGGGCATTCACATGTAAGTCCAACCCTAAGGGTTGGAAATACCTAGTGTAGCTACAAACGTGAGTGTATTATAGCACACTCACATTATAATGTGTGCATATTATAACACAAGCACAATATAACACACTCATGATTTTGAGAAGAAAAAATACAAGTCTCCCTCTCCCTCCTCTACTATAAAGAATAAGATTGTAGAGAAATATATAATAATACTATTATTTAAATATGTATCTAAATTTTTTCTTCACCTCCCCATAATGAAATGGGCTCCAAACATGGTTGTGAAAACACCAAAAAATTATACATTTAACAAGATTAGGCTCCATTTCCAACACTCTACATATTCATTATTAAGTTTTACAAGGAAATCCCCCCACACCTCCTCATTAGGAACTAGGATCCAAACACAACTAAAATAACACCTCTAAATCTAGAAGATAATCAAACTCCATGATCAATAGGGAGAGAGATAAAAATGGAGATGGAGATAAAGAGAGAGAGGGAGAGGGATATATATATATATATTATAATTCTAGTTGATCAAGGGATGATCATTCCCAATCGCCCCCTACTATAGAAGATAGGCAATTCAGCCACCTCAAACAGATGCCCCCCAAGACCCCACCATCCAAGGCCTATACGTATATATATATATATATATATGTTTGTATGTATGTATGTATGTATGTATGTATGTATGTATGTATGTATGTATGTATATGCATGTATGTATATGTATATGTATATATGTATATCTATACATACATGCATATACATACATACATACATACATACATACATACATATATGTGGGAAGAGAGAGAGGTAGAGATAAATAGAGAGAGAGAGAGGGTGGTAGTGTTGGTAATGGAGCTTAATCTTGTTAAAGCTCTAATAGAAATTTTTTATTTATATATTGCTCTATGATCCTATTCCTAACAATAGAGGAGAGAGAGGGAGACTTTTATTTTTTCTTCTTAGAAACATGAGCACATTCTAGTGCACTCGTGTTATATGTACTCACATTATAGTACTAACATGTTGTAATGTGAGCGCATTATAATGCATGCACATTATAACACTTGTGTTCTACCCTAGATAGTCTAAAAAGTGGTTGTGGTCACTTTTTGGTCCCCTATATTTTTGCACTTACCCATTAAGAGAGCCATTAAATGAATCTATCTTTTGTGGGTTATGCTTGCACAATTATATCAACTATATATGGGTTTTGATATAACTAGTTATTCTTGGTTCAAGGACAACCTTTGAGGCTAAGATACCATATTAAGTTTGGTTTTCAATATTTTTGGTTATATCCATTTTGTTTGATTTCAATAATTATGAAGGTATACCCCTAGGAACACCCTTTTTAGTCTAAGATAATCTTAAAGAGTAGGAGATGATACCCACTCTTGTAGAGGTGACCTTGAACCCTCCATGGTTTTTTTGATGAACTAATTTTGCTTACTTGATTGACATCCCTGGCATTGTGAGAAGTTTTTCTCTAGAAACTAAAGTAGCAGTTTTGAGACCCAAGAATGCTTAGTTTAAATATATTTCTATGCACAAGATTCTTGGTCATAAATTCTAACATGGTATCAAATCATAGATGCTAGGGTAGGTTTTTTTTTAAATTTTTGGAGATTTGAAGGCTTATCAAATTTTATGTAAACTTTTTGATAACCTTCTATTCTCTTCTCTTACATATTTATATTATCACAAGAATTATACATATTTTTAAAAAAGGCTTGTAATTTTTTATGTGCATCATTTTCTTCTAACATGCTGAAATTTATGTTCCAGTGTCTTTGATGAGCTTATAAGCTATTTTTTTTTGCATCTAGTAGGTCTAAACCAATCAAGTTTGACTTTCATTTTGCTAAAATCAATTCTATTGGACATAATAGTAGAAGACCTGGGTTTGAAGTTTGGATCTAGTGAACAACTTATACACAAAATTTTAAGGCCAAGAACAAACCTTGTCAAATGTTACATTTAGAAGGCCTAACAATGCCAATTTCCATATAATATTTATCAATTTGTTTAGTTCATGGTCTCAAGAAGTTTGAATTTTTTGGCCTATCACTATTCATTCATAGGTTGTACAATCATACTTTTTGTACCTAAGCTAATAGTATACATTTTTTACATCATCGTTTAAAAAAATTCTCCATCTCCATTTATTTTTTAATTTTGAACCCGAACTTAAGAACACCATAACTAGGCCATTCAAACTCGAAATCAAGTGCAATTTTTTTTATTTGGGGTGGAATTTCACACTATTTGCATTGGTATGATATTTTTTTAATTTGTTTCTTCATTTTTTTTATAATTTTAGTTTTATTAGAGATTTTTTTATTTAGTCATACTTTTTGGAGCTTTAATGCCTTGTAATTTTCATAAATGAACTCCTTTTTAGGTACCATTTTTTAAAGTTTGTATTTTTCTAGGCTCTACATAGTAGTTTAATTTTTTATTTTATAATAAAATATTGATTTAATCATTTTGTTCACCTTTGATTCATGTAAAACTTGATTAAATATGAAATATTGTATTTTAATCTAACTAAAGTAAAGTGCCAAACATATACTTATCGAGGGTTCATTTTAGTAATTAGGAGTGTTAAAATTGAATAATTTAGGGGGGTTTCTAATACACATGCACTTAACTTATAAAGTGTTAAATCAATATACTAGTCTTGGTTGGTTTATATGTAGGAATTTTGTAATCATGTGAACTAAGATAAGTTTCATTTTAGGGGGTTTCATTTAATGTATTAAATTAAATAATTTTATTGTAAGTATAAACTCATAGAACTAGTTTTCATAGAAACATGGCATAAATAATCATTACATAGCTTAGGAATGATTATGTATGCCTTGTTTCTATGAAAACTATAAATAGAAAAGAAAATGGTTTAACAAAAATGACATGGTATATGAACTAATATATCTTGAGGATTCTCTACAACACATAGAACATATTGATTGCTCTTTCATTTCTTGGAAAATCATCCATAAATTGTATGGAGACTTTATATCTTCATCTAATAGTGATGTTTCCTTGGATGGCCATCTTCATACTAATAATTTTGATACCTCTTCTTGTGTGGGCACATCCTCATAGGATGATCGATCTATTTGGTTAACACACATTAATGCTTAGACATTCTAGATCCTCCTTCTATTGTTATTATAGAGTTTAGAGTCACTTATTTCAAAGATTCTAGATATTATCTTTGGTAGGGTTCTTCATGTCTAAAAGATCCATTTCATTGGGAGGTCTACTTATTAGGAATTGCATATCTATTTGTGGATACTCACCTTTCAAATATTGATAAATTATTGAGGATAGTCAGCTAATCATTAATGATGTAACTCACATCAAGTTGCACCATATATCATTCTATATTTTCTTACTCTCTCTCATCCACATCATGATACTCACATAACACATCTGGATTCACTTTTATCTAGGTCTCACTTCAGTGGTCATTATTCTTGAATCCTTTATGGCATGATCATAGTTCAACATTGGCATCAAGAAACATGAGCAACTGTTGGTGTAATTAATATTTAATTACACATTTGCATAAGTTTACTTAGGCATATTTAATTCCTAAGTTTTAGGTTCTTATCTTTATCTTTTGAGCTATCTTGTTGCTCAAGATAAGATTAGGTTTTTGCATCTTTGCTTTTATAAAGCAAATCATTATCATGTAATTATTGAATTCTCGAATAATATTATGTTGCACATCTTTTTGCAATAGCTTCTGCTTTTTTGTTTTTCTCTTCTGTGGAAGGTCTATTCTGGTTTGCAAATCTGATCTTGGTTTCTAACAACAACTTCTAGAACCATTCGTTTTGATTCCTTTCTACAATCCACTTGAGTGGGAAATCAACTATTTGATATCTCAAGGTTTCTTTCTTCCAAGAGGAAGATGCATCAATTATTATAGAGGGACTTGTTATAGTGCTCACTATGTGACATTCTACACTCCTCTCTATCTCTATCTTTTTTTTCTTTGTAGAGGAACACATGGGCATTGTCTTATAGGGATTTTAGGACACTCACTTAGGGAGACTCTTAGTCATTTTTTATTTTCTCTCTTTTTGGGGCCTAGGGATTTTTTCCAATAGGTTTTCTCCTTTTCCTCATCTATAAGAGTTTCTTTGTACACTGGTACCTAACATGGATTTTTTTGTTAGGACTCATTCTTGCATATTTTGCTTTCTTTAACATCTCCTTAAGTTGCATTTAAGGGGGGAATTAGTGTAATATTAATACTTTAGGATATGTTCAATCCTAAGTATATTATTGCATTTATTTTAAATTTTGTTGAGGTAATTAATAAATTTGAATACTTAAGTTAGGAAGGATAATGTTGCACATTCATGAGATTCTACTTGTTTCATTAACCTCATGGATTTGGAAACTTGGATAAGCTATATGTTATTTTTTTAGATTTTTTCCTTATATTTATTCTCATTATATTTGAAAACTATAAGCCTATATAATGTAACTCTTCTTCCAACTTTTAATAATTAGAATAATGAAGAAATAATTTTATGGACAATATCAATTAATAAAATTTAGCTAATTTAATTTTCATTAAGATAGTTTAAATCTATTTCTATGCACTAGATTTTGGGTTATAGATTTGACTTGAATTCTAATTGGGCACCAAAATATCAAATTAGAAGTTGGATGCATCTCCAAATTTTAAACTCACCTAGAATAATTGCTCCCTTCAAATATATAACTATGTGTATTGATGAGACACATAGGTAGATGGAATGGATCCTTTATCCTAACTTTACGTACTAGTTCATCATATTTAAATTAATCTTGTAAATAATTAAATTTGAACTAAATTATCAAACTATGCATTATTTTATTATTCATGCTTCCATCCATACCATCTTGGCATTAAATGCCAAATTATTATCGTGGGTAAGCATATACTAATTCCAAATAAACATGGTTATCAAAATTAACTTTTAAAACACCTTTGTGGATACTTTCTATACCTTACTGCTTCTTCTCCATCTAGCATGTCATCTTGGGATTTTCCACAATCCATTGAACATTTTAGTCATGGACAACCTAACCTTGTCACCCCTCATGCCACCAACCAACCTTGTTGACCTTCTACATAGTAATGTAGCCAATGATCAACCTCTACTACACTATCAAAACTCTTTATTAGGGTTGAAGGGTTGAGGGTTTAAAGGTTGAGGATTGAGGGATTAAGGTTTAAGGTATATGTTTGAGGGATTAGGGTTGATGATTTAATGTATAGCATTGAGGGTTGAGGGTTTAAGAGTTTAAGGGTTTAGGGTTTAGGGTTTAGGGTTTAGGGGTTGAGGGTTGAGGGTTGAGGGTTTAAGGGTTGAGGGTTGAGGTTTTAGAGTTTAACGGTTAAGGGTTAAGGGTTTAGGGACAGGGATTAGGGTTGATAGTTGAGGGATGAGGGTTTAACGATTGAGGGTTGATGAATTAGGGTTTAAGGGTTGAGGGTTGAGGGATTGGGGTTTAAGGTGGTATGTGCAGGATCATGATGGGCCAAAAAGTGGAAATATGATGGGTTTGTGGATGATGAGTTTTTTTAAACCCAAAATTGATGAAACAAAAAGAGTTTCTAAAGGATATTCTTAGCTTTCCACCAATATAAATCATTCTTTACTTTGAATCTAATAAGTAATTATTATTCATTTTCTATTCAAATTATGAATAAAGTCCTGATTGATAGACTGATTAAAAACATCTATAGATTTCAAACGGTATCATGTTTTTGAATCCAAAATATGCGTCACATTCCATGCTTTGCATACTATAGGATTAAAAAAATAAAAATTGAATTTCATGAAGTTTTGACCAAGTTAAGGTGGTCAGACATATGAGTTTTCTATATTTTTAAAATTTTGTAATAAAAAATTCATAATTAATTATTTACTTGGAAAAAAATTACAAAAAAATATGCATCACATTGGGACATGAGTCATCTAATTATATCTAAAATATTATAAAAAAATATTATCATTTTATTATGGTTAGAGTGGTCAGACAAACACCTACTTATTTTTTTCTTGAAATTTAAGTACTATTACTTTGAAATTTTAAATTTTCACCAAATAGATTTTTTTTTTAAACAAACCTAGTAGTTTAGAAACTACATTCAATTTTCTATAGACTCTATTCTTACATATTTTTGAAATAATATAGATAACTTATTCAAATTTTAACGTCAAGTTGACTAACTTTGATTTTTCTGATTTTTTTGCCACTTAAGGGCCTATTTTTTCCATGATGATCCTGCACATACCCAGGTATAGGGTTGAGGGTTGAAGGTTTAATGGTTTAAGGGTTTAGATTTGAGGGTTTAATGTATAGGGTAGAGGGTTGAGGCTTTAAGGGTTGAGGGTTGAGGGATTAGGGTTTAAGGTTGAGGGTTGAGAGATAAGGGTTTAAGGGTTGAGGGATTAAGGGTTGATCATTGAGGTTTTAAGGGTTGAGGGTTGAAGGATTAAGTGTTTATGGTTGAGGTTTAAAGAGTTTAGGGTTAAGGGATTAAGGGTTGAGGGTTGAAGGTTGAGGGTTATAGGGTTGAGGGATGGGGTTTAAGGGTTGTGGGTTTAAGGGTTGAAGGTTGAGGGATTGAGGTTTAAGGTATAGGGTTGAGGGATTAGGGTGTAATTTATAGGGTTGAGGTTTTAATCCTTCTCTACCTCTCCATCCCTTCTTATCCATCTCTACGTCTCTCACTCCTTGTATCATTACTACTCCCTTAGGTATCTCCCACTCATCTCTTATCCTTTTCATTATCAATAAAGCTCATTAAATCTATCTCTCCATCCCTTTCTAATTTTCTAGGTCTCTTTCACTCTTATCTCTCCCCTTTGTAGGTCTCCATGAAGTGTCAAGGATTTCACAATGAAAAATTCTTTATATAACACATTTGGCGCTCACCAAATTACAAGGTATCCAAACATGAAATTTGGTGCTTTCCAAATTGTAAAGATGTTTTGTATCACATTTGGTGAGCAACAAACTACCTTTGCCAAAAATTGTAAAAAAGGGAGTTGACCCATGATACAAGCCCACAATTCTCTACATTTTTCTAGTTCTATGCTTTCTCCAATAGGAAAATGCCTTTTTATGTAGTTGACTTTTTGTAGTTCCATATTATGCTTGCTCCATCACCTTTTGAACATTAATTTTTTTGCTAAAAAAAATAGAAGAATATAATTTTAAGTTTTTTCATCATATTTGATTATCTCAGGCAATATATTCTTTTTTGTAGAATTGAAATGCTTATATTCAGTTATTTTATTTAATTTTTGACAATATAGGCCATTCCTTTCAAAATTTTAGTAACCATAATATGTTTACATAGAATTCATAATTGAATAAGATGAAAGTTCCATTAAAAAGTTTAATTTTTAGGAGTTTTAAGAAAAAAATTGAAAAACATGACATAATTTAGATGAATTCATGTAAACTTATATAGAGGATTTCAACTTAACACACACATGCTTATATATTCCATTTGTATTTCTTATATTAGTCCTTTTCCATCATGTTTAGTGGAATTCACTCTTTTTCATTGTAGATAGATTGATTTGTATGGGTTTTTAACTTGGTTACAAAGAACTCCCAAGATATGCCTTGTGTGTTGTCCAATAAGAGTCATTTTTGTGATTTTATCATTATGTTGTCTACTATTTGCTTAATTTCCTTTTAGTTATAAACTATTAGTGCAAGTTGGTTAAACCCTTGAGGAAAAGTTGTCACTACAATGAATAATTAAGAATGTGAATGTAAAATTCATCAAGCTCCATTTTGGGTTTTATTTTTTGCTAAGTACCGACCCATTCCTCAAATAAACATCATCAACCCTTTTTGATATATGATTGTTGACCTCCGCCAAATGTCCTCTTAGCACTTCTCGAAGGGATTCTTCCCTTCAGTTTTCAAATGGCCCTCACCATGTTTCTGTGTGTCATTATCAAGCATGCTTAAAGGTTGCTTCCCTTCACTTTTGAGTCGGCACCTGACTGTGTGCCACGTAGCCTTCATCTGCATATGCTTTGGTGGACCCCACAATCGGCACCAATGAAAATGCATGCTTCCATGTGTCTTCCTAGCACAAGCCTTCAACAATGAGGAGGAAGAATGAACCATGGGCTATGAAATGATGGCAAACGTCTCTTCAGTGAGTACTTCTTCAAAGAAAAAGACAGAGTGAACTATGGTCTATGATATGTTGCCATGTGTTCTAGCTACCTATATTGGGTTGCGACACTTGTTTGCATAGGACTGTGCTAGGACCACTGCCATCATTCATAGGGGATGCACCTGGATGGGGAGTGACCAAATGCTATGACCCAAATATTTTTCTATTACAACGGCCAAGGGGAATCATTGTTACTACATCATTGCTCAAGATACAAATCTTTTTAGTTACTACTCACCAAGTAGTGGGAATGCTCACTATATATGTTGCTCTTTGCTCCTAAATGGGGGTTCCATGCTCCATATTCTAAGCTCCATGAGTTCAATAATTGCAAAAAGTACAAAACTTTAAAGAGACATTAGGCCTTTTTATTGTTTTAGATCATTGCAAGAACTCAAAGATTGTGCCATTGTTCGGCCTTTCCATTTTCTTATGCTATCTGATAAACTTTATACTGTGCCATTATTTTTTTGAATGGTTCATTTACAAAACTTCTATAATTTTAATGCAAGTTTGTTGGTTTAGATCATGTCTTTGACTCCTTTTTTCAATGAATGGTTGTGAAAATTATTTTATGTCATTGAATGCACTGTTAATGCTTTAATCTTTAATTTTTGTCATTCTAGGACATAGAAGATTACTAATCAGGCCCTTAAATCGAATCCCAAAATATAGATATAATGTGCCTATACCTACTCTTTAGCGTATCGTCTTAGTTAGAATTTTATTTTTTATATTTGCTTCCTTTTCCCATTCCAAAACCCCAATTATAGAAGAAGTTGACTTCTTTAAAAACCTAGAGGTTATTCAATTTAGTTCAATAGGTCCTCCATAAACTGAGTTTCCCACAAAGGGTTGTTACCTTGCCAATTTTTTGTATCAATAGTTTTTCTTTCTCCTAGCACACCTGGTGGGATCAAGCTTAAATGAACCTAATTTTAAAGAGGGTGTATGAGCCATCGACCTGTAACTAGATCCCAAACATCGAATAATATTAGTTTATTAGTGCCACCATGGCGACCCAACTAGTGAACATTCTGCTTCCTCTGCCCTTTCTTCTAGCCATGTTGCCCACTACCAACAAAAATTACATGGCATGGGATGCTGAAAAAAATCTTGCTGCACCAGTAGTGCTTGCCATCTAGGCCACTATCGCGACCTCTGCTCTAAAAGCCATACCTAAGTTCAACGGAGATGGCTCAAGAACGTCGTCCAAAAATTTGCAAGATGTTGCAGACATATGTCTGGTACACAGAGTTACAACCCAAACTGTAGCATTAAGGTTGCTTGCAACCTCTTTTAGAGGTAGGGCACTAGACTGGTACCACACATTATCAAAAAATTTGATCCATTCCTGGGATGAGCTCAGATATCCTTTCTATCAAATATTTTTGAATGATGAAGATCGTTCCTCACTATATTATCAATTGTCTACCATAAAGCGGGCCTTACATGAAGCCATGACTAACTTCAATGCCTGGTTCCATACAAGCTGGTAGAGAATCCAAGTTGATATCCACCCACCACTCGAGTTTGCATTCATCTTCTACTTGAAATGTATCAACCCTGACATCTCCATTATGATCCAGTCTTTGGGAAGGACCACTCTATCGGGTGCTTACAACATTGTTGTTAAGGCAGAGAATAATTTAATAGATACCAAGAAGTTGCCACCTTGGCCCATCATTCCTATATTTCCATAAATATCAGTTCTTGCTCAGGAGATTCCTTCTACCAGTGCTTCAGATCCTCCTCAATCTATGTACACATATTTGAATGCACCACAAAACATTGCTTCTACATTTGACACTCTGAAGAAAGAGATGAGCGAGTTCAAGGGAATGTTGTGGACTATTGTCAATGAAATAACTATCATCAAATAAAATCAAGTTGCCCCTTCGAGGCCGAGCTACTAGAATTATCAAGGTGGGAAATATTATTACCAACAAAAACAGTTTCAAGGAGGTGCACACACAAATCCGTAGGTGCAAACAACAAATCAAATAGTATCAGTGCCTTCTCTATTGTAGAGTGCTAACCTAAGCTCGAATAGAGAGCTAACTGTAGGGAAAAACAATTTAATTGATGACACCAACCCTTGGTGCTTCCCTTGCAGTGACTCACATATGCCTCAGAATTACCTGCACGACAATCTACAACAAAAGGTGGTGGACCAATGTAGCAAAGGCACAACTTTAGATTTTGAAAGCTATGTGTATACCTCTTTACAAATGGACAACATGGTGCTCACCACACAAATGCAAGGGATGTCACTGGAGCAAGAAGCAGACATCACTCTCGATCATGTGCTCTTATCATGGATGGAAGAAGAGAGGTGGTGTTCACAAATGATGCATCCACATCAGAAACACAGTAGGTGTAGTTTGATTACAACACTTTCTCGAAAAGGAGATTCATAGGTGAACTAGTCATCCCGTAACCAGTTGGTCTTCAACCCAAAGGTGATTTTGACTAGATATCCAACACCTCCATAGTAACACAACAAGGTCTACCACTGAAGGAAATTGTTATAACCAAAGCCAGGTTGTAGAAGCTTCCAAATACGCCACCCTTCAATGTGGTGGAACAATTGAAAAAGTCATCTGCAAATGTGTCTCTTTGGGATATGTTAGCTATTCCAAAGCAAAAGACATTACTACAAAAGGCTCTCTAGGAAGATGCAAGTGCAAATCCAATAGAGAAGTTGCTCAAGGGAATGGTCGTTGATCAATCACCACCTACCAAAGTTCTCACAAATGGCATGGAGACAGCCTCTTCCAAGGTTAAGGATAAGCCAAATCCCAAACCCTTCTTCCTAACTCTTATTGTGGGAGAGAAGTTATTACATAATTCCATGATTGAATATGGTGCTAGCACTAGAGTTATGCTGAAATAGATAGCTAAAGCTTTAGGGTTCAACTATGAACCTTTAGAAAGAGGGGTGATGCAACTCGATGGAAACAAAGTCAAAATTGTTGGTCTCATCAAGGACCTTCCCTTGACTCTATTTGCTTGCCCTAGTGTCACAATGCTGCAAGATACTATGATCATAGATGTTCCCCCCATGTTCGACCTTTGTCTATCCCGAGAACTCACTTCAAAGGTAAGTAGATACTGTAGACATCGAAAATGTACTGATTGACATCATGCACCTGATCCTGACTTACTAACATTGTTTCTTCCTAAATCATCCCTCGGTCTAACCGTTTAATCAAATTCCCTTATTTGATTAAATTCATCAATACTCGTCTCTTAATTAAATAAATCATTTTTTCTAATTAAGTCACTTTCTCTTGTTAATTAAATCAATTCATCTGATCTAATTATCCCTATTTAATTAAATAATCAATTTATTTGATTAAACCTCTAGAGTCTATCCATTAAATTAAATAAATTAAAACCTTATTGGATTTAATCTAACACCATCCCTTTTAATTAAATAAATCAAATCTTTATTTAATTAGTCTCTTATCATATTCCTCTCTTATTTGATTTAAATAAATCATAAATCTAAGTCAAATAAGTCACATCATCAAATCTCCCATTAAATTAATTAACCCTTGATTAATTTAATCTAATCTCATGTCACATCCTCTAGATAATGCAAGTTGCACATGAAAATAGATTTAATTCATTTATTAAATCCTATTTTCCTCACAAGGCATCTTTTTGGAATATTCTCTCAATTTGAATTCAAAAATTCCAAGTCAACATGTACATCCAACAAAGCAATAACTTCATCTTACATGTCCTTTGCCTTGAGCCAAGTGGCATTTATTGCATTTTCCCTTCCCTCTTACATGTCATTTCAACAAATTTGAATTTGAAATATTGGCATTTATTGGCACAAACCCCAAATCTTGCACAACCATCATCCATTCATAGCTTACCATATCCTTGGATGAAAGTTAGTCCCACATTGCTCAAATTTGGACTTTCATCCATCTTGAAATCCTATAAATGAAGAGCTCCTCTCCTCATTTGATCATCCACATTCCAAGTAAAGTTACCATGCTAAAATACTTAGCCATTGTCATCCATCATTTGAGTTCTTAGCTAGGTTATTGCAGATTTTTGGCTTGGAGCTCTCACCTTCATCATCAAAGTTGATCAACAGTCTTCAACAATCATCAAAATTGCATCTTAGGGATTGGGAAAGGGCCAATTTTCACATCAAATTGGCACCAATTCCCCCATGGGATTAAGAGTTTGCTTGCTTAATTAGGATTCAATCTTGTTTTTGTGATTTCATTGTGTTTTTCATCATTTTCTTCCTAATTTGAGCTATGTTAATGAATCTCATGGGAATCCATGTTTAGGCTTGCATTTCCTTGTTTAACTTGTTTAATCATGTTGTTTTACAAGTAATTAGGCTTGGGTTCGCACAGATACCAATCCATGGATTGCTCGCACATGATCCTCAGGACCAAGTGTGGTCTGAAAATGAAGATAGAATCTAAATCTCTGCATTCAAAACATGTAGCTGATGAAGCCATGATCAACTTTGAGGCCACTCATACCTCTATCACCAAGCAAGAAATGTATTACGTTGAGTTGCTGGAAGATGAAAAAGTGACCAGAGATTAGACCAATCAAGAAGATGTTCTCTTGAGTGAACATATATATACTATTCCTTTTGGAAACTACCATGCTATCGGGTTGGGAACCTATGTCATCTACAATGAAGATTAGGTACTCCCGAAGGTCGTCAAAGAACCAAAAAGTGATCAGGTTGCAGAGCTATGGATGCTGCACTTTGACAGAGCAAGATGTAAGGTTGGTGCAGGAGTTAGGATATGTTTAATATCCCCACGCAATTAAAAGACACTAAGGTCTTTTCGCTTCCAGTTCACTTTCTTGAATAATGAAGTTGAATATGAAGGATTGGTGGAAGGTTTAAGCCTTGTAGAGAAAATGGGCATTAAGCAATTAATAATGTTTGAAGATTCTAAACTAGTAGTCAATCAGGTCCAGGGAATTTCTATGTCCAAGAATGTTCGCATGTGATCCTATAGACATCAATTTTGGGCCCTGATTGAGGGCTTTGAAGCCTTCAACATTCAAACGGTGCCTCGAGAACAAAATATAGATGTAGATCGCATGCTAGCATTTGGATCCCAGTTTGACCTTGCCTCCAACCTCATTCACAAAAACACTCTCTACGAGTGATAGTCTGACCAGCCATTCCAGACAATGACAAAAGCTGGAAAGTGTTTGATAGTGATGAACGCATTGCCTCATTCATCCAGCAGTTAGGAGAATTTTTTGACCAACTCCAACCGAAGATCACTGAAGCTTATGAAGGACAAATCATTCAACTGAAATTGAACAAGCTTCTAAAGGGATTGGTTGCTCTCAAAAATATTTTCAATTGTGACGATGCAGGAAATGACAAGAGGAAGTTTGTAGCAAACAAAAGTGACTATGTGGATCTTCGGGTCGGAGATGAGAAAAATCTCAAAGTTGGGAAAGACATCTCATATCATGATAAAGAAAGGCTCATCAACTTCTATAAAAGGTACGAAGGAGTGGTGGCCTAGTCATATGATGACCTCAGGGGATATGATCCTGATATCATCCAACACACAATAGAGTTGGTGGAAGGTGCAAAACTAATCTACCAAAAATAGAGGCTAGTGAATCCCAAGATTGAAGTGCTAATAGCGCAAGAATTAACAAAGCTAATCCAGTTACGGATTGTCTTTTGAATCAAGCATAGCATGTGGGTATCCAATCTAGTGCCAATTCAAAAGAAGAATGGAGATATCTATCTATGTGTGGAATTTCGAGACTTGAACAGAGCATCCCTGAAGGATCATTACCCGCTACCTTCAATGGAGTCGATCTTGTAGATAGTGGTAGGATCAAAGATGTTTTCCCTATTAGATGGCTTCTCCAGTTACAATTGGATTTGGTTCAAAGAGGAGGATCAACATAAAGCAACATTCACATATGCTAAGATGTCATTCATCCTCTCAAATGTAGGAACCACCTTCCAGTGAGCCACGGATATTGCTTTCAGTGAGTTGATCAACAAGAATATCCTAATCTATTTGGATGATTTGACAGTGTTATCGAAGTCTAAGGATGATCATTTTTCTCACCTTGAGATGGTGTTCAAGAAATGCCAAGATTTTAGGATATCCCTAAACCCAATAAATGTGTCTTCAGACTACCACAAGACAAGTTATTGGGACACATAGTTTCCAAAGAAGGAATTTCAATTGATCTTGAGTGGGTGAAAGCAATCATAGAGCTTCCCCTTCTGGTCAACAAGAAAGGCATGTAATCCTTCTCGGGAAAGGTAAAATTTGTTAGAAAATTTATTTTTGACTTTGCGGGAATAATTAAGCCAATCACCCTAATGCTGAAAAAGGATCAAACATTTAAATGGACAAAAGAAGCCAGAGAAGCCTTTGAAAAAGTTAAGGATGCTATTTTCTCCGCTCCTATGTTGGTCAACCTAGACTTATCAAAGGACTTCATAATTTATGTATTTAGTAGCAAGTCAAGCATTGCTACTATCTTACCTCAGAAAGATGATGAGGGCCAGGGAGAACACCAGATAGCATTTCACTCTCAGACCTTGAAGGAATATGAGACAAACTACAACTTTGTAGAGAGGCAAGTGTTTGCAATATTAAAGGGACTCAAAATGTTCCAACACCTAATCTCTTGCAATAAGGTGATTGTTTATGTTGTGTATTCTAGTGTGCATGAATACACCATGGAAGGAGAAATCACCGAGAAAAGGGACAATTGTATCACCAAGATCCTCAAATATGACATTAAGGTCAAGCCTACAAAGACCGCCCAGGGAAGAGGACTATGCAAATATTTGACACACAATGAAGAAATGGTTGCTGAAGAGGAGCAACCAAAGCTAGTCCTAACGAATGAGTTGGATTTTGAAGGTTGTTGGCTAGCGAATAGAGTGAGATTTATGCACATAGGAAAATATTCGTCAAGCCTTCCTTCTCAGAAGAGAAGTTTCTATCGACTACAAAACAATGAATATGCACTCATTGAAGGGATCTTGTTCAAAAGGAACTTCAACAACATTCTATTGTGGTGTGTTACAACAGAGCAAGCAAAAAGGATCCTTGACACTTACCACAATAGTGTCATGGGTGAGAAATTCTCCACAAAAACTAATGCCATCAAAATCATGTGCGCAGGGTACTTCTGGTCGATGCTATTCAATGAATCCTACTCCTTGGTAAAAGTTTGCAAGGAATGTCAATTCTTCATAGGAAGAAGAAAGAATTCTGCAATGCCTCTCAATCTGATAGTGGTTGATGAGAAATTTGCACAATGGGGCCTAGACTTCATAGGAATGATCAACCCAGGCTCCAGTGCAAGACACGAGTGGATCTTGACAACCACTGACTACTTCACTAGGTGGGCCAAAGTTGTGCCATTGAAGAATGCGATAGAGGTGGAGATAGTGGATTTACTTGAGGAATCGGTGATGATATTTGACACACTCAAAACCATCATTTCAGACAATTCCAAGGACTTTCTAGGCTCTAAGGTATGTTAATTCGCACTTTCGCATGGGATATTCTTAAAAAATTCATCAAACTACTACCCATAGGGGAACAGCTTGGTCGAGTCGACGAACAAGAATTTAGTCCAATTTCTCAAAAGGATTAGTTCAGAGCACCAAAGGGAATGGCATAAAAACCTTTGAGCAGTGCTCTGGGCATACGACATAGCACCTAAGCAAGTCCTCAAGACTTTACTGTATGAGCTAGTATATGGAAAAGAGGCATTATTGCATATCACCATGGAGATTCCAATGCTGCAATTGCTAAAATCTCTCAAGGTGGAACAAAATGGTGCCTTGGAAGTCTAGCTGGCCGAGTTTCTAGAGGTGCAAGAGAAAAGGGAAAAGTCCTTAATAGCCATGACTAACCACCAACAGGTGGTTATACAATGGTTTGACAAGAAAGCATCTGACCAAGGTCTAAAGTGAGGAGACTTAGTGCTAAATTTTAATGAAAGGGTTGTGAATCCAGGTCAGCGTGAAAAGTTTGACAACCTTTGGGAAGGCCGGTTCAAAATAATTCAATGCAAGGAGCATAATGCATTTGAGTTAGAAGACATGTAAAAAGAAGCATTAGGAATTCCGGTCAACATAATTCACCTTAAATTGTTAATTAAGCTTGCATATCCTACTGATGTAAATATGTTTATAGTGCTTTTTTCTTTCTTTCCCTTTTGTTTTGTTGGCCAGTCTTTCTTACTTATTCTATGGTTCGAGGGGGAGGAAAAAAAAAACCAATTATTGCAGAGAGTAGGGAAAATAAATTCACATCTCAAAGGAAAAAAAGAATCAAACACCCACATGAAGTATTGAATTGAATACATATATTCTGAAAAAGAAAAGATAACCCACATTGTAGAATCTAGAAGAAAATGAAACAAGATGATTATATAAAGCTATATTTTCATTATATATATATGCTTTAGTATTTACGCTACCAAAATGACTCAAAGGCCACACTTCAAAAGTATATAGCTATATGCTACTTCCTTTTCATATATTCTACAATAAAGCCTTTTCCAAGCATATATACAAAAAACTGACTGACTAATATGAGTTCTTAAAAGAAAAAAGAAAAAACAAGGAGGTCTTCAATCCATGACATGAGCGGAAGAAATGGAAACATCAACAACAACGTCCACAATTTCTTCATCAATGAGGGCAACACCAGGAGCAACAACATCATTCATGGGGGCAATGGCCAGTGGTGGAGGGAACATCAGGTTCCTAAAATACATGTACTAGTTAATATCATAGAATGACACCATGTTGTATATGTGGAAGAGGAAGTGACAAGCATGAGTGACCCTTTGGTAGTGCTCATTCTGCGACTAGAGGTGAAAGCCACTCATGAATGGTAGCCATATTATGGCTATGTCCTCTTTAGTGAATCTTCTGAGGTCACTTGCATTTGGAATGCCTCCACCAAATGTAGCATTCACCACTACCTCTCCTAGGTCATTCAGGTACTTCTTTGGAAAAATTTCTTTAGCCAGATGCAAAATTAGTGGCTTGGGAATTGCAATATCAAGCATAGAATTGCAAACACACATCAGTGTGAACTCGGTACTTATCCTCGGATTCAAGGAAATCACATCCCAAAACCCATTTCATGGCTATGATAGCCAATGAGTGTTTATTATTTGTCATCCTTTTTAGGCGCCTAGTTTAAATCTCGCCTAAAAATGTCATCTAGGACTTATGGGAAACCAACCTCATTGGGGTATTCATGTTGTTAGGCACTCTACAAACTGTTTAAGTCTAGGCTATGAAAATACTATGCAACTACTAATGTTGAATTGCTAAGCCAATTACCTATTATTAACTATGCTAAAATCACTAAGTTTGATTTCGCTATTGCCTAGGCGTCTTTATAGAATAAGCGAGGAAATGCATGGTAATTTTCTTACCATAAACATGATGCTAATCAAGTACCAACTTGAAATTTGTGTCAGGGCTTACTCAAATTTCCTACCCAGTTGCGTCTACTAAGTACAACTTGTGTGTAAAACTAATAAGGGATAATTAATTAGCCTAAGCTTGTGGTAGTAATCAAAGGTGTTATGCACAACTAAATGCTGAGGTGTCATTATCCAAGTGTTTTGCAAACTCCAAGGCTGAGCTCATATCTTTTCAAACATTGATCGCATCTTTGGCTTAATCATTTCTTTTGGGATATTAATTGCCAACACACACAAACGCTTTAGTTGCTATCAAATCATTGGCTCAAGTTCCAAGGAAATTGCATTATACAACACGGTTTCCAATTGTAATTATGAATTCTTATAATTTCAAAATGGCAAGTGATTCATTTCACACAAACCAAAAGGTTAGTAGTACATGTTGAATTAAATGCAAAAAAGAAAACTCTCGTCTACCACCTTGAGAGAAAATAGCTAAGTGTTGCATATGAAATGTTTAAACACTTAAAAAAAAAATCAATACGCTACTTAGAGAAAAAGAAATTTCTAGTGCACAACCAGAGCCGAGGTAAAATTACAGAGAGGTTCAAGCTAAGCAGAAGCTTCCCACAAAGAAAAAATGGCAAAAAGTTCATGGAAAGAGGCATAGTGGGAGGCAACGTGAAGCTTATTTAAAGCTATGCAAGTAGCATAGGCCGTCAACATCTTTGATAACATTTCTTATGCCACGCTTGGTATTCTAGATAGGTCAAAGTGGGCAAACACACATGAACTGGAAAATCTAAATAACCATAGAAACCAGACCATAAGCAAGGAAGGTTGGGATAAGATTCATGATCCCAATCTTGCAAAGAACCCTAAGTCTTTGAGGGAAGTGGCCTGTGAAAGGATGAAGGTATCCAAACACTCACTGTCAATGGCAGAGAAGTTATGGCTCAACGGGCTCCCACAATATATGGTCCCATCTATGCACTATTGCCCATAATTAGTCGATGCGGCCATTGAAAATTTCAACCCAAGTACCAACACTATCGAGGGCTAGACTTTAAAGGTTAGTATTAGCATGAGAGCTATGTGGAATATGTTGTACATCCCTAATCCAAGCAGCAGAAAAGATGTAGACACATTCACTCTTGCAAAGGGAGAAAGAGTATGGAAAAGCATGCAAAAGGCTTTAGAATTTTATAACAAAGAGACCAAAAGGATTGAGGAAGACCACCATAAGCCGCCAAAGATCATGGTGCAACATGGTGCGTTCGAATCAAACTTGAAAGAGGCCTTTCCCATGTTGGCATTTGTTTGTGGTATGGACACTGACAAGGAAGTGCACGCATTTCAATTGGGCTCGAGATTCTAGTTTCATAGGCAACAATCTTTCTTTTGGTATGAATTTGCAGAATACCTCATTAGGGAGATGATAAGGAAAATAAAGGATTACCAAATTGAATAGAAGTTCAAGTTTCCCTCCTTTCTTTCCCATATGTTTTTGCATTAGAACCCTGATTTCTTTGATAAGCATGTGAAGTCTATTTTTTGATGAAAGGAACAAAAGGAAGTCGGTTTCTATCTAGACTCCTCTCCTCTCTTCCACTTACGACTATTATGAATTTTTCATATTATTTCTTGATTCCGATTTTGCAAGATTTGCAAGGAGAGGATGGTATTACTCAATTCACTAAGGAGCAGACAGGGTATATACAACACTTCATTCCTAGATGTGACTAGTTTTTTGGAGCAGATTTCATATTCATCCAAATGCTAGGATTCACTAAGGAACCATTCCACCTTTTGACATGCATTAAAAACTGAGTGATAGATCTTGAAATGTTTCAACAAGCATGCATTATTGATGTTACCTTATGTGGAGGAAAACAAAAGAAGAAGGGATTTTTCATTTGTCCGATAAGCTTCAAAACAATGGCCATGAAAAAGAAGTAGACACACCCATTGTTGCAAGATAAGTTGGCTCATATAGGGTTGGTAATGATTTGTGACAAACAGAGTTATAACCATTTGAATGATCTACCATATGAGCATATCAAAGTGATTCATAGTTCTCGGCCTTACTGGGAGAAGAGGCGCAACCCATTGGAGGATGAAGATGAATTATTGGTCGAATTGATTCACATTCCCATGGAGGACAAATAGTCGCCATGACATAATTTCTACTTCGCTACGACAGATTATGATGGCAAGCACAAAATGGGATCCACAATGTTCAATAAGTTAAGAAGAGAAGAGAAGAAGAATGGAGTGTGGAAAGAATCAGAGCCTTCTGGGTATATCACCAAGAGACAAAACAACTTGATGCCCCTTATGGTAGCATGAAGGATGATGAACAGTTTGATAAGCTATGGGATGATGAGCATCTAGATTCCAACCCAAGCGGTAGCAAGGGAAATGACTCCGATGAGGAATACAAAGAGGAGGTGAAAGAAGAAGTTGAGACATTGCTTTCCTCTTCTTAGGAAAGGAGAAATTCCACAGGGGAACCTACCTATGTTGCTTCAAATGTGCAATTGAAAATATCTAGAGCCTTGCAAACACTCACCTGGGCCTTGAAAAAAACAAAAGTTTCCCAACAACAATAGCTGAAGACTGTAGAGATGGGGGATTCCCCATCTGCTAAATGAAAACACATAAACTATTATGGGAGAGGGTTCACAAGAACCCACTATGAGCTAGGAGTTTGAAGTAAGGAGCCAACAACAAGTGAAGATCTGCCACCATCTAGTTAGTAAGTAACATTCACTCCTTTTCTTACTTCTTAATCTTTAGTATCCTCTACTATTTCCGTGGTGCCCCTCACTACAACTACTAACCCTTCTCCACCTCTGCCACAATGGTAGCAGAAGGCTTCTCCCAATTCGTCCAGATAGGGCCATTTATCTTAACACCTTTGCAAACCCTAACACTAGCCACCACTACCCAGTCTCTCCTCACATCTCTTTCTAAAAGCTCAGCTGCTATTGATACCCATATTGCTACTACTACCTCGGGTCTGACCAACTATGCCTAGAAAATAGACTCTATAATGACTACCCCATCATAGCAGCAACTGATGAGCCCTTCCGCTGGTTTGCACGCTGAACTTTGGTATGTTCCTTATTTCTGCCCAAAGACTATTACCCTCTAGAAGATGAAAAAATTTGAGCCCACTACACTTATGTTCCCTTTTTCCCTACCTCTCGATGCACCTATTGCAGGTGGGCTAGTTTAGTTGCCATCCCAATTCATAGAATAGGATGATGCTACAAAGGAGGCACAAGCTCTCAGAATCCAAAAGTGAAAAGTGAAGGATGACAAAGAGGAGGTGGAGCCAAAGGTGTATATAGTTTACAATGAAGCTCAAGGAATGCTAAATTTTGCCACCATGTACTTGAATGTTGTCAAACCACAAGGGGAGATGTTGTCAAATGATTACAACACATATACCATGGGAATTGTTCTAACCACAACCCAGCCATAGGACAAGGTAGAGCTCATGGAGGAAATGTGGTGGGTGGTGATGATTTTCTTCC
Source organism: Sequoia sempervirens (assembly GCA_007258455.2). Lineage (NCBI taxonomy): Eukaryota > Viridiplantae > Streptophyta > Pinopsida > Cupressales > Cupressaceae > Sequoia > Sequoia sempervirens. The sequence continues at coordinate 108,258,470 of VDFB02379711.1, forward strand.
TCCGGTCTGACTGCTAGCTACAGAAAACGGAGGAGCAACTGAAGCTTGTGAAGGAAAGGGTTGGTTTGTTAGAGACGAAGGAGAAATCACTGGAAGAAAAATTTGTGTGCTTATCAGAGAAAGTGTAGGTAGCAGAGTTGGAGCAGAATAAACTCCAAGATGAACTCACAAGGTCCCAATCTATTGATCCCACCCTAATCAACAAGTTGTAAATGAGGAACCAAGAATATTAGAGCCAATTATCCTTGGCGGAGTAAAATCTGCAATAAAAGATGAAGAGCTAGCATCTCAACATGCTCAATAGGAGAAAAAATTAGAACAAAGGGAGGTGGATTTTGAGGGCCAAAAGGCCTAATTAGAAAAAGAGCTCCAAGAGATGAAGTCTTCTCTTGACACAAAGTTGGAAAATCATAGTCAGGCCAAGGATAATTGGTCTAAAGAGCTAAGTAACATTAAGGGACAACTTGTATCTACCAATAGGAGAATTGCAGAACTGACAAAGGATGTTAGCTTGAAGGATCCTGAAATTTCCCTTGCTGCCCAGCCATACCTCATTCTAATGGCCCAACAACCATATGTTTCATACTAGGAAAAGGTTGGGGCCTTCTTCCTGGCATTGTAGCCGAAGCTTCAATATATGTCAGAGGAAACAAGCTTGAGTTGGGAGGTCTGCGGAGCCATTGAGTAGTTTTCACAATTCATCACAAAAAGGGTCCCTAAAGCAAAAATTTTGATAAATAAGATATACGTGGTCTCTAATGAAAATTTAGCAAAGGTACAGAATGAGGATTGAAAGGCTATTGCCAAGATGGTGAAAAAATTCATCCACTCCCACTTGGACAACCTTCAGGCTAATGCATGCACCGTTACTTTGAACCAGACTATGGATAGCATACGAGAAAGTTTCTCCCAACTAATCGAGATGGGCTTGCCATCCCCATTTCTTGAAGATGAGTTGGTCACCACAACAAAGAAAATGGTGGCAAGGATCAAAGAGAAGCAACAAGACACAAGCGCTTTCTAGAGCTTCAGCTGACCTCCTACTGCAACAAATATTGAAGGAGGCATTCATACAATTGCATAGTTACTCTTCTAATTTGAGTCTAGGGTCAGTTTATGTGCAGTGTTGCCTTATAAAGAAATGCTTGACCTAAGCGGAGTGCAAGAAAATCTGCATGATATATCGAGACCATCCGAGGTTGATTGACTAATTCTATAGGAAACTTTTTCTAAACTTTGATTATGTTTCCCTATGGATGATGCTCTAGTCTGCAAGCCAGATAAAATTTTGGGTTCTTTGTTTCGCAGGTGAAATGCCCCTAGTAATCGCCAAAAGTCATGAATTTAAAATTCATCAAGCTCCCTTTCAGGTTTTGTTATTTGCTAAGTACTGGCCCATCCCTTGAACAAACATCATCAACCCTTTTTGATATATGATTTCCGATCTCTACCACGTGTTCGCTCAGTGCTTCCCAAAAGGATTCTTCCCTTTTCTTTTCAAATGGTCCTTGCCATGTTTCCACATGTTGTTGGAGCACATGCTGAAAGGTTGCTTCTCTTCACTTTTGAGTCAGGCCCCAACCATGTGCCACGTAGCCTTCATCTTCCTATGTTTTGGTGGACCCCATAGTCGACACCAATGAAAAGGAACACTTCCATGTGTCTTCCTAGCGTAAGCCTTCAACAATGAGGAGGAATGAACCACAGATTGTGAAATTCCGCCACGCGTCTCTTTTGTGGGTACTTCTTCAAAGCAAAGGATGGAGTGAATTATGGGTTGCAATATGTTTCCGCGTGTTCTACCTACCTATACTGGGTGGCAACACTTGTTTGCACAAGACTATGCCAAGAATACTGACATCATTCACAGGGGATGCATCTAGATGGGGAGTGACCAAATGTTATGGCTTGAATCTTTTTTTGTTACAACAGCCAAGGCGAATCATTACTACTACATCATTTCTCGGGATATGAATCTTTTTAGTTGCTACTCGCCAAGTGGTGGGAATTCTCACTATATATGCTGCTCTTTTCTTTTGAAGGGGGGTTCCATGTTCCATTTTCCAAGTTCTACGAGTTTGAGAATTACAGAAAATAAAAAATTTAGAGAGACAACAAGCCTTTTTATTGTTTTATATCATTGCAAGAACTCATAGACTATGCCATTGTTTGACCTTTCTATTTTCTTATGCTATCTGATAAAATTTATACTATGCCATTATTGTTTTGAATGGTTCATTTGCATAACTTCTATAATTTTAATGCAATTTTTTTGGTTTAGATCATGTCTTTGACTCCTCTTTTTAGTGAATGGGTGTGAACATTATTTTATGTCATTGAATGCACTATTCATGCTTCAATCTTTAATTTCTATCATTCTAGGACATAGAAGATTGTTGATCAAGCCCTTAAATTGAATCCCAAAAGATAGATTTATCATGCCTATACCTACTCTTTGGCACATTTCCTTAGTTAGAATTTTATTTTTTATATCTGCTTCCTTTTCCCATTCCAAAACCCCAATTATAGTAGAATTCGGCTTCTTTAAAAACCTGAAGGTCACTTAGTTTAGTGCAATAGGTCCCCCATAAACTGATTTTCCCACAAAGGCCTGTTACCCTGCCAATTTTTGGCATCAACAAAGAACACTATATTTATCCTCTAAACCCTCTTAAGATACAAAATATAGAATGTGGCAGTGGAAAAAATATACTATGGGAGTTACAATTGCCTACTACCTATATTATGTAGTAAATTGTCATATTCAATGATTGTACAAATGATTGGCTCAAATTTTCCCCTTGTTCCATTTAATAAGACCTTGGAAATGGATGTAATTTGACCATTCCTCCATTAGCTGCATATTTTCCTTTTCTTGTCACATAGATAAATTGTTTTCCATTTTCCTTTGCTTTTTAGTTGCAATTGCCTACTACTTATATTATGTAGCAAATTTTTGTATTCAATGAGGGTACACATTATTGGCTAAAATTTTCCCCTTGTTCCATTCAATAAGACCTTGAATATGGATGTAATCTTCCCTTTGATCCATTAAGTACATATTTTCATTTTTTGTTATGCTCCTTTCATTTTCCTTCCATGTCTTCAAAATATTTCATAAAATTGTTATGATTATTTTTAAAAGTAGAAGATACAACATTAAATTGGCCCCTCTTTCATCAATCTAAGTTTTCTATGATTTTCCAAGGTCATACCATTTATGTTATCAAACTTGCAACATTCTTCTTCTTCTTCTCTCGTTACTTGAAAAAACTCCACTGGTAGCCTTGTTTTGAAACAACCAACATGGGGAAGACTTAAAAAATTGCACCAAAGGAACAAGTCATGCACATCCATATGATCACAAAACCATACCCTTCCAAGGAAATCTCTTCAAATTGAAAAACCATGTCCACACTATCATTCATGTTAACAAATTCATCCTTAAGTGTAGATCTAATCTTCTCATCCTTGTGAAACAAAATAAATGTGGAAAAAGCATCAATGAAATCACAATTCTTAATGACATAACAATGGATAACATCAATTAGGTAGTTAAGTTATTAGTCTACAAGCTTCTTATCACCATAATTGTCAGAAGGTATGAAAGAACAATTTTTTTCTCCCTTAATTTCACTTTTAGCTTGGTCCAATGTTATAACATCTTTATTATGCCATGAATTTTCATATTTTTCATTACAATACTCACTAAAACATATTGTGCCAACCTCACTACTACTCAAAATAGCCAATCCATTACCAACAACACTTGTATTTGAGGACAAAAAAAATTATTATGTTTTATTTCCTCATTTCTTCCACTAGATTTTCCCATCCAGGATAGGCTTGCTCAAGAATTCTTGGATGAAGTTCACTTGGAAGAAAACAAATGAGCCTTTGAAAGAAAAAAATGAATTATTTTTACCATTTATGGCTTTCATAAAGATGGGGCAACAAGTTAAGAAAACCTTAGAAGGCTGCAAATGGTTTATTTAATGAATTTTAATGTTCTCGCTATCAATTTCCTCAAGATTGAATCTCATGAACGAGTTTTTCCTATGTAGCTTGAAGTGTCTCATGAATGGTTGGTCTCATTCAAATTATGCAAGGACATGTTTCCACTTCATAGCATTGTTTCAGTTGTTGACTTTGTCGAGAACTACAGACTACAGCCACAGAATGAGGTGCAATCACAATACTACAACTCCACATAGGTTGCTATATTTGTGCATATAATATTCATTCATGTAGCTGATAGTACAAAGGATAAAAAGAAGGTATTGAGGGAGTATTACTTTTACATTAGTGATGATCACACATTTTATAGAGTTCTTGCAAGGTTTCTTTCAGATGTTCTATATTGATTTGGCTAGTAGGGGCATATGGTTCAATCAACATATCATATAGTCAGCTAATTGTACATCATAATTGATGTAGGAGCATGACATGAGGAGACACAAACACAAAAGCTAAGGGACCAAAGATAAAAATGTGAATTACAAATCATTGTTAAAAGGGAGTGTGTGAGAATATTTCATATTTTGTAATGTTTAATAATATAGTATTCTAATAATATAGTATTGTAGACTAATTCTAGAAGTCTACGTAGGAATGAGAGATGGAGAGAATTGAGTGGATAAAGGGATAGATATTGTTGAGAAGATCGTGGAGAATTTAGGGAGAGATCATAGGAGATGGTTGAGGAGATATTGTAGGAAATAGTTAGAACTAATTTCCAATCTTAATATGTTTGTTACGGTCACCTTATATTATATTAAGGGACCATTTATGCAATAGGGAGACATGGGGAGAATGATAAAATTGTAATATCAATTTGTATGAGAATATCTCTTAGTAATTTGAAGTTAATATTTTTGAACTCTTTGTTATGAGTTTCCAGATTGTTTTGACCACGCTCTGTTTCTCATCATTTGGTATCAGAGCTGAAAGTGATGGATTTGAGTTGGGTTGAATATTGAAAAAGTATTTGAAATCAAAATTGAAGATTTGTCAAATTTGGAGTGTTTATCGCTGCACTGTCTAAGAGTTCAAGCCACAACTGGTAAGGAGGGTGATTGAATCTATATTGTAGCTCACAACAATTATGAGGAGCATTCATTGCATTTGGAAGGATCGATGCCACTCTTTGATTAAAGGAGTTTGATTGAAGATAAATCTGCCACCAATTTGAGGAGTAAGATTGTTGCATGAAGTGCTTTATCATTTTTTCTTAAAAAAGACGTTTTCAAATTTTGTTTCTAACCAATCTCAGTAAAATTACCGTAACTTTCTTGTTTCTAAATGAAATCGAGAAATTCAAAATGTTTCAGAAAGTTGGGAACAAGCAACATCAAACCCATAAATCATTTTGAAAAAATTGTTTTGATGGGTGAGCAGTTATAGGTTGAAATATGACGGGTTTTTAAATTTCAATATTTTTACTACAAATTGGAATTAAATTATCAATTTATTAATTTGCATATAAGAATTAAATTGTTTCTCAGCCCCACAGGTACAAAGGAAGGCCTTTTGTGCCAAGAGATGGAAGTCAGAATTGGAGGAAGATCAGGGAAAAATTGAGAAGATTGGGATGAATTGAAGATTGCGGTGTTAAGGAAAGGTTATTGCAGACTATTAGATACACAAGTCAAGAAGAATAGAAACCATGAATCAAGAATCACAAATATTGGAAGAGGATTGCTAGTTGTTGTTTCAAGGCACTGCTAAGAAGATCAAAGGTGTTTTAATCACTACAACTTAAAAAGTGGATGCAAAGTGGATTGTAGCAAATTGTGGAAAGGTGTTTTGATGCTGCTGGACTAGGTTTAAGCCAGTCGCAGCCTTGTAGGAAGTCTTGCTAGATTGAAAAAGATGATGGTGGGTGTTTAAATTGGTTGCAGCTATTAAAGAAGAAGTCAGTAATCGATTTGAGCCATCACTGAGCTTTAGATCAAGGGAATATAAAGGTGTCTAGTGAAGCCAAAGGTCAATAAAGGCTGCTATTGTTTAAGAAGGAAGATCCCTGCATAGATCGATTGAGATTCATAGTGAAGAAGTTCCAAAGGCTATTTGGTAGGCAGAGAAAATACTTTGTTTGAATGAGTAGCCTTCACGCTCCTGTAGATTCTTGTAGCTTCACCATTAATTAGTTTTCTTATTAGATCTCACAGCTTTGACTGGTGTATTAGATTAGAAAACATTTTCTTTTCACACACTAGTTGATTCTTGCGTGGCTTTTCCTTCAATATTTCTAGTAAGGGAATCATCAATAAGATTATCTTCTTCTTCCCTTTTGTGTTGAATGGTTTATGAAGCCTTGCTTCCAATTGTCTTTAAGCAGGATTGATGTCATTGATCGATGTGCTAATTATATTTAGTGCTCAGTGAGGTGTTGCAAAGTTTTGTATTAGTTTCTAGAGAAAATTTTTATGAGTCTAAAATTCTAATAATTTTTTTTATATATATGTAGCTCAAAGTCAAGTTGTGTCATTATTTATAGAATAGCGTCCATATTTGAGTTATTAGTTGTCATGTCATCAAAAGAATGTATGTATGAAATTTGAAGTGTCAATATATATATATATATATATATATATATATATATATATATATATATATATATATATATATTATCACAATTGTAATTGGAGTGCATGATCGGTGGTACCTGACACCCAAGTTAAATTTATGAGTCTAAGTCAAAATGAGGTCTATCATTGTAAAGTGTGGGAGTCAAGTGAAAAGTTGAGAGTTTATCCAAGTGTGGGTTAAATAGATCCTAGTTATATCATTGATAAAGTCAAATTTAAGTCATGTCAATTGTGCGTCAAAAGTTTGCAAACCATGTTCATAGGTTGTCTTGTTAGACATTGTGAACCCAACAAGAAACAAATTTGGTATGCATATAATTGCAGGTGAAAAGAAAGATGAAGAGAAAGATACAAACTTCATAACGATGACTAAAAGAGGAAAGGATTTTTGGTAGAGACCCTAATAACAAAGAAGAAAATTTTCCAATTGAGGTTGGGCATAAGTTGTTGAGGAGTAGAGAAAGTTCTCAAGAGAAGTGAGTAGAAGTGCAGAAGCCTCGAGGAGCAGAGGAAGCTCAAAGGGTTCTAAAGGAAAGAACCAGGAATACCAAAAGGCCAGGTTCAGGAGTAAAACTTGGTGAGGTGTTGTGTAGCAGGGTGAAAAAGACTTGTTACTGTAGAGGCTATTTGCAACTCATAGTGATCATGGAGAAGCTCACAAAGGAAGAGAGAAAGACGACTATTAATAGTCATGATAAGGGTTTGAGCAAAAGCCACAACAGAATGGTGCAGAATGCCAAAGAAAATGGAATAAAGACAAAGAGAATGAGTCAAGAGGAATTTGATACAAAAGTTGCTAAGATGAAGGAACAACTTAGTATAATGATGATGCTACTACAAGAAAGTGAGAGAGACTAGAGATATGGATGGAGAATGAAGAAACATGTTATATGGCCTGTTAAAGAATTGTTTGCAAGGAAGTTGAGGAAGAAGCTGAGACACATGTTGAATGCTCAGTTAAAGGAAGAACTCAAAGAAACTAAGTTTGAGGAAGATGTTCACTATGATGAACCGGAGCAGGGATCATTCCTTGGAGAGGATGATGATGAGATACTTCATGAAAGTCTCATGGATTGTTTGGGAAGTTTAGATCAACATGAAGATCAACTAATAGAAGATTCAGATGATGCTAGAGAGCCTTATGTTTTAAAAACTAATAATTTTGGTATGCATGCATGACTTGTAGGTGTTGAGCATGATGGACAATCACTCAAAACTGTCATGAGAGTAGAACAAGATCAAAATCATATTACCAAAGAAGGAGAGGTAGAATTGTCTTACAAAGACAATTAAAGTAGAAATCCTATACAATGGACAAATTCAGTTATGGAAGAATCTGTTATTACAGTGGACAAGGTCATGTTGGTTTATGAAGACAATCAAAAGAAGGATCAAGGAGATAAAGAGCAACATTCAGGTACAAGGATAATGAAATCTGATGAGAAAATAAAATTTCTAGAGAGATTGGTGAGAGAACCTGAGAATGAAATTTTATTTCATTCAACACAAGAGGATGGTGATGAAAATGAGAAGATTCTAGAATGTGGAGTGGAGAATGACAAGCTTAGAAATGCAGAATTAAGGATTTCAAAGGAATGGCTAGTCAATTCACAGATTAAGGAGGACTTCAAAGAGGTTGCAGAAAGGAAGCATGAAGAAGAAGAAAGAAGAAGAAAGAAGAAGAAAGAAGAAAATGCCATAAACATACTATAAAAGAGGAATCAAAGGTTCAAAGAGAGGAAAATGCATATGGAGGGATAACATAATGCATATATAGCAGCAAAAAGAAGGAATCAATCATTTTATGATTGTTGGTGATTTTTGGAAATTTAATGTTTATTGTAAAAAGTTTATTCCATGTGCAGATGCAGATAAAAGTGAGAATTTAGACAATGAAAGTCAATCTTTCATAAAACATCCATGGGGGAGGCAACAAAGTGCCTTAAACATTTTTGAGAAAATGTTTGGCGATGAAGAATGGAAGTTGAATAATGAAATGGCAATGGAGGCCATACAATTTTTAAATTTTGAAACAAAATTGCAATGGAGTAGTAGCATAAGCATGGAACAATGAAGGAGTATGCTAAAGATTGAGATTAAGAAGTTATGTATGCTAATGAAGAAATTTCCTAAGAGAAGGCATACTGAAGAGAAGAAGATAGTCAACAACATAAATCAATTGATCTCAAGAGAATACATTAGCAGGGCAAGTAGAGGATTTCAAAGTAAAGTATGGAAACCTGGAAGATTGAGGAGAATAGCAGCATATCCACAGCTACAAGATGTGAAGAAGAAAAAGTTGATGAAAAGGTTGAATAACAGAATGAAAGTTGTTGAACATGTTTGTGATAGTAAGGAAAGTGGAAAACGACAGAAGAAGGTTTGGGATCCAGGAGTCCATGAGAAGTTTTTTTTTGTTCTTTGGGAGTATGATGCAAGAGCATGACACGAGGAGACACAAACAAAAAAGCTAAGGGACCCAAGATAAAAATGTGAATTACAAATCATTGTTAAAAGGGAGTGTGTGAGAATATTTCATATTTTGTAATGTTTAATAATATAGTATTCTAATAATATAGTATTGTATACTCATTCTAGAAGTCTACGTAGGAATGAGAGATGGAGAGAATTGAGTGGATAAAGGGATATATATTGTTGAGAAGATCATGGAGAATTTAGGGAGAGATCATAGGAGATGGTTGAGGAGATATTGTAGGAAATAGTTCGAACTAATTTCCAATCTTAATATGTTTGTTACAGTCACCTTATATTATATTAAGCAACCATTTATGCAACAGGGAGACATGGGGAGAATGATAAAATTGAAATATCAATTTGTATGAGAATATCTCTCAGTAATTTGAAGTTAATATTTTTGAACTCTTTGTTATGAGTTTCCAGATTGTTTTGACCACGCTCTATTTCTCATCAATAATTCAAGAACTCCAAAAAATTTTATTGGTTGAGTAGGATGCATAGGATCAATGGTGTTCAACATATTTGGAATTTATCCAAGGCCGAGCATGGAAAGGGGGAGCATGATCGTGTAGGATCATGTATTAAACAAGCCTTTGCATGAGAAGAGTTAAAGTGTTTGATAGATGCAAAATTACTTATCTAGTGGGGTAATCATGCTGTGGATCTAGGTAATGAAGGTAATTCTTTAGTTCATAGATTTCTTTGGTTAGTAGATGATACTAACATTATAAAATATGAGGATTATTGTACATTGATAGGGTCAAGTGAGCTACACTCTTTTAGAAGCTCCAATGTAGGTTCATGGAGTATCCATATGTGGAAGATTGCATGTGTTTGTTCTTCATGTATAGTTCAAGCATGGAATGACTATGACTCAAAAGAGTGGGTTGATGAATGGTGGTTAAGAAGTCTAACCCCACTTGACACATATCATCTCGTAATGATTCTACAAATCATGGAGATACAACCATATGCTAACTTTGATGATGTATCAAATCTACTAGAATCAAGTAATATATCTTCTTACATAGTTTATAAAATTCCTAGTTTTATCTTACTTTGTAGTTTTTTTGTAATATTCATTAAATTCATCTAACTAGATGCACATATTAGTGCAAGGCATTTTTATGTAGTGATTATAGATAAAGACAATGAAGAGGGAATAAATTACTACTTGTGCCACTGTATCGAGGCCAAAAAGAAATTGGAGGCCCTAGTTACAGATGGAGAAAATATAGAATATCTTGCAAGTTTGATGTTTGTTATTGGAACATGGCTTAGAAGGAATCTAGTTAAGAATTCTATTATTTGGCTATTTGAGGACTTCAATGTACATCAAAAGATTCTTCACTACTCAAAACTTGTTGTGGTAGCCACCGTTCATTGGATCAAATATTGGGGAAAACCTATGAACAAGAACTTGTGGAAGGTGCATGAGTTTTACCATGAGGAAATACTTCACACAATAAAGAGTAGAGAAGACCCAAATTGTAATACCCCTCATGTTGTTGTTTGGACTTATTATTTTCTTTAGTTTTGATTGATAATTTGAGACTTTGATAGTTACTATTTTTTTGTTGGATTGGTGGATTGGATAGTTTAGATTGCTTCATGACTATGCTACTTTATTTGATGAAATGGATATTATGATATGACATTATGGTTTGGTGATGTTTAATTTGATTTTAGTAGTATATTGTGATGCAGTGGATTAGTAATCATTTTATAATGATATGATGTGATCAGTTTAGTTTAACAATGTTACTCTATACTTAATGTTGTAATTGTTATTATAGTTTTGGTGAGAGGACAATGTAGCACCACTTTTTTGTGAGTGCCCTGCTACACTGCAATTCCTTCTCATGATATGATGTTTTTAATTATATATATATATATACATGTTGTACACAACCTTATTTGTATGCAAGAATTGTAGGAATAGAGTCTCGATTCCACCTGCTTCGATAGGACAGGGCGAGCATCAAATTAACCCAACAAGCATGAAGATGAAACAGAGATGACAAGGAAGTCACCCCTTCCCAAGTTTGCCAAATTGTTTTATGTTTAGTGGTATTGTGTGTCTTTGTCCTTTGTCATTTTTTCATTTTATAATAGTTGTTTGTGTGAAAGTAATTGTGTTATTTGTTTTACGTTGGTGTTGTTGTATGATGTAATTTAAATAACTAAACGATTTTAATAAATGTTGATAATAGTTATTGGAATAGTTTATATTAAAAATATAAAAAGTCCTAAATTAAAAGCCATGTAATTTATTAAGGATAAATAAATTGAAAGGTGTAAATTAAATTATTTAAAATTGGTATTTGTTGATGGTGTTTTCTGCACAGCAACAACTCAGACAGAATGCAATATTCTATCTCTCTTGAAAGGTTATTTCCAACAATAAATCACTGAAAATCCCCCAAGGTCTCTCGGGTGTTAGGTCATAACAATGCATAAAACAACTCAGATGAAATGTGAAATTGCTGGTAATCACAATCGGACCTTACTATAAGCAAACTGAACCCTCTCAATTTATCAGATCTAACTGAATAATAAAGAAATTGCAAAAGATAGGGATGCAAGGAAGTAACAAAATCTAAACTATTGCATAGACAAGCAATGCAAATGACAAATATCTGGAATGGACCTATCTCAAATAACCAATTCCTGTTCGACCCGCAAGGCAATCTTACAAGAACAGTGCAATCTTCTGAGGAATACAGATTTTCAAATCATAGACTTGCATCTACAACCGAACTTGAGCACATTTGAATATACGGTCCAGGTTGACTTTACCAGCCTACTACAATCAGATAGTTACTGGGAGTATAGACCAGAGATAGCTACAAACATTCCAAATATGAAATCACATACACTATTTATCCAACCAAACTAATTTATTTCTGAATATTAAACCCTAGATCTTCAAGCAATGTAAAAGATAGAACAAAAGAACCATGCAAGATGAGATAACACAAAGGATTTCACCAGGAAAACCACAATGCCTTCAATTGTATTAATCACCAAATGCTGCAACAATTCAACTGTTCTGAATATGGTATTTGCTTCAAGAAATTCTAAAAACTCTAACTATTGCTCCTGCTAATCTCTATTCTTGCTAATGTCTATAACCAATGTCTTCTAACCCTTACAATGAGGCAAGAATGCCTATTTATCAAATTCCCCCCAAAACATGTCGGCCCAGCCAAACATTTTTACAAAAATAATCAAAACCGCCAAAACAGGTCGGCCAAGGAAACAAACTAAGGCACACATTTAATGCCATCATCCAAGTCGGCCAAGGCACAGTCCCCAAGGAAGTCCGGTCCAATGCATGCCCTATAATAATAGGGAAGCACAAATCTCGAAAAGAGCATTAACTGCTACTTCCTTTATCTTTTCTCTTCGCTGGTGACCCTTGGACCTTCGAGAATATCCCCTCCAGCTCAGCAATAGGTGGCAACGGCAAAACCCTGAGTCTGCATTTAATTGAATCAATTCCCTCATTGGACCGTTCAACAGTTTTCTTCCAGTCCTTCATGCTGGTTATGTACCTGTCTATTATTGCCAAGTATGTAGCTGCATCATCAAGCAAATGGGAGGTGACAGCTCCATCAGATTCCGGGGCATAAACCTCATGCCACCATTCCTTCAATTGATCTAAGCTCAGATATTTGGGAGCTATTTTCTTCCTCCCTGTCATCACCTCAAAGAAAGCTATGCAACCATCATAAATTGCAGTGAGGTCAGCCTCAATTGATTTTCTCCATTTTTGTATCTTCTTCAGGCCTCCCTGCCTGATCTGCAATGCCTCGAACCATTCCCATGGTTCAACCAATCTGGCAGAGGGAAGGATTCCATCCTTGCCCAACTGTTCTTTGCCATGCCCTAGAATAATCCTTGACTTCTGCAGCAGGAGGTCAATATCATTTTTATCTTGAGAGAGGATACTCTCTAACAGTTCCTTTCCTCGGACTGCATCCTTGCCCACAGACAGGATCTCTTTGATAGCTTCATCCCCTTGTGCCTGAACACTCATCAACCAGTCGACGGCAGCCTGTGCAGAAGCCTTCATCTTTTCAATGCCGGAGATTGTCTCCTTTGGCAGAAATCCCGGAGTAGCAGAGGAGGACGGATGGAGAGACTGTAGAGGCTTCATGACCTCTTCCAGGCATTTCCTCAACCTTTCATTCTCTCTTTTCAGTTCTCCGTTTTGACTGGGTCTCCTTTTTCAGTCTGTCAACAATTACGGCACTTGACCCCTCAAATTCCTCAATATCCTGCTCTAAGGAGGCCGGCCCAAGGTTAATGGTTTGGACGTTGTAATCCTGGCCTGTTACCTCATCTCTTGTTTTGTCTGCAGCAGGGGTGGCAATGTGAACTACTCGGTTATGCACTTCATCTCTTTCTACCCGAGAAATCACCTTTGCAGCCTTCTTCTTCTTCCCTTTACCAATCTGAGACAACATTTCATCCCAGTCAAGAGGAGTGTCCTCTACAATCACCTGTTTCTTCTTTGTAATTTCTTTCTCTAGCCAGTCCGGGGCTACGGGGTCTGTCCGGATTCCCTCTGTTCTGGTTTCTCCCAGATCCTCTGTGGCTTTCTCCTCTTCTGCTACTGTCACCTCGACTTCCTCCTCAGTTGTTGCCTTGTCATCTTCTTTTTCTGGAGGTTGTTCACCTTGGTCGGTTTCCTCAAATCCCAACTCAGGAAGTACCGGCGATGGAGTTCTAGCGGAGATACTTTTCTCCGGCTCAGGCGATCCGCGGCCTTTCTCACTCTCCGGGGAGTCCTCGTACTGTACCAAGGGAGAAGTGTGCCTTTCCTCTGTTTCCACCTCGGGCTCGGCAGCCTCACTGAATAACGTTCCTTCTTTGAACGGTTCTGCCTCTCCACTGATTTCCTGCTCATCCGGATTCTCCGGTTCTGGTATGCTCTGCGGAGGAGAAACAGGTTTATCTTGCTCCTTAGCCAGCAATATTGGAGAAGAATCCTTTGGCTGTGCAGCATCCTTTGGGAAGGGGTTCTAGATTTTCTGGTATACACCTTAGTCTTTTCCCCTCCGGAGCTCTCTACATCAACAATTGGAGGTTCACCCTCTGAAGCAGTTTGGTCTTTCTTCTTAGCCACCCTTGTAGTTCTGGCTTTCTTTGGCGGCGGAGGAGCATCCTCTCCTTCAGCTTTCTCTGCTTCTTCCTCATCCGAGGACTTGCTGATTGTCAGGGTCTTCCACCTGCGCTTGCCGATAGGTTTCCTTTTTGCTGCAGGTTCTGTCCCTTTAGGACCTCTGACTTTGATCTTGAAAGGGGAGGTTTTAGCTGTTTTCCCTTTGGGGTCCTCTTCCCCGGATTCTTCAGAAGTGGACATGGGGTTGAGATTCCCCATCAAATCGAAGGTACAAGGTACCTTGGCACTTCTCTAACACCCAGACTTCATGCTTTATCCAAGACAAAGTAAATCTTAGCACTGGAGCCATCAAGTCTTCCAACTCTGTCACCTCAGGCTCATTCCAATCAATATCCGCCACTGACCTGTCCTTAATGGGCTCATAAACATGGTCTTGGACCAGCTTCCCATCGTCATCCAGCTGATCCGGAATCAGCTTCACATTATACTGTCTAATGGCCTCTACAGGCAGCCGGGAATACCTTTTCTTCCTCGCATCAAGGTCATCCCTGATGTTGACCCAGTAATCTTCCAGGTCCTCCTTATGCCTAAATTCCCGGGTAGCCCTCTTCTGTGCCTCTCCGGTTATGTCAAAGTTCATTCTCTTTGAATGGAAAGAGAATCCATATGCCGCCAACTCCTCACCTGCAGTGTGAGCTGATTGAATGGAAGGGCACATCTCACCCACGCCAATCCCAAGAGGGAAGTCACCTCCAAAGCCAGTCTTATGCTTCTCCCTCTTCACCACTGCATCAAACTCACAAATTTGTCTTACGACCTCCAGTAGCACTATGTGGTCAGTGGGATACCTAGGCAATCTGTAGGGTGCAACAGGGCATCCATCTATCCGGAGATAAGTGAAGGTGGGGAACTGGATAAACCATGCCCCGTAATTCTTGATCAGCCCCTTAGCCCCATCGGACAATCTGATGTGTTCTGCATTCTGAAGGGTCCGGGTAATGTGCATTGTAAAGGCATCGTTGGCCCGCCTATAATCTCTGTGTCCGAGATGCAGTTCCGGATAGATTTCATATATAATATCCTGCCCAATGGTTCCCATCGGAGTCAATCCCTTGTAAGGATAGGAGATGGCCAGTACATACATGATGTAGGAGGACATGGTGAATTTCTTTGACTCCAAGACATTCCTCAGTTGTTTGTCAATTTCCGCACTGATGAGTCCTGCCTAGTGATAATTTGTTCCCTGACTCATCTTGGTGATCACGTGAACCATCCAACTCTCCAATACTCCGGCAGTTTTAAGTCCGGCCACCCTGCTCAACAGTGTGATGGCATCATAGATATCCGGCCTGAACTTCACCCTGTGCAACTGTTTGGGTAGTTTGGAGTGGTGGGACTTTGGCTTTTCCAGCCATGAATTAATGATTTGTTGAGCCTTAACTGGCTCATTCTCATAGTATGTTTGAGCTGTGTCAATGTTTAAGGCACAGACCGAGGAGAGATCAGGCATGCTGAAGGCCCAGGCAATGGAGGCTGGACTGAAGTTTGCCAAGACTCGTCCTTCGGTGCTGACCACCATCTGCGTATCAAAAGCGTACTGCCTAGCACACTCCAAGATCAACTCGTAGCACTGGACTGCTGGAGGGAATCCTGCCACATGCACCAACCCCGAATTCATCATTCCTTGCCTCAAAGTTGACTGGTCCTTCTCAGCTGTTCTTTGTTTGAATTCCTCATAGCGCCAGGCACCGACATTGGTATCGGACACATCAGCCCACACGGAGGATATCCTGCTCTCTGGAACCTGACTCTTCATGTCCAATTTCAATCTCTCTGTCTCAGAAACTGAAGATGCCCCTGCACCACCCTTAGATTTCCCAGTAGCAGCCTTGCTTGACTTGGCCTGCACATTTAAGAATTATTATTAGAATTCAATTATTAAGCTCATATCAATCCAAAGGGTTAGCACACATCATATAAAACCACTAAAGTCCATTGCTAATTGCCAATCTTTCGAGATCCGGAGAAATCAAATAATCCGGGAAAATCACGTAAACTGGGAAAATACCGTCGGGGCAGAATTTCGGAGAAATCCGACCCAGACGGATTCCTGCTGCCAAAACACTGTTAGCCAAATAAATCATTAATACACTCCAAAAAATCAAAGGGGTAATCGTTAAATCACTCATTGGCAACAAGAAATAAGCATAAACGATCATTCCATCAATCCTATCATCGAAATATACAAAAGAACACGATCAGACAGGAAATCCGGAAAAATCCGGATGGAACAGATTTTCACGGACAGTATAAAATGCACCAGAAATTAACCCTGTCCGCGGAATAAGCCCAAACCGGGAAAATCCGAGAGCAAGGAAATTCCGCGACGGCCTCAGAAACCCGAAAAACAGAAAGACGTGTACCAAAACTTGAGCAACCACGAGATCTCCACTACCTAAGCTCGAAGGATCCTAAAACCGACGATGATCAACAACCTCAAGTACGCAAAGGATCCAACTCCCAAAAGCTCCTAAAAGAAGGAATCCCCGTGCCAAAAAGATGATGCCCTAGAGCAAACGATCGAATTTCCGCCATCAAAACTAGAGCAAGCTTTAGGGTTAAAAATATCGGTTCAGGATTTACCTAAAAGCCCTCTAATCCTCATAGGACGGGAAGCCAACGCGACGCGGGGTGAAAGTCACTCAAGCACAAGATGAAATCATTGTTCTAGCCGAGACACCAAGGAAACCCCAACCTCGCAAGATAACACACTTCGCGCCCGAAACAAACAAGCAATCCGACCCAGAACGCCGTCCAAAGGACCCATACGCAATTCAAAAGGACAAACAAAGCTCATGGGGCACGGGAGATGGGTTCGACAATAAAGACGGATCAACCCCGACTCTATAAATATGAAAACAAAACCAAAACAAGGGCCGACCCCAAATTTAACAATACCCAGTGCAAGAAAACCCCAAATCATCTCATAAGCAAACGGAAGGGCAATGGATACATACCATGGATCAAAGCAAGCGAAAATCGAGCTCAGAAAATCGACCACGAGGTAAACACGTCCAAGCAATGCAAATACTGGCACCCGAACTCAAGCAATCCTTGCGCAAACAAGCCAAGATCAATTCTCAAAGCTCAATTGAAAGCTCTAAATCGCCAGAGCAGAAAGCAAGGAAGCAACGAAGTTGGAATGAATCAGAAAATGCCCTAAATTCAACCTTATACTCGTCTGAGCCAAGGTACCTCAACCATTAATGCGCGAAAAGACGTTTCTGACAAGTCCGGAAACCCGAGCCCCAAGTGGAATTTCGGAGAATCCCAGAATGCGCGGAGACACGGATCCCGCGGAAATGCAGAAACCGGAAAAATCAGGAAGATCGGGATTTTGACAGGATCCGGGAAAATCCGATAGGACCGGAAAATCCCGAAGTCAGGCAGAAACCCGGAATCGGAGAATCCTACCAGAAACGGACAAGGAACCAGGGCCGGAAAAATCCGCCAGAGGTGGAAAATCCCGGATCCAGGTGAAAACCCGGACTTGGCCAAAAACTCAATTTAAATCAATTCCAACCTCAAGGCAAGGGCAAAGCCAGCAAGACCAACATATCAAGACCCTAAAAATGATAAATCCAATAAAATCAAAGGTCAAAGACATCAAAAAGAGGGTCCCCACTCCAAGTGGGGCGTGTGTGCGAAAACTGCACAACAAATGGCGACTCCGCTGGGGAAATGCTCCTGAGCATTTTGATGACAAACTGGAATCAAGAACCCAGAATTTCTGGTTTCAACTCTGATACCTAGCCACCACCCTAAGTTAAAGCAAAGAAACTCCCAGCCATGCAGACATTCCTATATCAGGGTTTAAGTGTGTGCACATGCATATATTACCTACCTTCAGTTGCAAAAGAACCAGACTTGGTATGAACAGGCTACGTAAAGATTCTGACCCTAAAAGTATCCTGGATAGAGCCTCGCCAGTCAGGCGTCCATAGCCCCGACGAGGTTATCGCTGTGATCCTCCTGAACATAGCTCTACTGCCAGCCAGGCGTCCATAGCCCCGGTAGAGATATTCAGATCCCCCTGATGAGTTGAATTCAAACCTCAGGATTTTTTTAAATATATATTTCGTTGCTTTTTCTTTTTGTACTGATATTTCAACTTTATTCAACCTGTGAACAGTGAAGTTCACACTCAGGGCTGAGAACCACAGTGGCACTAGAGCAGAAAAAGATTTTTCACCTGTCCAGACCTTATAAGGACTTTCTACAACTTCAGGTATGTTTAAAGATTAAAGGTATAAGACCCCAACATATTTCTGCTTAGACTGACTGGGAAACCTTCGCCTTACCATCAGGACAAACGACATAGGTAGAAGAATCCATACCGTGGCATTCTGGAAAAATGATCAAAGTTTGTAAGGGAAATATCAGGAACATTAGGCCGCTATGCCACCATTATCATACAGATACACCCACAATCCCACGAGGAGATAGAGAACCAGAAGCAAGAGCAACGCAAAACAAAGCAAACAAACCAAAGCAAACCTACTCTAACCAAACAAAACCAGCAAAGCAAAAAGGGAAACCTACCCTAACCAAAGCAAGCAGAACAAACAAAGAAAGCAACCTAACTAACTATTTACAGGGTAAAGAGCTGAGAACAGCTCAAGACTGGAAATAATGTTTGAGATACTGCCCATTGACAGGCAGTGGTATGTCCTCTCCCGTGAGGGTCCTCAAACGGAAGGCATTATCTCCCAGAATTTTGGCAATCTGGTAAGGACCAAGCCACAATCTATCAAATTTTCCATGGCTCCCTTTCTGATCATGTGGCTTATCCCAATACAGGACAAGGTCAGAAATCCTAAAAGCCTTAACTTTAGCTCTCCTGTCAAACCATCGCTTAACTACCCCTTGATGTTTGGAAAATTTTTCCAGGGCATTGTCCCGTTTCTCTTCAAGGTGCAATAATTCAGCTAACCTGGCTTCCCTTCTATCCCCTTCATCGTAAAACTGGTTGATAAACTGTAGAGTTGGGATTTTGAGTTGGATAGGGAAAACTGGTTCCAGACCGTACACTAAATGATAGGGAGAGGTACCAATGGAGGACTTAACCCGAGTACGATCTGCCCAAAGAGCAAACCGAAGCTGGGTGTGCCAGTCTTTTGGGCTCTTCTCTAACAGTTTTCGGATGACAGTCAACAGGTTCTTGTTAGAGGATTCAGCTAGGCCATTCCCCTGGGGATAATAATTAGATGCAAATTTGACAACAATGCCATGATCAAAAGCCCAGTTTGAGAATTTCAAAGATGCAAAGGCAGGGCCATTATCACACACAACAACAACAGGACATCCAAACTGATTGAGAATGGCAGATTCGAGGAAATCAATTACTACCTCTGATGTACACTGCCTACAAGAAAATGCTTCAGTCCACCTTGTAAAGTAATCAGTGATGGTAAGGATATACCTGTGTCCAGCAGAAGATGGTGGATTGATGGGACCTATGAAATCCATACCCCATTGAGCAAAAGGTTTTACCTCAATCACAGACTTGAGCGGGAGCGCTGCACACCTTTCTCTCGTTGCTGCAGTCTGGCAAATGTGACAGGTCCGGACATGATGATGAACATCCTTGAATAGTGTAGGCCAGTAGTATCCTGCCCTCAAAATCTGATTCGCAGTGGCAATGGCAGAACCATGACTAGTGCCATATTTCTCATGAAACTCATTTATTACTCTCTCAGCCTCCTGTCTCCCAAGGCACCTCAAATAAATACCTTCGTGATTCTTCTTGTATAGGACAGCTCCTTTCAGCATGAAACCATCGCTTCTCAATCTTAAAGCCTGCCTCTGAACTGCATTTAGATGACTCGGAGCTCGCTGATTCAGCAAATAATAGACTACATCATCATACCAGCCATCTGGGGAAACTTCTTCAACATCATAGTTATGAACAGACAACTCAGGGCCTATCTCTGCCATGGTCTGGGTGAGTCCCTGTCCTCTTACCAGCTTCATGGGCTGGATCTCAATGTCGTACTCCTGTAGCATAGTCACCCATTTAGCTCTGCGCTCCCCTAACTCATTCTGCATCAGCAATAACTTAACTGCAGAATCAGGAACAATTGCGAACACCTTGTTTCTGAGGATATAATGCCTAAATTTCTTTACTACTCGGACAAGGGCATAGGCTTGTTTTTCCACACATGGGTATTTCAACTCAGCATCCTTCAATGGTGCACTCATGAAAGCGATGGGATGCTCATTCCCCTCATCAGACTTTTGTGTCAGCATTCCAGCACATGAGTGGTCTGAGGCAAAAGAATAGATATAGAATGGTTTACTATAATCTGGACTCACCAACACTAGAGCATCAGCAATGGCTCTTTTAATCTCTACAAAGGACTCCTTCGCTTCTGTAGTCCACTCGACCTTGGCATCTTGTTTTAACATAGCATTTAATGGCTTCACAATCTCAGCAAACCCAGTGATGAATTTCTTGACAAAATTAATCTTACCAAAGAAAGATTTCATCTCTTTCTTGCTGGCAGGCGGCTGAATTTTTAGGATGGCTTCCACTCTCTCTAGATCTATAGCAATGCCTTTCTCTGATATCACATGTCCTAACAACTTGCCTTCTGTGACCCCGAAAATACACTTCTTGGGATTCAAAGAGATGCCGAATTCCCTGCACTTCTGGAACACTTTACGCAGGTCTGAGATGTGATCCCCTCTGTTTTTGGAGAAAACAGTCAGATCATCCATGTAAATGATAATGCACTTTTCCTATGATGTCCTTGAAAGCGATATCCATAGCTCGTTGAAATGTGGCTCCTGCATTGATAAGCCCAAATGGCATCCTCCTGTAGGCGAAGGTTCCCCACTTGGTTGTAAAAGCAGTCTTGTGTCTGTCCTCATACTGGACCATCACCTGATTATATCCTGAATAGCCGTCCAAAAAGGACATCATCTGCGATCCATTAACCACTTGTAGCACTTCATCCAAAGAAGGAACTGGATAATTATCCTTTTCAGATGACCTGTTCAGATTTCTGAAGTCAACACAGAGCCTAATTTCACCGTTCTTTTTTCTTACTGGCACTAGATTTGCCACCCATGTTGAATGCCTGACAGGGAATATAATCCTGGCAGACAGCAGTTTCTGAACTTCCTTCTGTATGAGGGGCTCCAGCAGTGCGTTGATAGGTCTCTGCCTCTGTCTAAAAGGCTTAGCACCTGGCTTGAGAGGTATAGTGTGAGTTATGATGGATGTATCATAAGTCTTCAAGTCTTCATAACCCCAGGCCACTATGTCTGGAAAGTCGTATAGGGCTCTGATTATTCCCTGTCTCTCTTCAGGAGTACAGACCTTACCAATGAAAACATTCTTTACATCGTCTTCAGTGCCCACATTGTGAGTGTCACACTGTCCACTGATAGACTCTTTCTTAGATTCCTGTTCCTGATCTCTGATTTTGTCCATATCGAAAATTCTCTCCAACTGTACCATTCCCCTCGAAATAGTATTGGACTTCAAATTTAGCACACCTTCGAAGTGCAATTCTGCTTCTTGAGGTTCTGTTTCATCAATGATCTGTGAAGCAAAAACATCCGTGTTCGTGATAAATTCAAGGATATGTTTATCATCCTCAAACACCTGAAAATTAGTCACGTTGTCAGGGACTGATGGGACAGGAGTTAATTCAACAATAAGCTTCTTCAATCCTGATAGGGATAGGGGCTGCAAAGTACTGGCCGCTTGAGCTAGGGAATCAGTAGTTTGATTCCTTTTCCTTGGGATCAATTGGATATTGAAAGCGTCGAATCCCTCAATGAGGTCCCACACCCTATGTCTATAGTTGGTCATTCTCCTGTCGTGACACGCATACTGCTTTCTTACTTGTTTGACCACTAATTCTGAGTCACCAAATACTTGCAAGACCTCGACCTTTTTCTTGAGTGCCATAAGGAGTCCATGAATTAATGCTTCATATTCAGCCACATTATTTGTGCAATGAAATTGGAGCCTGTGAGCTGCAAAGAAACTCTTACCCTTTGGACTGACCAGTTCGAACCCAGCCCCAGCTCCTTGCTTGGATTTGGATCCATCGAATTTGAGAGTCCAGCATTCGGCAATGGTATTTTTTTTCGTTCTGTCTTTTGGTTTATCAGTGTTGGAAGCTACCTCAGTCATTGTAGGTTTCTGGTTTTCGCACTCTTCTTGGACATTCTGCTCGTCTGCCTTAACCGCCTGAGCTGGACTCATGCATTTTTGTACCTGTTTTACTGCTGTCTGGCACAGGCAACATTCCAGCTTTGAGTGAGAAGCATTGTGGACTCTACACCAATTTGGTAAGAGTAACTCCTTAAAGCTTGTCCTCTTTCCCAGGTGAATCTGGTTCTCCATACATTGCCTAATGAATTCCTGGAAATCGTCCAATAAGCTGATCTGTTTGTCTTCAGGTTCTTCCCCTTCAACTAATTCCGTCAGAACTTCAGTATGGCTGGACCCTGTCCCAACATCAGCTGAGATCGTATGCAACATAAGTACCTCCTCTGCCTCTGGTTCTTCACATTGAACTGAAAGCAGGTAATTTCCCATTCTGACCTCTGATACCAGAATTTCTGTTGAAGTCTTTTGGTATTCCGTTATCATATACTTCATTCTAGGCTCCCTCTCGATTATGATCTGATTAGGTACCCCTTTCCATGGAAGCCACATGTGAGAGTGATCAGTGGACACATATCCATTCAGAGCCTTGGTGAACTCTCTTCCTAGGATCAAACCATATGCATCGGGAATATCAGCCACCTGAATGTTAATAACCTGCTGGATTCTCGGATCAGAGGCTATCTGCATCTGGATCATGTTAAGTTCTCCTACCACACTCACTTTAGTTCTGTCCAACTGAGTGACCTTCTTCTGGGAATCAGCAGGTGTAATTCCTAGAGCCCTACAAACTCCTAGAGGCATCACGTTGGTGGAAGCTCCAGAATCTAACAAGCAATTGTGAAGGTTCTTACCAAAGATTCGGACTGAGATCAGAAAGGGTGGAGTTTCTGTCTTTCCTTGAAACAAAGTGGGTTGAGTATCCATCTGGGCCACTTGAGTTCTGTCCTTTTCTTTCCCTCTATCTCCAGGAGGTGGATTGGTCCTATTCTATGTCTGACTTTGTGTATTCACAGACTGGAAACTAGAAGTCTGGCTGACATGCTCACCAGAAGGTTTATCCAATATCTTTGAATTTGTATCGTAAGTGCCTAAGATAGCCTTCCTAATTGCAGGAAACCTTAATAACTCAAATGCAGAAAGATTTACCTTTAGTTTCTTGAATTCCTCTGCAACGTATGAAGCCATCTGCTCCTCACTCACATCAGTAGAGACCTCCCTAGATGATTCCTCCACCTTATCCTTGCCAGACTGAACAATCTTTTCTTTTTGTGGCTCCATTTGAGAATGTCTGTCCTTCAAAAGATACTGCTTGGAAACATGTGGATAAGACGGATTATTGCTTGCATTAGGATCCGGAGGGGTACTGAAATTGTTGGGAGGAATGGAGGTGGTGAACGGTCCTCCAGGCTGTGGGCGTCTGTGAGGCATATCCCTCAATCCCTGTCTCTGAAACATCTGAACTTCCTCAATATAAGTCTCCTCCTGATCGAGAGGGCCATTATCATTCACTGTATCTTCATTAAACAACCGAGCTACTTCGTCCCCATTACAAATCTGGTCTGTTTCATGTTCCTGGGAATCGGGCTCTTCTGGTACATTTTCCTTGCTGGCTGGAAAAGGAGCATGATTCAATACCAGCACAAGAGAATCATAGGAGTTAGAGGGAACAATCTCCTGTCCATTCACATTGTTTTCTACCTCATACTGAAAAATAGAAGCAGCACTTTGGAACTCTGGACATTCCAATTCCGAATGCTGACTCGTTTTATGGAGTCTGCACCATCCTGATAGGGCTGCTTCTGCCAAATATACACCGTTAGGAGGTTTATCCGGGCTGACCGGTTGGTTTGCAGATTGATTAACAATTTGATTAGCAGGCTGATCCAATGGAGTAGGGACTCCTCCATTATTGGGCCCTGTATTCCAAGTTCTATTCTGTCCTTGGGACGGCCTTTTATCAAATCCTGATCCACTTCCTTGGCCTCTATCAAAATTCTGCCTCCTTTCGTTATTGAAACCTCTGTCATTGTTGTAACCCCTGTCATTATAAAATCCTCTGTCATTGCGTTGTCCTCTGTCGAAATTCTGCCCTTGCGATAACTCTCTGTTCTGATTAGATTGCATTCCCTTTTGAACAGCCTGTAGTTGGCTATTCTGATTTCTCAAGTAAGTTACTTCTAGATTTAACTTTTTTATTTGTTCAGCTATTTCATCAATCCTATCCTTATTCGGGTCTCGGTAGGGAGGCTGGTTTGGGTTACTCAGAGGTTGGACAGGCACTGTGGCAGATCCCAAAGACTGATGCAATACCTCAGAATTCTGCAAGTAAGTAGGGAAGCCATTCGGTTGGGACTGGTACACAGGTTGATTTATCTGTTGTTGTGGGAAGTTCGCCATAGGAGAAATCTGGTTCATGGGGTGACCAGGGTGTGGTACCATCGATAATTGGGGAACCGGATTCATAATAGGGGTATGATTGGTGAGAGCCTGATTTACTGCCTGAATCTGGTTGGAATGTGCAACTGGTCCCAGAGAAGGCAATGGCCCAGTCAAGTGCTGTCTCAAATCTGTACTAAGCTTGACAGCCTCTGTGTAAGCATCAGCCAAAGTACCTGGAGGGTTTGGTCTCCATTTCAGAAAAGTTGCTGTCAAGCTATCTAGAGCTTCATAATAGACCCCCAGGGCAGTACCATCATCTAAAACATACGGGTCTTGTAATCTGGTGAACGCACGATGGAACCTATTATTGAAACTGGCTATGGGTTCATTAACCTCTCTCTTGACCTTGATGAATTGTAAGTATAACTCATTGGCACTGATGGGTATTCGAAACTTCTGCAAAAAAACCTTTTCAAGGTCACTCCAATTTTGA
Organism: Sequoia sempervirens; assembly: GCA_007258455.2. Lineage (NCBI taxonomy): Eukaryota > Viridiplantae > Streptophyta > Pinopsida > Cupressales > Cupressaceae > Sequoia > Sequoia sempervirens. The sequence continues at coordinate 108,283,729 of VDFB02379711.1, forward strand.
ATCGAACCAGCAGGGAGATGGTTGTACCAGTAAAAGGCTTCTTCTCCTAGTGAATAAAGAAACAACCTGCAAGCAACATCCTCATGAACTATCCCCCTGTCCTTGAGACAGGTTTGGAAAATCCTTAGGTGTTCTTCTGCAGTCCTGTTTGGGTCATTAGCATGGAATTTTGAACAGAAGTGCTCAGGGTTTTTGGGCATAACATTGTAGGCTTGGAAGAATAGGGGCGATGGATTGTTGGCAAGGAAAGCCATTGGTAAAAGCGGGGGTTGCGGTGGTGGTTGATTATTGACAGGCTGAGGTTGTTGGACAGGAACAGCCTCAGGAATGGGTATAGCCTCCACCTCAGGATGTGAAGATGTGGATGATACTGGTGAAGGGATAGGTAATGATGATTCTCCCCTATGTGAGGATGTGGATGATGTTGGTGATGGAGCGGGCGATGATGATTCTCCTCTCCCTCTAGTCCTCCTTGACCTATTGGGAAATTGAAGTTCCTCTAAATCTTCTTCTCTGGCGGTAGATCTGGTATTTCTCCTAAATCTCTCTGGAGAGATGGCATTCAAGAAACGATCCAGTGTGCTCATTCAAGCCCTCCTTCTAGCGCCAATCTGTTGATGGTGTTTTCTGCACAGCAACAACTCAGACAGAATGCAATATTCTATCTCTCTTGAAAGGTTATTTCCAACAATAAATCACTAAAAATCCCCCAAGGTCTCTCGGGTGTTAGGTCATAACAATGCATAAAACAACTCAGATGAAATGTGAAATTGCTGGTAATCACAATCGGACCTTACTACAAGCAAACTGAACCCTCTCAATTTATCAGATCTAACTGAATAATAAAGAAATTGCAAAAGATAGGGATGCAAGGAAGTAACAAAATCTAAACTATTGCATGGACAAGCAATGCAAATGACAAATATCTGGAATGGACCTATCTCAAATAACCAATTCCTGTTCGACCCGCAAGACAATCTTACAAGAACAGTGCAATCTTCTGAGGAATACAGATTTTCAAATCATAGACTTGCATCTACAACCGAACTTGAGCACATTTGAATATACGGTCCAGGTTGACTTTACCATCCTACTACAATCAGATAGTTACTGGGAGTATAGACCAGAGATAGCTACAAACATTCCAAATATGAAATCACATACACTATTTATCCAACCAAACTAATTTATTTCCGAATATTAAACCCTAGATCTTCAAGCAATGTAAAAGATAGAACAAAAGAACCATGCAAGATGAGATAACACAAAGGATTTCACCAGGAAAACCACAATGCCTTCAATTGTATTAATCACCAAATGCTGCAACAATTCAACTGTTCTGAATATGGTATTTGCTTCAAGAAATTCTAAAAAACTCTAACTATTGCTCCTGCTAATCTCTATTCTTGCTAATGTCTATAACCAATGTCTTCTAACCCTTACAATGAGGCAAGAATGCCTATTTATCAAATTCCCCCCAAAACATGTCGGCCCAGCCAAACATTTTTACAAAAATAATCAAAACCGCCAAAACAGGTCGGCCAAGGAAACAAACTAAGGCACACATTTAATGCCATCATCCAAGTCGGCCAAGGCACAGTCCCCAAGGAAGTCCGGTCCAATGCATGCCCTATAATAATAGGGAAGCACAAATCTCGAAAAGAGCATTAACTGCTACTTCCTTTATCTTTTCTCTTCGCTGGTGACCCTTGGACCTTCGAGAATATCCCCTCCAGCTCAGCAATAGGTGGCAACGGCAAAACCCTGAGTCTGCATTTAATTGAATCAATTCCCTCATTGGACCGTTCAACAGTTTTCTTCCAATCCGTCATGCTGGTTATGTACCTGTCTATTATTGCCAAGTATGTAGCTGCATCATCAAGCAAATGGGAGGTGACAGCTCCATCAGATTCCGGGGCATAAACCTCATGCCACCATTCCTTCAATTGATCTAAGCTCAGATATTTGGGAGCTATTTTCTTCCTCCCTGTCATCACCTCAAAGAAAGCTATGCAACCATCATAAATTGCAGTGAGGTCAGCCTCAATTGATTTTCTCCATTTTTGTATCTTCTTCAGGCCTCCCTGCCTGATCTGCAATGCCTCGAACCATTCCCATGGTTCATCCAATCTGGCAGAGGGAAGGATTCCATCCTTGCCCAACTGTTCTTTGCCATGCCCTAGAATAATCCTTGACTTCTGCAGCAGGAGGTCAATATCATTTTTATCTTGAGAGAGGATACTCTCTAACAGTTCCTTTCCTCGGACTGCATCCTTGCCCACAGACATGATCTCTTTGATAGCTTCATCCCCTTGTGCCTGAACACTCATCAACCAGTCGACGGCAGCCTGTGCAGAAGCCTTCATCTTTTCAATGCCGGAGATTGTCTCCTTTGGCAGAAATCCCGGAGTAGCAGAGGAGGACGGATGGAGAGACTGTAGAGGCTTCATGACCTCTTCCAGGCATTTCCTCAACCTTTCATTCTCTCTTTTCAGTTCTCGTTTTGACTGGGTCTCCTTTTTCAGTCTGTCAACAATTACGGCACTTGACCCCTCAAATTCCTCAATATCCTGCTCTAAGGAGGCCGGCCCAAGGTTAATGGTTTGGACGTTGTAATCCTGGCCTGTTACCTCATCTCTTGTTTTGTCTGCAGCAGGGGTGGCAATGTGAACTACTCGGTTATGCACTTCATCTCTTTCTACCCGAGAAATCACCTTTGCAGCCTTCTTCTTCTTCCCTTTACCAATCTGAGACAACATTTCATCCCAGTCAAGAGGAGTGTCATCTACAATCACCTGTTTCTTCTTTGTAATTTCTTTCTCTAGCCAGTCCGGGGCTACGGGGTCTGTCCGGATTCCCTCTGTTCTGGTTTCTCCCAGATCCTCTGTGGCTTTCTCCTCTTCTGCTACTGTCACCTCAACTTCCTCCTTAGTTGTTGCCTTGTCATCTTCTTTTTCCGGAGGTTGTTCACCTTGGTCGGTTTCCTCAAATCCCAACTCAGGAAGTACCGGCGATGGAGTTCTAACGGGGATACTTTTCTCCGGCTCAGGCGATCCTCAGCCTTTCTCACTCTCCGGGGAGTCCTCGTACTGTACCAAGGGAGAAGTGTGCCTTTCCTCTGTTTCCACCTCGGGCTCGGCAGCCTCACTGAATAATGTTCCTTCTTTGAACGGTTCTGCCTCTCCGCTGATTTCCTGCTCATCCGGATTCTCCGGTTCTGGTATGCTCTGCGGAGGAGAAACAGGTTTATCTTGCTCCTTAGCCAGCAATATTGGAGAAGAATCCTTTGGCTGTGCAGCATCCTTTGGGGAAGGGGTTCTAGATTTTCTGGTATACACCTTAGTCTTTTCCCCTCCGGAGCTCTCTACATCAACAATTGGAGGTTCACCCTCTGAAGCAGTTTGGTCTTTCTTCTTAGCCACCCTTGTAGTTCTAGCTTTCTTTGGCGGCGGAGGAGCATCCTCTCCTTCAGCTTTCTCTGCTTCTTCCTCATCCGAGGACTTGCTGATTGTCAGGGTCTTCCACCTGCGCTTGCCGATAGGTTTTCTTTTTGCTGCAGGTTCTGTCCCTTTAGGACCTCTGACTTTGATCTTGAAAGGGGAGGTTTTAGCTGTTTTCCCTTTGGGGTCCTCTTCCCCGGATTCTTCAGAAGTGGACATAGGGTTGAGATTCCCCATCAAATCGAAGGTACAAGGTACCTTGGTACTTTCTAACACCCAGACTTCATGCTTTATCCAAGACAAAGTAAATCTTAGCACTGGAGCCATCAAGTCTTCCAACTCTGTCACCTCAGGCTCATTCCAATCAATATCCGCCACTAACCTGTCCTTAATGGGCTCGTAAACATGGTCCTGGACCAGTTTTCCATCATCATCCAGTTGATCCGGAATCAGCTTCACATTATACTGTCTAATGGCCTCTACAGGCAGCCGGGAATACCTTTTCTTCCTCGCATCAAGGTCATCCCTGATGTTGACCCAGTAATCTTCCAGGTCCTCCTTATGCCTAAATTCCCGGGTAGCCCTCTTCTGTGCCTCTCTGGTTATGTCAAAGTTCATTCTCTTTGAATGGAAAGAGAATCCATATGCCGCCAACTCCTCACCTGGAGTGTGAGCTGATTGAATGGAAGGGCACATCTCACCCACGCCAATCCCAAGAGGGAAGTCACCTCCAAAGCCAGTCTTATGCTTCTCCCTCTTCACCACTGCATCAAACTCACAAATTTGTCTTACGACCTCCAGTAGCACTATGTGGTCAGTGGGATACCTAGGCAATCTGTAGGGTGCAACAGGGCATCCATCTATCCGGAGATAAGTGAAGGTGGGGAACTGGATAAACCATGCCCCGTAATTCTTGATCAGCCCCTTAGCCCCATCGGACAATCTGATGTGTTCTGCATTCTGAAGGGTCCGGGTAATGTGCATTGTAAAGGCATCGTTGGCCCGCCTATAATCTCTGTGTCCGAGATGCAGTTCCGGATAGATTTCATATATAATATCCTGCCCAATGGTTCCCATCGGAGTCAATCCCTTGTAAGGATAGGAGATGGCCAGTACATACATGATGTAGGAGGACATGGTGAATTTCTTTGACTCCAAGACATTCCTCAGTTGTTTGTCAATTTCCGCACTGATGAGTCCTGCCCAGTGATAATTTGTTCCCTGACTCATCTTGGTGATCACGTGAACCATCCAACTCTCCAATACTCCGGCAGTTTTAAGTCCGGCCACCCTGCTCAACAGTGTGATGGCATCATAGATATCCGGCCTGAACTTCACCCTGTGCAACTGTTTGGGCAGTTTGGAGTGGTGGGGCTTTGGCTTTTCCAGCCATGAATTAATAATCTATTGAGCCTTAACTGGCTCATTCTCATAGTATGTTCGAGCTGTGTCAATGTTTAAGGCACAGACCGAGGAGAGATCAGGCATGCTGAAGGCCCGGGCAATGGAGGCTGAACTGAAGTTTGCCAAGACTCATCCTTCAGTGCTGACCACCATCTGTGTATCAAAAGCGTACTGCCTAGCACACTCCAAGATCAACTCGTAGCACTAGACTGCTGGAGGGAATCCTGCCACATGCACCAACCCCGAATTCATCATTCCTTTCCTCAAAGGTGACTGGTCCTTCTCAGCTGTTCTTTGTTTGAATTCCTCATAGCGCCAGGCACCGACATTGGTATCGGACACATCAGCCCACACGGAGGATATCCTGCTCTCTGGAACCTGACTCTTCATGTCCAATTTCAATCTCTCTGTCTCAGAAACTGAAGATGCCCCTGCACCACCCTTAGATTTCCCAGTAGCAGCCTTGCTTGACTCGGCCTACACATTCAAGAATTATTATTAGAATTCAATTATTAAGCTCATATCAATCCAAAGGGTTAGCACACATCATATAAAACCACTAAAGTCCATTGCTAATTGCCAATCTTTCGAGATCCGGAGAAATCAAATAATCCGGGAAAATCACGTAAACCGGGAAAATACCGTCGGGGCGGAATTTCGGAGAAATCCGACCCAGACGGATTCCTGCTGCCAAAACACTGTTAGCCAAATAAATCATTAATACACTCCGAAAAATCAAAGGGGTAATCGTTAAATCACTCATTGGCAACAAGAAATAAGCATAAACGATCATTCCATCAATCCTATCATCGAAATATACAAAAGAACACGATCAGACAGGAAATCCGGAAAAATCCGGATGGAACGGATTTTCACGGACAGTATAAAATGCACCGGAAATTAACCCTGTCCGCGGAATAAGCCCAAACCGGGAAAATCCGGGAGCAAGGAAATTCCGCGACGGCCTCGGAAACCCGAAAAACGGAAAGACGTGTACCAAAACTTGAGCAACCACGGGATCTCCACTACCTAAGCTCGAAGGATCCTAAAACCGACGATGATCAACAACCTCAAGTACGCAAAGGATCCAACTCCCAAAAGCTCTTAAAAGAAGGAATCCCCGTGCCAAAAAGATGATGCCCTAGAGCAAACGATCGAATTTCCGCCATTAAAACTAGAGCAAGCTTTAGGGTTAAAAATATCGGTTCAGGATTTACCTAAAAGCCCTCTAATCCTCATAGGACGGGAAGCCAACATGACGCGGGGTGAAAGTCACTCAAGCACAAGATGAAATCATTGTTCTAGCCGAGACACCAAGGAAACCCCAACCTCGCAAGATAACACACTTCGCGCCCGAAACAAACAAGCAATCCGACCCAGAACGCCGTCCAAAGGACCCATACGCAATTCAAAAGGACAAACAAAGCTCATGGGGCACGGGAGATGGGTTCGACAATAAAGACGGATCAACCCCAACTCTATAAATATGAAAACAAAACCAAAACAAGGGCCGACCCCAAATTTAACAATACCCAGTGCAAGAAAACCCCAAATCATCTCATAAGCAAACGGAAGGGCAATGGATACATACCATGGATCAAAGCAAGCGAAAATCGACCACGAGGTAAACACGTCCAAGCAATGCAAATACTGGCACCCGAACTCAAGCAATCCTCGCGCAAACAAGCCAAGATCAATTCTCAAAGCTCAATTGAAAGCTCTAAATCGCCAGAGCAGAAAGCAAGGAAGCAACGAAGTTGGAATGAATCAGAAAATGCCCTAAATTCGACCTTATACTCGTCTGAGCCAAGGTACCTCAACCATTAATGCGCGAAAAGACGTTTCTGACAAGTCCGGAAACCCGAGCCCCAAGTGGAATTTCGGAGAATCCCAGAATGCGTGGAGACACGGATCCCGCGGAAATGCAGAAACCGAAAAAATCAGGAAGATCGGGATTTTGACAGGATCCGGGAAAATCCGATAGGACCGGAAAATCCCGAAGTCAGGCAGAAACCCGGAATCGGAGAATCCTACCAGAAACGGACAAGGAACCAGGGCCGAAAAAATCCGCCATAGGTGGAAAATCCCGGATCCAGGTGAAAACCCGGACTTGGCCAAAAACTCAATTTAAATCAATTCCAACCTCAAGGCAAGGGCAAAGCCAGCAAGACCAACATGTCAAGACCCTAAAAATGATAAATCCAATAAAATCAAAGGTCAAAGACATCAAAAAGAGGGTCCCCACTCCAAGTGGGGCGTGTGTGCGAAAACTGCACAACAGTATTTAGATAATTTAATGAAAATAGCATGCTGAGGATAATTAATGGAACAAAATAATTAAATAAGTCAAATTGTGTGAATTTCAGGCATAAATTACAAAATCAAAATTAAGACAAAAAGTGTGTTTGAATAGAAAAAAAAATCAAGGAAAGAAAGAAAAGAAGAAAAGGACCAATGAATGTTGAGATTTTTGGCTAAAAGGCTGGTGATGAAATAGAAAACTTCTTTTAATTATGATTTTTGGAGTTTTCAAAAAAGAAGAAGATATCTTTTTATTTAATAGGAAAAATAAGAGGTTTTCATTCACGAAAAAATTGATAGAAGCTTCAAAAAATATTGAGTTCTAGAAATTGTATCCTCTCTTGTTTTCTTTGTATAATTTGTTTCTTTTTCATTTTTCTGGAAGAGAGGCTCTTTTGAATTAAAATTTTATATTAGAAAATTTATGAAGGAAACTGGTGGAGAAGTTCTGAAGAAAGAAAGGGGAGCTCTTCGAAAAGGCTATTTGAGATCAAGAAAAGCTTCCTCAATTCCTTAGCAAGCATAGGATTTTAGGTTCCATTCTATTTCTTTTATTTTTCTGAAGCAGTAAAAATAAATATGTTTCTCTGTAAAAGAAAAACCTTTTTGAGATTTGAAATTTATTGGGTAGCAAACCAAGGAAAGAAATTTAATTGGGTCTCTGAAAATGTCCAGTATTTTTATGATCTGTTATGGAAAAATGATTTCCCCTCTAAAATAAATGGATTTTTGGATATATATATATATACACTTGTGAAAAGATGTATATACATATATACATATATATTTGTACAGTGAATATACTATAGAAAAGATTATATTTTGTTTGACATATATATATACTTGGTATTTTATTTATTTCAATTTTTTTTTCTTGGGCCGAACCCGTGCAAAGATTTCATATTTTAAAATAATTAAAAAATAAATAAATTAATTAAAAAAAAAACAATTTAAAGGTCAAAGGGAAGGACAACGCTAGTCGTACACTTCCCCTCTCCCCTTTGCCAGTCTGTGGGCTGCCATAGCAGTCCATGGACTATTGTGTGCAGTCCTACGAACTAGCAGTAGTGGCCTGTGTATGGATTTTTTATTTATTTAATTTGTTATTTTATTTTAAATATATATATTAATATAAATACATGTTTATAAATTTATGTATTGGCATAGGTATGATTTGATTCACCAGTCTATATTTTTTAAAAAAAATTGATAGAATAATAAAATTAAAGTTGAATATTATATATATATATATAAAAAAAAAATAAACATAACAATATATTGTCTCCTTCTGTGAAATTCAGATTTAAGGCTGTTATGGTTATTGGGAAAAGGTGAAATTGATTATCATCAAATTTTTATTATGCATTGCTACTCAAACCTTTGTATTCCCTTCTATGACATCCAACATGCTACCCATTATACCTCATTTAGAATGCATATAAGAATATCCTCTCATGATCTTCAACTGCACTTTTTCATGATCCTTTGATTGTCCTTTGAATGCCCTTTGACCTTCATTTACATGGGTTTAGCTACTTATTGGTGTATATTAAAATATAAATATAATTCAGTGTGATAGGTTCAGACATGTCATTCTAGGTTCATTCATTGATATACTTGAAGGTGTGTGAGGACTAAATTCATATATCTCCATCATGGTTAGATTCATATATCATGACCTTGGAGATGCCTATAATAAGAAGTCCTTAGTTGCTAAACTTAGGTTTTTAACATGCATTTCAATGGATTTTACTTTGTAAAAAGGTAAACTCAAAAAGCGAAAGTATGGAATATGTAATATATATGAAAATAATAGGTCATTAGCTATACCTAAAAAAATATAATGCATATGAACACAATATTCATAAATATGCATCATCATTTGTATCAAGGGTGGAAGTATGGAATAAATAGAATCATAATGTATCAAGTAGTCATGGAATTGTGACCAAGTTGGCCCCCATGTTGGATAAAATTATAAATAGGTGAAAACTAATTTTGAATGGGATAATTTGGTTGTGACTTAGTTAGACTCCATGCAACCATGTAAAAGTGATGTCCATATTGGAATTATGATGCATGAAGTAATCATGGAGTTTTCCATGATGCATGCAAGCAAAATAACATGTAAAAAATAAGAATAAAATAGGATCATGATGTATGAGGCAGTCATTAAATATTAGAAAGCGTGCCCTTGTGATGCATACAAGCATAAAATAATCTAAATTTGAGAATGAAATGTAGATATAATGTAATTTCTTATTTTCAATTAAAGCATACCTTCTATTCCTAGCATTTTCCTTGATCCAATTTTCCTTGTGTTCTTCCTCTTTTTCTCCCATGTACCTATGGGGTTTGGAGGTTGCTAAGGTGCCATAGGGTTTTAAGCCTACAAGTTGTAGAAGTTTTTAAGTTATCCTTCTTGGCATACGTCTGCTCCCAAATTTTATTTTCTTATATTCTTGTTGAAGTATTAGAAGTTTCTTTGTCCATTTCCTTGTTAGATAATAATACACATATTTTGTTCGTCATGCGACTAAACTAATAGTTCCAACACATACGAGTCAGTAGGTTTATTCTAGGAAAGGCCATGTTTCACACTTGAGCATGCTAAAACATTTCAGACTACATTACACCGATCATTTCTCTTAAGAGACCAAAGTGCAAAAGCGCACCAAAATTCGACAAGCTATTACTCAAAAACCATGGCACTAAGAATTTTCTCCTAAAGGTACAAAATCACGTAGGGTCCCTCTACAATAATCTATCTCATTTTTTCATACCTCCAATCTATTTTCCTATGGTGGCAAGTTTTTAGTTGATGGAAAAAGCGTCAAATGCATGTAGTGTAAAGTTGTAAGGTTGTTTAATTTTTGTTATGTTCATTATGTGAACAAGCTGAAAGTTTCAACACGTTCGAATGGGTAGTTTTATGCTAGAAAAGGTCCTGTTTCACACCCCAACATGCCGAAACATTCTGGGATACATTGCACCAACGATTTTTCTTAAAAGACCAATGCACAAAAAGGAAACAAACTTTGAAATTTTTTTCTAAAGGTATAGGGTCACATAGGGTCCTACAATAGAATATCTCAAATTTTCATATCTTTGATCCATTTGTATGTGGTGACAAGTTTTCAATTGATGAAAAAAAGTCAAATGCATGCAATGTATAGTTGCAAGGTGGTGTGTTTTTTATTTTTCAATGTGTGACCAAACCAACAACTCTAACACATCTGAGTGGGTGCGTTTATTTTAGGAAATGTCTTATTTCACATCCCAACATTTCAAAATATTCTGAGTCATTGCACTAATGATTTATCTTAAGAGACAAAAGTGCAAAAGGGCATAAAACTTTGATGAGCTATTAATTGAAAACCATGGAACTTAGAATAATTATGTCTAAAGTTATAGGATCATGTAGGGCCCCTCTACAATAACCTCTCTCTTTTCATATCTCCAATCCATTTTATCATGGTGACAAGTTTTTAGATGATGGAAAAAGCATTAAATGCATGTAATGTAAATTTGCAAAATGGTGTAACTTTTGTTCTATTTGTCATGCAATTGAACCAATATTCCCAACATGTTTGGGTGGGTAGGTTTATTCTAGGAAATTTCCTATTTCACACCCCCACATGTCAAAACATTCTGGGATACATTACATCGGTGATTTCTCTTAAGAGACTAAAGTGCAAAAAAGAAAAAAACTTTGACAAGATGTTAATCAGAAACCAATGCACTTAGAAACATTTTTTCTAAAGGTACATTATCACATAGGGCCCCTCTTCAATAATATCTCTCAATTTTTCATATCTCCATTCCATTTTCCCATAGTGACAAGTTTTCAATTGATAGAAAAAATGTCAAATGCATGCATTATAAAGTTGCAAGGAGGTGTAATTTTCATTATGTTTGTCATGCGACCAAATTGACAGTTCTAACATGTTTGGGTGGGTAGGTTTATGCTAGGAAAGGACCTATTCCACACCTTAGCATGCTGGAACATTTTGAGATACTTTGTACCTCTGATTTCTCTTAAGAGACCAAAGTGTAAAAGGTTAGAAAAATTTGATGAGATGTTACTCAAAAACTATGGAACTTAGAAAAAATCCATCAAAATTTATAGGCTCATGTAGTGTCCTCTATAATAACCTCTCTCATTTTTTCATATCTCTAATCCAATTGCCTATGGTGACAAATTTTTAGTTGATGGAAAAAGTGTCAAATGCAAGTAGTGTAAAGTTGCAAGGTGGTCTAATTTTTTCTTTTTTTCATTATGCAATCAAAATGATAGTTCCAACACGTCTACATGGGTAGGTTTATGTTAGAAAAGGTCTTCTTTTGCACCTTAGCATGCAAATTCATTCTGGGATACATTGCATCTACAATATCCCTTAAGAGACCAAAGTGCAAAAGGGCAACAAACTTTGATGAGTTGTTACTCAAAAACCATGGTAGTTAGAAACATTCCATATAAAGGTGTAGGATCACATGGGGCTCATCTACAATAACCTCTCAATTTTTTATATATTTGATCCATTTGTCTATGATGACAAGTTTTCAGTTGATGGAAAAAACGTCAAATGCATGCAGTGTAAAGTTGCAAGGTGGTGTAATTTTTATTTTGTTTGTCGTGTGACCAAACCAACAGTTCCAACACATCTAGGTGGGTAGGTTTATGCTAGGAAATCCTATTTTTCACCTCAATATGTCAAAAAATTCTAGGTTACATTGCACCAACGATTTCTCTTAAGAGACCAAAGTGCAAAATGGTAGCAAACTTTGACAAGTTGTTACTCATAAATTGTGGCACTTAAAAAAATTCTCTCTAAAGGTACAATGTTATATAAGGCCCCTCTACAATAACCTCTCAATTTTTCATATCTCTGATCCATTTGCTTGTGGTGACAAGTTTTCAGTTGATGGAAAAATCGTCAAATGTATGTAGTGTAAAGTTGCAAGGTGGCATAATTTCTAATTTTTTCATCATACAACAAAACTGACAATTCCAACATGTAAGAATGGGTAGGTTTATGCTAGGGAAGGTTTTGTTTTGCACCCCAACATGCTAGAACATTCTAGGCTACATTGCACCAATGATATCTCTTAAGAGACCAAAGTGCAAAATGGAAGAAAACTTTGATGAGTTGTTACTGAAAAACCGTGGCACTTAGAAAAATTCTATTTGAAGGAACAAGATCATGTAGGGATCCTCTATAATAACCTCTCTCAATTTTTCATATCTCTGATCCATTTTCCCGTGGTGATAAGTTTTTAGTTGATGGAAAAAACATCAAATGCATGTAGTGTAAAGTTGCAAGGTTGTGTAATTTTCATTTTTTTTGTCATGTGACTAAACTGATAGTTCCAAAACATCTATATGGGTAGATTTACACTAGGAAAGGTCTTTTTTCGCACCCCAACATGCCAAAATTTTTAGGGCTACATTGCATCAGTGATTTCCCTTAAGAGACCAAAGTGAAAAAGGGCATAAAACTTTGACGAACTCTTACTCAAAAATTGTGGCACTTAAAAGTATTATGTCTAAAGTTACAAGATCATGTAGGGCCCCTCTACAATAATCTCTCTTGACTTTTCATATCTCCAATCCATTTGCTAGTGGTGACAAGTTTTTAGTTGATGGAAAAAGCGTCAAATACATGGGTACACCAACAAGAAAATCTTCAGGGCCGTCAACCATGCCAAAGCATATTTCTTCTCAAGCTCCAACACCAAATCTTCCCAACCTAAGTTACTTCTGGGTGCCTCCTTACCATTTGTGGAAGGCATCTCCCACAAAATCTCCAAAATATTCCTTGAAAAAGGCCTAAGATGTGCTTTCAAACCCATTTCTAAATTAAAAAATTGTGTCCCCCCTCTTAAAGACTCTAGAGAAATTCGTTTAGACTCAGGAGTTGACAAGATTGTTTGTTCTTGCAACACTCCTTACATAGGTGAAATGGGTTGCTCATTCATCGCTAGAATCAAAGAGCATAGTGTAGATATCAGGCATGAGCACGTTGGTAAATCTACACTTGCAAAGCATTCCTCTTCTACAAAGCACCATATTTGTTTGGAAGACACTCAAATATTGTACAAAGAAGATAACTTCTTCAAGAGGAAGCTAAAGGAAGCCATTGAAATCAACAACCACCCTGCCAACTTTAATCGAGATGATGGGTGGAGATTAAGCCTCGCTTGGCAACTGCTTTTTTCAAACCTTAAAAGCCTTCATCATTGTTAGCCTTGACCTTTCTCCTCTATTGTTTCTCTCTTTCTTCTCTCTTTTCCTTCTCCTATCTTGACCTTTGTCCCTTCCTTCTTAGGCTTGGTAGTGGTTCTCCTCTTCTCTAGACGCACGTCCTTTCCTTTTCCATTGACCCCTCTTCCTTTCCTTTTGGTCTTGTCCCCACTCTTATGCATATAACTTTGCACTTCCATTACACTTCCTTGAATCTCTTTTTTAAAATTAAAATGCTCTTACTGATTTTTATATATTCTCTTTCATATTTATATGCACTTCATTCCTTTTTATTTAAATTAGTTTGTTGTGCATTTTCAATGGTATATGCATATTTTTTAAATACACTTGTCAAGGTTTTTTGCTTGGCTATTTCACTAAGCTTTTCCTTTTACTCTTTCTTTCTTGTCTTGTATTGTTTGCTTAGTTTTCCTCTTCATTTTTAATTATTTTTTAGTTAGGTTTATATATATATATATATATATATATATATATATATATATATATATATATATATATATAGGGTTTCTTTTTCTTGTCAATACTCTCTTGTTGTTTTTAATGATATTGATTTAATTATTTGCATCTAATAGTTTACTATTTTTTCTCTTTGCATTATCATAAAAAAGGTTTTTAAATTCTTGATTTTATGATTGTCCCTCTTCGTTTTTAATGTTTGTAGTGGTTTTTAGTCTTTTTTTTTTTCATCAAGTTTTGCCTTGTTTTCTTACTTTAGTTTATAACAATTTTATTTTATTTTTTCTTTTTCTTTTTAAATATAAATAAAATCGACAAAAAATATAATATAATTAAAAAAATACAATATAATAAAACATATTATTTAAGAAATTATTAAAATAGCTTTCCCTTTTTTCTATTTTTTCTATTTTTGTTTCATGGTTTTATTTTTTATTTTTTATTTTATTTATTTATTTAATTAATTAATTTAATTTATTTATTTATATTATTTATTTATTTATTATTTATTATTTATTTATTATTATTTATATTTTATTTTATTTTTTATGTGTCTTCTCGAGTTGTGTTCCTTCTTTCCTCTCTTCTTAAACCAATCTAGGTCTGCAACTCATCATTTTACATCTCCTATCAGCTCTTTATCTTGATGATGGATCACAAAGTGTGATTTGAAATGTTGATGAAAAAACTTGCACACAATCGAATCTAAAAGCAAAATTAATACATTGAATACAGATTGTGGAAATCTCATATCATTAATAAATACGTGCAATGTAAACTTGCAAGGTGGTGTAATTTTTATTTTTTTCATTGTGAGATCAAATCAATAGTTACAACATGTCTTAATGGGTAGGTTTATGCTAGTAAAGGTACTATTCCACACCCTAGCATGTTGAAACATTTTGGGCTACATCACACTGGCAATTTCTCTTAAGAGACCAAAGTGCAAAAGGACAACAAACTTTGAGGTGTTGTTACTCAGAAATCGTGACACTTAGAAACATTCCATCTAAAGGTATAGTGTCATGTAGGGTCCCTCTATAATAACCTCTCAATTTTTCATATCTTGAATCCAATTTTCCCATGGTGAAATTTTTTCGTTGCGTCAAGAAATTGTTAGATGCATGTAGTGTAAAGTTGCAAGGGAGGCTATTTTTTTTTTTTTTTCATGGGGCCGAACTGTTAGTACCAACATGTCTAGGTGTGCACATCTACACAAAGCATGGTCCTATTTTGCACCCCAACTATTTTGAAGATTTTGGACTACACTATGTCGAACATTCTAAAAGGTGATAGTGGTAGACAATCACTATTAGATTATGCACAAGTTTTGTTTATTGAATATGTTGTTTTATTCATCATTCATAAAATATCCCTCACCTAAATAACATTTCATTATGCTCTTCAATGTATGAGACTACAACACTCTAATAAGCATAGTAAAGGCTTTCATTACTTTTGAAGAGTGCATAGTCCACAGTAGTAGGTAGAAGGAAACATCAAGAAAAAAGAATGTTGCTCCCACTATTAGCACAAAGGATAGGAGTAAGGGAAAGTTCCATTGCTCACATTTCAAGAAAGATAATCATTTTGATGAAAGGTGTTGGAAACTACACCTTAAGTTGACTCCTAATGAGAAGGATAAAGATAAAAATTCCATTTACATGGAAATGGACATAGAAACCAATGAATACTCCCCCAATAATGATGGAAACCTATCTTGTGCCACACTCAAGAGGGAGTTTTAAAAAACTGTTGATATCTCTCATGTAGTGGAAGAGCTCACTCAATTTTTTCATGAAAAGGTAAAAGTGAAAGGTGGAGGTTCAATTCTTTATTTGACTCATGTTCTCAATCAAATATTATTTCTTCTAAGTTGGTTAGTAAGTTTGGATTGGAGGTTATGAACCTATGTTCCTTGGGATGATTACAACATGGATTTGATATGAAAGGTACAATATGAGATAGTCATAAACCTTGAAAACATGAAGAAAGAACACAATCACAAAGGCAAGAGTGAAGCTTACATAGTGTGAATTCCATGAGAAAACACTATGCAATCAAATGGAAAAGGTAGAAAATGCATGAATAAAGTACAAGGGCAGCCATCATAAAGTTTAAAAGAACAAGCAAGTCACAAATTATGAGTTTAACATTTGCTATAGACCAAGTGGAGGGCAGTGATCATGTGGAAGATAATTTAATGAAAATAATTGATGCAAATTATGGGCATCAAAGGTAAAAACTCACTCAAAAAACTATTATCCAAATTATTTACACATCAAACAAGGTGACTTCCTTCACAATCTGCCACTAGGCCCTCTAGTACTCCAAAATGGTCTAACAAAGCATATCTCTCAAGGAAGACTTGATTAACCAAATTAAAACACATATTAAAATACCCTTTTTTATCTTTTAAAACATATCTTAAAATGGGTCAGGGTTTCTTTGGAAAGGTTGCTTCAAGCTTTGATTGTCCTAGTCTCAAATAGGCCTAATTCCCTGAATTGGCTAAGTAGCAGCAAGGTTTTTGATATCAACTCACTATATCAACCCTCCAAAACTCTAAAAAAGTCAATGATGGTTTTTAAAAACCATTCCAACCACTTAGAACAACTTCCCAATTGTCTTTCTTCAAAACCCTAAGTCTACTCCCATGCCTAATTCTTGATGAAATTAGGCTAGGGCTTCCTTACTACATGTGATATCACCAACCCCTGCTCTTGCAACTTCAAGAAAACTAAATTCATCCTTCCTACATCCATTCCACTGATTATGAGGCATATTCACTGGTGGAATGGGCCATAAATCATTTTATTCAATCAAAACTCACCCTAGATAGGGTTTCAGATAGTTTAGAGGAAAAATGCTATAAATTACTCAAAAATTGATAAAACTAGATGAAACCAAAAGAAAAAGATTGTAAATTAAAAACACCATCAATTTTACATAAGTTTAAAACATTTCCAAATCATACAAAGTCGTACCAATTTGTGTAGCAACAAAGAAACCTTTTAAAATGAAGATTTAAACAAAGTGCTTTTATTGTTCAACACCAAAAACTCAACACCAGGACCTCATACCAACCTTCACAAGGATTATTTAAACATTACCAAACATATCCCAATTGTTTCCAATAGCTTTTCAAAAACCCAATTGTTCAACTCCCATAACAACCCAAAAATGCAAAGTTGCTTGTGCAACTTTTGCAACTTTTTACCAAAATTGGCATATTTTACACAATTGACCCCAACTGACTCAAAAACACAAAAAATTGTCGTAAAATACCTTATTACAAAAAAAAAACCTCAAAACCAAACAAAAACTTATCACTTGACCACCTTTTAGCACATGGGTGCCCCTGCACCAATCATCAATGTCACTCTATTGTATTGTGCCTTTCTGACAATCATAGGATTTTAGTTGTGGCTTCATGTCAACAAAGTCTTAATGATATGATAGTTACATTAAATTCTTAATGAAATGATAGTAATCTTGAGTTTAATTTAAGTCTTGGCAGTTATGAATCACAATGACGAGGAGAAAAGAGACAACATCAATGGAAAATGTTTTAATGGCATGATAAAAATAATAGAAGGTCATGAAATTATTTGGATGAGATGAGAATATTTAAGAAGATAGCCTAATCATTAATTTGAGGGAAGTTACCTCGAACTGGGATTAAGTTTTTATAGTCATACAAGAAAAGGAAATAGGTAGAAATGCATAGAGTTTCAAAGAATGATAATGAGAGTGTTGAGGAGGGACTTGGTGGTGTTTCAAGTCTAATAATGTTCCCCCAAAATCACAGTCACTATGACATTCATAGTGGTAGCAAGAAATGTGACACTGAGAAGCCCAAAATAAAAAACAAAAGGAATTAATGTTTGTTCAAGGTTGACAAAGATAGCACAATCAAAAGGTCCTATGATGGAGCTTAAACTAAAGGACAAAAAGGTTGTAGCTAGGTGTTGAAAGATGTTAATGGAGGCTCCAAATGACAAATGCAGTCACACTAAGACTATCTACAATGAGAAAATCAGTGATACACTCTCCATTGTTGTGCAATATACTCTGGAAACACAATTGTAGTTCATGAATTGATGCAATATATGTAAAATGTAAAAGTGAAGTGATTTACCCATGCAAAAAATATGCACCAATCCTACCAAATTTAAAAATTTTAATGTAAGTGCAATAAAATATAGGAATGAAGTATAGATTGAATTAACCTATACTTACCTTCTTTTGTTCGACTTCTATGCTTTGAATGCATTCAAATGTAATTGTCTACCCTTAATTAATCATCTCAAAATGAATTTGGGTATACAATTATAAATAGAAGTCTCTATTGTAACACCCCTCCATTTTGGGCTCTTTGATTGACAGTGTTCTTCTTTGTTATGTTGTTTATGTTTATGATGTGACTATGGTACGTAGTTACTATTTGATCGCAAACTGTTAAGTGGTGCGAATGTTATATTTTGATGTGATGGTATTTTACTTTGATGCTATCATTATGATATGCTTTGAGTTAGCCTAGAAGATATCTAATTAATGATGCTTTATGTTTTTTATTATATTATTGATGTTAGACTCATCAGTTAGTAAGTTTGTATTGGTGAAGGGCACAAGATTGTATCACTCGCTTGCAAGTGCCCTACGATTATGAGATTTCCTCTTCACGGTGTGTTTCATAATGATATTATATATATGCATGTTCGATGTACTCTTTGTTCGCAGGTTGATAGGTACAAGACATTGACTCCATCTGATTTCACAGGTTTGAGCGTGACCATTGGCCAATGGTATTTGATTGGGAGATAGTAGCTAGGTTTTCCATGCCAAGTCATCACCCTAGTTATAGTGTGTCGTCGGGTTTTAATTGGGTTAAGTTGCTTATTTGTTCATCTCTCCTTGATTTATTTAATTTCAAGTTGAAAAAGGTAAATACATGGCTTTTTGTATTTGGATTGTTTATTAAATAATTCTAGTTGTGGTGTTAGAAATGTTACTTAAATTATTAATTAATTTAATTTAATTAATAAAATAATCTAATATTGGATTAGATTTATTTTATTGATTATTTAAATTAATTGTGTGGAATTAAATCAAGTTGTTCATTTTGGAAATTATAATTGTTAAATTCTTTTTGGAAATGAAAATGTTTAAAAGCATTTAAATTCATTTGAAATAGAAATTAAAAAAAAAATGAAATAAAGAAATAAAGTCATGTTGAAAGAAATTTGCTTGTTTTAAAAATTTAAAAAGAAAAATAAAATATCTCCAAAATAGATAGAGGAGCAATAACTATGGTGGATGGGATATTTTAGGGTATATTGACCAAATTTGGGGAAAAATGGAGGAGGATTTTCCATTCTTAAAAAATTGGTTGTGAAGAAGAAGGAAAGGAATTTCTCTTGTTGTGGATGCACTTGGGATTGGAGTGAAGATTTGAAAAGGGTTTTGAAAGAATTGGAATTGCAACTCAACACCAGATTCTCCTTCAAGTTTCAAACAGGTTTTTCTTGTTTCTTGTATTATTTTGAAAATTTGTTTTTTTTTTTAGTTTTGGAAACTTGTTGCAAGTATTTTAAAAAAAACCCTGTTGAAATCTTGAAGAAATTTAGATTGTTGTAGAAAATCAAAACTTGCAACTAAAATTTTCAAATTTACCAATAGAAAAATGGAAAGAAAGCAAAATGAAATTAGAAAACATTTATTGGGAGTTGAAATGCTTCATATTAAATTTGAGATTGGAACCAAGAAATTTTGTTTGAAAAAAATTAGTTTTATTGAAATTTTTTGTAGAAACTTTGATCAATTTGACCGTAAAACAATGAAAATTTATATATATATATATATATATATATGTATGTATATATACATATATATATATATATTCTATATATATATATGTATACATATATACATATATATATATGTATATATGTATACATATATATATATATATATTATATATATATATATATATTTATATATATATATATATACACACATATATATATATATATGTATATATATATATATATATGTATATATATATTCTATATATATGTATATATGTATATATATATACGCATATATATATGCTATATATATTTATATAAAGTATGCTAGGAATTTCTCTTATAAAGAAAATTAATTTTCCCAAAAATTTATTTATGGCAAAAATCCTGTGAAAATAGGGGATCTCTGTTTTTGTTTGTGTGTTGTTTTATCAAAAAAATATACATAAAAAAAAATTGCTTTTGGTTGGGAGGTTGGGCGGCAACCAAGGCTGCCACAACCAAGCCCATGGAGGGTGTTGTTGTGGCAGCGCTCCCCACAGTTTGTGGGGAAAGCATTGCCATAGGCAGCGCAGCCTCCACAGGGGAGGCTAGGCGCAACCTATGGCTTCGTCCTCCTCCCTTTTGGGGGCCGCGACCATGTATTAATTCGTTGTTCTTTTTTATATTTTATTTTATTTTTTATTTATATTATATTATATTATATTATATTATATTATATATATATATATAATAATTATATATTATCTATATATAATTATTATATATTATAATATTACTTAAATAAAAAATCTATAATTATTTAAATATATAATATATTTATTATATATATAATGTATATATTATGCATTTTTAAAATAATTAGATTTGGAATTTAAAGGGTTGTTTAAATATATGTTTAAATAATATTATATATTTAAATATATACATATATTGGTATATACATTAGGTATATATTTTTATGTGTATATCTAATATATATTTATATTTAAATATGAATTATATTAAGATGTTTATTTTTATTATAATAGCAACAAAAAGAACGAAAAAAGTTGATTTTATAATCAAATGATTTTAGTTAAAATTTGATTTTGAATATTATGTATGACTGAGAAGCATGGAATTAAATTATTGTTTTAAATTTCTCAACGTTGCAAATTTAATTTAATTTACTTTGGAGTAATTGCAAGTAACATTGATTGAGTTAATTGGATTTAGGAAATCCTAAAGTAGGTTATTGAATTGCCGATTGTTCTTTCGTCATGATATCTCTCTCTTTCTTGATGTTGGGCAATGGAGTTATTTGTTATGTAAGCCTTCCAAATTGGGGTTTCTTTTCAATTTCATGGGTTGTCGTAATGTGTTAGTTAACCTTTGTGAATTGCCTTGGGTAAGGAGTATAGTTGTATCCTGTTGTTTTACCCAATTTTCATGAACGGGGATGGTTTGTGCCTCCTTGGGATTAGGAGTGGTTTATGTGGTTTGTGCTTCCTTTGGAAGGAGTGGATTATGTATTTTGTTTCCTCCAGTGTTTGGAGTGAGTTTTCATTATTTTTTTCCTCCTTGGATTGGAGTGGTTGTCTTATCTAGTTACCCATTGAATTGTGGTTTTGTATCACGTGTGTTGTCGATAGGAGAGTGGCTCTATGTGGGGGTTTGACACATAGAGGGGTGCCAGGGTAACTCACTTAGCATTTAAGTAAGTGATAAATTAAAAAGAATTAAATAATTTTTTTTATATTAATCAAGATAATGAATGCCTCTCTCATGACTTGTATGCTTCTTAAGGCTTGAGATGAGACGAGAAGCACAATTTGTATGGGGGTTTGACAGTTGGTAGAGGCAAGCCGAGGTAACCTCAAATGGGGGTCTGGTAGCCTAGGAAGGTTGAGCTAGGGTAACTCATAGCAAATGATGTGTGAAACTCTCTCTATGTCAACCAGGAGTTAGTTTGTTGTATTGCGTAGATGATCATTGTTCTTTGGAAGCATTGTAACCATTGTGTTAAGTGTTGTGTTTTTATTTGATTCAGTTTAGTTATGTATTAGCCTATTTCTAGAGGTAGATGGTTTGGTATAGGAATTCCTTGTTCTATCTCCTAGCATGGGGGTTGAGCCTTCAGGTATCACTTGGTTGGGTAGAATGTGCACCTTCTCTGTTGGGTTTTCTTTTGTTCATGTGGACGAGATTTCCAGTTGGAGAGTTTGTGGGATCCAGTTTCATTTCATGTTTTCTTCTTTCAGTTGAATCTTGTAATTTATTACCCCTCTTTTGTATCGAGGTGGAAGATGCAATTTGTAACCATGCTTATTGGAATTACCTCATTTAGGGAATGAGATTTGTAATATTATTGTTATATGATTGTTATTGAAATCATGTGGTATCTCTTATTCTTGATGCAATTTATCATGTATGGAATGTATGGGTTTCTCAATTTGTTAAGTAATTAAATGCTATGGTTTTAATTCATGTTTCTTGTTTGGGTTTTTAAAGTAATCTCAGTCTCGTAACCTTAGATGTTGTTGCAATGGGTAGTGAGCTTGCATGCTATTTGTACTTAAACAAAAAAAAATTAGTACATTTGAGTAGTTAATTGAAACTTCCTCTAGGATTGTGTGGTAGGGCGTTACATCTATATTTAACCCATTTGTGTATTTAAATTTCAAATCGTGTCTTTATTACATTTCAATTGACATATAACTAGTAATGCATTTTTCTTTGATTTAGTGATATGACTGATGAGATAGCTTGCATGATTTAAAAAATATATATAATTATAGGTTCTTCCCTCCTTTCTTCACAATTTTGTAATTATAATTCACAATGTGCATCTATCTAATCATACATATTGGTTGCTTTTCAATTATGTATTGGGTTTTTATGATGGTTTATGAGTATGTGACAGTATGAATTCTATGTATGCATGCATGTGAGTTTTAGGCTTATATGAACACCTAGTCTGAGAGCCAAGATATGGGACTTCAATTTTTTTGGGTCTGGCATTTGTTCCCTCAATCAAGGCATGATTGCAGGATCTTAAATGTTTCATTTTGGGTTAACTTTATAGGCTTTACATCTATGTTTATCATGGAAGATGAATAAACATGGGAGATTTCCATACCTTGCCAAGTATGTAGTCACAAGTGTTATAAAATCCATGGAAAATACCATGAGAAAGAGCACTTTCATGGTTCTGACTCTTTCTTCAAAGTTATGCTTGGATACTTCATAGAAAAATTAGTAAGTTTTATACTTGTAATCTTGCAATCTTTTTCAATTTTTTTAAAATTTCACATACACTACTTACAAGTTATGAAAATAGATTATGTAATGTGTTTCATGCAATGCATTCCTCCTACATTTTCTTCAATAGTTCATAAATGAAAAATTTCAAGCATATAGTGTTTCAAGGCCCAAGTGGATAGGAGTGGGAGGTAGAGTTAATGAGTACAAACAATGAACTAAAATTTTGACGTGGTTGCAAAGAATTTTTCAATTATCACAGGTTGCAATTGGGAGACTTTGTTGTGTTCAACAACATAATGAAGTCTTACATAGAGGTTCATATGTATGGAAGATCTGGGTGTGAGAAATTTTTTAGTGCTCTTCATTTTGAAAATCCAAACATTTTTTTAAAATAAGAGATGCCCTTCTAACAAAATGTGTAGTTTAAATCAATTAGTAGACACTAAATCTCTGATTGATTTGGTTTCTAATGAGTAAAATAAGAATGAGTCTGAAGTGGTGGGTGAAAATCAAAGAAGAAAAAGGAAATTCGCTTTTCTTATTAAGAAAAAAACTTTGTCAAAAAATATAGAGCCTATTAAATTTGTAAGTTCCATAACAAACTTATGGAGTTTTTATTTGAATTGTATTTTTATAGGAAAATTGGCATTACCAATAAAGTGAATTTTGTTGTAGGGAAACACTTGGCAATGGATTTTTGGCTCCTTTGAAATTAAATAAACCCTTTCGTTTAATGGCTATTAAATCATGGAATATAAGTGGAACATACTATCTAGTGAGATCAAATTCTCTATTTTCATTAGCTACATATATTTTCAAATTTAAATTAGGAGTAGATAACCTACTAAGAGGTAGTTAAGAGGTGAAAAATATACAATGTACTCAATTTATTTTATTATGTCATTTTTCTTGATAGATCTCTCATGGTCTAATATGGACATCTACATTTATGTGAATTGTATATAATTTGATAATAGTGGTAAAATAAGATTTTCATTAATCAAAAAGCCATAAGGCTATACAATGATATATGTCAATAAAATTATACAATATATCAAATAAAGTCATATACGCTTAGTACAAAAAATCCATATGGACATAAAATGTCACATATCGATAGTACAAAATATATATTCAAAAATGCCAAGTAGGCATACAACAAATGATCCTAATATGTATTCATTTCCCACTAGGGTAAGGAAATAGATCATTATCTATCTTCTATTGGTTGTTGGATGGAGATGCAAGTGATATTGTTGTCTTTTGAATGCACTCACATGTCCTCTCTTCACTTCTCTAGAGTTTCAACTAATACAATAAGGAGTTTAGACGTAAATATATAGAAATTGAATTGTGGAATGACATATAATAGAAAAATAATTTGCTACAAACAAATAATCATCATGCTCATTTGCAATAGGAACACATTAGTGATCTGGCGTGACAAGCACCTATAACAAGTATCAAGATAGCAATTAAAATCCATATGAGTATCATTAAAATTTTCAATAATATACCAATAAATGACCAAATATAATATGAAATTTACTAATTTGTCTCATACCTCTATCAAAGGATTAGAACCTTCTACTACTGCACCAACTACATGGTCCATCATGCGATGAATATCGGAAGGGTTCTTTTATGTCAACAACTAAAAATGAAACAACAAATAAGAAGTTACCAATTACCAAAACTACCTATCATTGTTCTATAACACCATTAAATAGTAAAGGTTACCTAAGTGAAAGTTGCTCAAGGATGAGAATAGCGAGGTGTCGATGTTGAAGGTCCACCAACAAACAGTTTGACATCCAAAGTGTGTTATGATACAATCATTCATATAAGGTTAAACTATTCACATTCAATAATAATTTATTTAATACTAGTTTCATGCCTATGGAATTGATGACATAAGCATATAGGGGTCTACACGAAGGGTGCACATAAAATCAACACTTTGACCTTGAATTTTCAACATATTCATGTTTTACTAGTTTAGTTATTCTTACATTTAATAATAAAATTTAATAAACAAAACTAAATGAACTTGCTGAAATTTACTTGAGTATCAATGCCGAATGTTTGACTCAATAAGCCATTTTTCATGACCATCTACTTTGCAGCTGATGTATCATATGTAGCTACATCCCACGCACTCTCACCATCATATGTGTCAACATCTCAAGAGTGACAAAAGTGGGCTAGAATTTTGGGCTTAGAAGACTAGCCCACATTAGACTCTACTACGGGCCTCGCACAATATACAAGGCTCTGAGTAAGCAAGCTAATCAAGTCCAACGTTTCTACCTTGACATGATCCTTCACAATGGAAGGAATAGTGACATGCTCCACCACAGGTTTGGCCAAGGGTATCAGTGCCAACAACGGATTATGTCGTGCACCTAGTCTATCATGTGTGGATCCCCCACCTGTAGCCTAAAAGTCTAAATAGTCAAAATAATTTGACATCTTGTTAAGGAAAAACTCACAATAGAGTTTCCTTAAAAAATATCATGAGACCTCATAGTTATTGCATGAAGGTTGGTCAAAAACCATCCACCACTGCTCTCAAAACTTATTTTTAATTAATTCATGGTGGCATCATGGATTGGGAACCTCTTGCATGAAAGTGATAAAGGTGAATTGATTTTTGGGTTTGTGAAAAGGGCACACAAGTTGGCTTTGCTATTTTTTTCTTTCATCACATGTGCATAGGAAAGTCCACTTGCATAAAATAAATTTAATTCCCCCTCTTATCACTAGTAAAATTTGGAAAATAAATGACTAGGTGACTAAAAATTTTAGTCACAACAACAAAAAATGACTAAATTCTACTAATTTTTTGCAACTCAACTATAAATGAGTAAATAAATGACTAATTTGGTCGTGGAATAAAAAAATATTAAGTCATACAATTAAAAATTACTAAATACTTAGTCACACAAATACAAATAAGAAACAAATAAAAATAAAATTTTGGGAAACATAGGGTGGGAGTGTATTGCACGCACACAATTCATTATTTGTTTAGCCTAGCACTTGACAACTACATTGATGAGATTCATCTTATTCAGAGATAAATAATGTTTGGAGATAAAGATTGTTTGGCCTGATTCATTATTCATTTAGCTTGGCACTTGACAACTACACTGGCCTGGGTATTGCAAGGGTGATAAATATTGTTTGGAGAGGACCCAAAGACTTCTAAAAGGACTATAAAGGGCAATAAATTTGGAGTTTGGTGCAACGAATTTGAAGTCGATGAGGCCTTCTATAGTGAAGCTAGATTTGGGGATGCCCTCTACAACAAATTTAGAGGTAATTTGAAACCCTTATTACATTACACACAAAATCTATAGCTTTCTAATTGGAAACTTACAATAGTTACAATCTACTACTCTTAATAATGTTCTTTTACAATATTTCCATTGTTTTGCTTCATAACATGTTCGAGCTAAATATAATAAAATTTGGATGTCAGTGTCAAAATAGAATTTCCTCAAAAAAATTTGATACATTTTCACTGCAAGCGCAAACTTTCCTTGTGCAAAGTAAACATGTACTATATTTACCTACACATCAGGCATCTGAATTTTTTTTTTTCTTGATGTAGCATCTTGTACCTATGTAAAAAATTCCTTTTTAATATCAAATTGACCCCTTTCAGCTAGCACAATGGTTGTCCCATTTGCAGCATAAACATTTCTTGGCTTCTATGCCAACACTTTAGAATAAAGTTCTCTAGCATTCTCAAGATGTTGTGCCTCCACCTTTGGATCCCTCCTCTCATTGTAAAAAGCTACAAAATAATTCCCATTTCCAAGTGAAATGTCAACATAAGAATTATTTGCATCTAATTCACTTTGTGCAGCTTTAATTGTTTCTTTTTCTTTAATCCAATCATCTATTTTCAATTCCATTTTTCCAAGCATAGATAAAGCATTTGATGATTTTTAATCCACCTTATAAAGTGCATCCCTAGTCAATTCTAGGCTTAGTTGGATCTCAATCTGAGCTCAATCCATGGCTGCAATACGTAGATATATATCCACATAATCAAGAAACTTGAACAATATTAGCTTGTAATAAAGATTTTATTTTTTAGTATCATGTAGCTATTCAAACAACCTAGAAAGAATAAATAGTGTTGTGACATTATCCCATGGTAACTCAAGTGAAACACCACCTTCTAGTTGATGGAATAATTCCATATCCTTAAAGAGTACAAGAAAAAATACAGAATTGGTACTGGGGCTTTTATTTATGAATTCAACCCAAATGCCATTTCCTAGTGCCTCCATAAATTTTTTTTGATCAAACTCTAGTTCATCACTCTCAAAATGAAGAACCCCAATGTTGTTTAACAATTGAATTGGTACTTCTTCTCTACCCTTCTTCAAAAGAGACTTTGTTGTCTTAAGAGAATCTAAGGCTACATTAGGGTTTGATGATATTAATAGCTCACCCATCTTGATAAATTCATGGGAATCATGTGGATCTATGTGAGGCCTTTCTTAAAATTTCCAAATCCTTCTCTACCTGCCCTTGATGAGCATATATATGGCCTACAACTTTTAAGCTCTCACAGTTCTTAGGGTGGACCTCCAGAACCTTTCCAAAATTTGAGAGAGAACTCTTAAGATCTACTAGCTTCAATTGAACCTATTGGCAAAATTTTGTGGCCTCTAGATTTCCTTGAATAATGACATGTATTAGTGACCAGTTTTTTCATAATCACCTTTACTATGATAAGATTGTGCAATATTATAATATGAATGAGATTTCATGAGAGGGTGGTCAGTTGAAATAAGAGATGTCTCAGTCAATTGTTCCACAAGAAAATGTTTCCTTGTGAAGAAAAAATGGTTTGCTAAATGATTCAATACCATTGCACAATACAGTTATAATTCAAAGGCTCTACACATATTTTCTATTCCTTCATTAACACTTGTGGACAATGATTTTGGTTACCCAAGGGTTTCCCTAACTCTTCTAGGTTTTTCAACTAAAAGGAGAGGAATAATGGGGCCAAAATGCTAATGTCTACACTCAAGATTGATTTGAAAGGGATGTAATGTATCTAAATATGATGTACTAATGCAGTAAACTGAAAAAGAAATGATTTATTGATGTTAAACCTAAGAAATGCAAAGTGTTAGAAAACACACTATGATATGCAAAAATACCTAAGAATGCAAGTAAACAATGAAAGAATTAAACATAACTAGAGAGGTGCACCTAGAATCTAAAGTATGATGTAGAGAGGTTCTGGAATCCTGCATAGTTGATTGGGACACTTACGCCAAGCTGGGTGACTTAGTCCAGTTTTGGGGAAAATATGTCAGAATATGAATCTACCAAATGGGTATCCAAAAATGCAGAAACCAATTTTCAAGCCTACCAGTGGGACTAATTTGCCATAGATGGCGACTTAGTCCACCTAGATATTTTTGGAAATTCGGGATAGGATTTTGTAGATTTTGGTCTGCACTTGCTTTTCTAACATGTGTTTGAATCTGAATCTACAAAAAATGGGCTGAAAAGAGTCTCCAAGCTTCAATTAGGGTTATGTTGACTTTGATGGATTGTTGACCACTTTTTGACACTAAACTCTTTGAAAAATCTGCATATAAATTCTGCAAACACATGCAAAGAGGGGAAAAAAGGTTAAGGGTTTGAGCATATGGGTTTTCCTTGGTCAAACCCCACTTTGGTAATCAAACCGTAGATAATGAAATGAAATAAGAAGAGAATGATAAATAGATAACATGAAATTTCATAAACTTACCAAACCCTTGATGTTGAAATATGAAGATATGCAATGAAGTGCTCCAATGGATGATTGATTATGCTTAGAGTACTTGAATGCTTGAGATTGAATACTTAATGAGTTATGAGATTGCAGTAGATTAGGAGGCATTACAAGATTAAAAATGAGGAGAAAACCATTATTTATACTTGATTTTCCATTAATTCCCAAGAATAACACAACACAGGCTGACCTTAAGGATAAGAGAATAAAATCTCGCCAAGAAATTAAAATTATTTTGATTTTTGTACCTAGTGGGACTAAGTCACCTCAGGTGGCAACTTGGTCCCACTAGGGAAATTTCATTGGGTTTCGGAAATTAAAGTGCATTAAATAAGGTCTAATGGGAATATCTTAAAAAATACACTTAAGAATGGCCAACAAGTGCATTAAGGGTTCATTTAAACATGAGAAAGGTTTGAATTATTGATGACAAGTCTAGAAAAGCATGAGAGTTCATTACAAATCTTTACAAAACTTTGAAATAAGACTTGTTAAGTGATAAAAATAAGTTATTTAAGTGAATTATGATGAAAGGGTCCTAAAAAAGTGTGAAAGTGGGTTACAACACTTCATAACACTTTTACAAGACATCCTAGAAGTCTTAATGATTCACAAGGATCCAAGACCTAATGTGAATGTGTTGGCCACATTACAACATTAAATCTAGGAAAAATCAAGCCAAAGTCCGTAAGAGAGACTCATGTGAGCATAAAAATGTCAACTATACATTTTTTGGCAACACAACACTATCTTTTTCACTAACTGTGAGAATCCTATAATTAAAAAATGCACAAAACTGACTACAGAGATTTATGTAGAGGTAGAACATCATTTCCTAATGTCTCCATAAAATTCTTTTGATCCAAATCTAGTCCATCACACTCAAAATGAAAAACCCTAATGTTGTTTAACAATTGAATGGGTACTTCTTCTCTACTCTTCTTTAGAAGAGACTTTGGTGTCTTAAGAGAATCTAAGGTTGCACTAGGGTCTGACAATATTAATAACTCACCCATCTTGATAAATGCATGGGCATCATGTGGATCTATGTGGGTTTCCTTTCTTAAAATTTCCAAAGCCTTCTCTGCCTTCCCTTGTTGAGCATATATATGGCCTAAAGTTTTTAAGCTCTCACAATTCTTAGGGTGGACCTCCAAAACCTTTTCAAAATTTTAGAGAAAACTCTTAAGATCTCCTCGCTTCAATTGAACCTGTCCACAAAATTTTGTGGCCTCTGGCTTTCCTTAACTGATGCCATATAGTAGCGACCAATGGTGTCATAATCACCTTTACTATGATAAAATTGTGCAAGATTATAATATGAATGAGATTTCATGAGAGGATGGTCAGTTGAAATAAGAGTTGTCTCAGGTAACTGTACAATAAGAAAATGTTGCCCTGTGAAGAAAAATTGGTTTGTTAAATGATTCAATGTCATTGCATAGTACAAGTATAATTCAAAGGCTTTCTGCATCTTTTCCATTCCTTCATGAACACTACATTTTTCACTAACTGTGAGAATCCTACAATTAAAAAATGCACAAAACTGACTGTAAATATTTTTCCCCATTTCAAACAACAAAATTTCCAAAAAAATGTGTTTAAAACCTACAATAAATGCAAATAAAATCACATTGATTTTTGCACCAAAAAAATCCATGAGACCATAGCCTATTGTTTACTATTATGATTTGATAGAATTTTTCCAAGCATCCATAGATTTTTTGAAATCACCTATTTTAGGATTTTAGCCACAACAGCAAGGTAGTGAACTATTTGATAAAATGCTTTGGTAGACATGTATGAAAAATGTGGTAGCATGCACAAGGAAATGAACTTTGGAAAAAATTCCTCAAAGAAATGTGGTATGATGGTGATGAAATGCCATGACAAATGCCATGACAAGTGAATTTTTATGGATTTTCATGGCATTCCATCACCATGAGACCACATTTATTTGAGGTATTTTTTCAACTAGTTCACTATCTTGCCTATGCTATTGCTTACTATTATGCTTTGATAGAAGTTTTTCAAGCATTCATAACTTGTTCAAAAGCACTTTTTCTAGGCTTTTAGCCATAGCAACAAGTCAATAAACTATTTGATACAATTCTTTGGTAGAAATGTATGAAAAATATGGTAGCATAGAGAAGGCACTGATCTTTTTGAAAAAAATGCCTCAAAGAAATGTGGTCTCATGGAATGCCATGACAAGTAAATGCAATTGGCAGCTACTCTTAGTTATTAGTTATGCAATGTGAAGTAATTGCATAATTGCTTAGGTTTACTTTGTAAAAACTATATTGTAATTGAAATTTTGTCATCTATCAACATCTAGTTATTAGTTATGAAATGTGAAGTAATGCTTTGAGTTTGAAATATGTGCAATGCAATGCAATCAACAATTTGAATATAAACTACACAAATCTATTTTTTACAATTCATTAGTTAAACTCTCTATTTTATTTTCTATCAATAACTCTATTTCTATGAAAGTTCCTTAATTCAATTAAAAAAAATAGTTTTTGTCTCTTAGTCTGCAATTTTTTACATTTTGTCATTTATCAGCATCTAGTTATTAGTTATGCAAAGTGATGTAATGCTTTGAGTTTGAAAAATGTGCAATGCAATGTAATCAATAACTTGAATATAAACTACAAAAATCTATTTTTTACAATTCATTACTTAAACTCTCTATTTTATTTGCTCTTTATAACCCTATTACTATGCAAATGCCTTTCCATTAAAAAAAATAGTTTTTGTCTCTTAGTCTACAATTTTTTTTTGCTATGTATAACATTATAGATGGATCAACGTCAAAGGTTGACTACAGATCAATACCATGCATTTGATGAGAGAGTAGCTGATGAGAGGAACATGTAAAAATATCCATATCCATATAATGACTGTCTTGATGGAAAGTTGAGAAAAAGAAGTTTGATTTATCAACATATGATAAGATATGGGCATAGTGGTATAGGCCCTTGGGATTACAATTATTATGAATATATGATAGAATTGTAGAGTGTGAGAGATGAAGAGGAAACAATGTTAGACAAAGAGTTTGAAGTTGATCAAATGTTGAATGAGGGTCTAAATGATGATTAGGCCAAGTTGATGGGGGATGCTTTAAAGCATGTGTATGTTAATTGCAAGTTAAGTTGTTTGACAATAATCCTTCAAATTCTTAACTTGCAAGTGGTGTTTGGTTGGAAAAATCAGAGTGTAGATTAGTGGCATTATTAAGTTTGTTGATACCACCCGACTCCACTTTTCCAACAAAATGAAGTCAATGTAAAATGAAAATCACTAAGCTAGGCTTAGGGTATGAAAACATCCACACATGTGTGAATGGTTGTGTATTATTTCATGAATCTTACAAGTGAGAGTGAATGTACAAAATGCCATTAATCAAGGTATAAACAAGGGTTGAAATCAACTGTGGTTCCTAGAAAGGTTCTTTGCGAATTTATAGTAATCCCATGATTACTCTGAATGTATAGGTGTAGAGACATTGCTAAACTTATACAATGGCATGCCCAAAATAAGGGAATTGATGGAATTTGATAATATATGGCCTAATTTTTCTCAAGATCCTCATAATATAAGGTTTGGTTTGGCTCTAGATGGGGTGAACCCATTCTCAAATCTAAGTACTAAATGATCAACTTGGCTAGTGTTTTTAATAAATTATAACTTACCTCCATGGTTAACAACTAAACCATTTTTCTTAATGCTATCAATGATTATACTAGGAAAGAAAAGTGTGACTTTAGAAATAATTGATGCTTATGTAGAGCCATTATATGATGAGCTCATGGAATTTTGGAAAGGAATTAATGCAATTCAATCTTTAAGGGATGGTCATTCAATGAAATTCACTTTAAGATCTTCCTTATTGTTTACGGTTCATGATCGTCCTACATATGGCACATTATCTAGTCTCAATTTTCATGGATACAATGGATGTCTTGCTTGCAAATTTAAGGATTTTGTGAGGCACTCAAGATGTTTGTGTACGTGTATTTATTGTGGACATTTTTCTTACCTTAAAATGGATTATTCATTTTGTCAACAAAAAACATAGTTCAATGGTCAAGAAGAGAATTGTGAAGCGCCATTGCTAATAGCAAGTGATTACATTGTTGAGAATAGAAAAAAAAGAATGTCATTTATTGAAAATGATAGGATTGCTGGTAGTATATATGATCCATGTAATGAAAGAAGTGTAAAAATGTTGTGCATATTCTATAAGTTTCCATACTTTAAGGATATAGCCATTAGGCATACTGTTGACTTTATGCATACTGAGAAAAATATAGCTAAAGATTCATTGAAATATTTGGGTTGGAAAATACTTTCATGAAAAATATAAAAACCCTAGTGCTCCTTTTGTCTAGACAAAGGAACAATTTGCATAATTCTTATAGTTGATGTCTCAAACTCGCTTTCCCATTGGATATGTAAGTAGTAGTATTAGAAGCCAAACTAACATTAATGGCTTAAGAGGTTTCAAGATCCATGACTATCATGTCATAATGGAGAATATTTTACCTATTGTGGTAAATATATTTAGTTTGGAAAAGGGGACAAGATTGGTTGTTATAAGGTTGGGCCTAATATTAAAGAGAATGAGTTTACATGTACTAGATCCTTCAAACTTTGATAGTTTGAGGGAGGAGGTTGTTGACGTCCTTTGTCTATTGGAACAAGAATTTACACCAACAATCCTGAACATTTCTATGCATCTTTTAATACATCTAGAATATGAACTAGAGCATTATGGCCCAGTAAGAACGAGATGGATGTATCCTATAGAATGGTGTATGAATTTTTTACAAAAAAATGTTCGTACTAGGGAAAAATTGGAAGGAAATATGTCTGAGGGATATTCAATGTAAGAGGCCATGGGACTTTGTAAAGAATTTATGAAGGATTTTTAAAATGCCAATCGATGTGTATGGGATGATGACAAAGATTAGAAGGAAATGTATGTGCTTCAAGCTATCACATCAAGAAAGAAGTGTCATACATGCCTATATTCTTCAAAACACATCTTCATTCTATAAGTGGCATAGGTAAGAAAACAATTTACACAATAATTTATTTACTCAATTGCATTTACACATTTATATTATTAATATTACTATTTGTACATTAATATTATATTTAGAAAATATGAAGAAGACAATCAAGCTTGGATGCAACATCAACCTAAAAAGCATAGATGTCATGTTGATTTGATTGGAAGTGATTCTTTTCTAAAATTTGAAGAATGGATTGCTAATGTAGTCAGCGATGCAAAAGAAGAAGGTCACAATATAACAACGGAGGAAACTGATCTTTCACAATCTCCAAATTTATGGGCTATGTGTTTTAGTGGAATGTGGGCCTATGGTAGTCATTTAAGAGTGGAATAAAAATACAAAGGAAAGAAAAATCATGATTGTGTTGTTAGTGCTGAATTTCTTCACAAAAATGAAAACAAATTTTATGTTGGATTCATCCAACAAATTATTCAAGTGGACTATGGTTAAAATAGTCTTATATTATTAAAATGTAAGTGGATCCAACCATCCATAGTACAATTTGATGAGTATGGATTTGTACGTGCAAATATAAGATAATTTTTATTAGAGACGAATGAGCCATATGTTTCCCTTCTTAAAATTAAGAATCCTAGGATGGTAATATGTCATTCAAACAAAGTCTCATTTAAAATGAAAATTCATGGAAGTTTTTGATATAATGCCTAATGGGAAATATATGTTAATTTACAAGAAAAATTATAAGATGTGGATGAAGACAATGATGGAGTGTTTGAAGAAGAGATTGGAAGAGAGACTGCATTGCATGTCATAGATGAGGATGAGGAAGAAAATCAAGTAGATGCAGACACAAGTGATTAGGATTCTAATCTTGCTAGAAATGCAGATGATTATGATGATGTTTTGTCACCTTAACAGGTTAGCTTGTCACCTAGACTTTGGTTATATGTATGGTGTAATTTATTATTAAATTTAATAAAGATATGAGTATAGGTATGTTTATTCACTATTGTTTACTATTACATTTCTGAATGTAATCATCATTATTCCATTGGTATATTGTATACAAAACTTGAGATGTTCACTACTAATTTGAAGTGAATTTAAAGTTATGTTCAATCATTCTTCTTCATTTTCTTACTTTGGTTGAAAATTTGATCTCTTAGGTTTAACTGATACTAAAAACTAAAAATGAGAGACTATAAAATTAGAAAATTGTTCAATCTTTTCAATAAAATGATATCTAAAATACTACATTAATAATAAAATCCAATATCACAATATCACAATAGTCAATAGAGGTATGTGCGGGATGGTGGGACATATAGTTCAGTGTACAAATTCTTACCGCAATACCGTGGCAACCAAATATGAATAGCACGAGGTAGCGGTGAGAACTTGTTAACAACTAAAGTAAACCACAACCCCGCAAGGGGTAAATACCGACACTATGGTATGGTAGTGAATAATCACTCAACCAATAGAATTAACTTATTTTCCCATGAGATTCCAAAGGATTGTGCATATGGTGGCAGTATTGCTAACCCTACCATATCGCTACCCCGCAATGGTCTTGATATGATAGAGCAATATGGTGGTGAACAATCACTTAACTGCTATAATTAACCTAGTGTATCGTTGGAGTCCAAAGGGGTGTACATGAGGTGGTGGTACTGCTAACCCTACCATAAGGCTACCAAACAACAATATTTATATGATAGAGCGGTATTATGGTAGAAGTTGTCAAAGCATTTAAATCATCAGTGGCTATGATTACACCTTTAAAAATGAACTATTCAATTTCCCAAGATAAAAGTAATGTATTCAAACTTGAAATATGGATAGATTATGAAATATTTTACACAAATTAACATTAATAGTGAGGTGACCAAGCTCAACAAATAATATTACTTGGTACTCGACAACATTTTTGCAATCATTCACACTACTTAGCATACTAGAGGCAAGGCAGTTGAAGGGGGAAGACTCTGTAACTATTATTTCGTTAGGTAAGTTAATAGAAACCCTCTATAGCAAGTGTATAAGAATTGAATTTTCTCCTACAAGTAGACACTCAAAGAAATCAAGTAGGAGTAGTAAATTCTTCATGATGCCACCCAAAAGAAGTCAACTTGCGAGTAAAAAGGAAGAGTTCATAGTTTCTAAATCAAAGAAGAGGTGATTGCAACAATCCATTTTAGATGTGTTGCCTAATTCCGTAGACAAAGGATTCAAAAAGGTGATTAAATATACAACCCATGGATGTAGAGACCCAATTATCCCTATTGCAGGGTGGGATCTTTTTCAGTACTTCTATGAAAGAAGGGATGAAAAGATTCCAATTTTGAATCCTTAGACCTTAGAATTAGCCAAATTGATAGTCCCAAATGTCTTTGTAGATGTTGAGTTTGTTAAATTATTGGCACAATATAATCACCCAACTATTGGAGGACTATAAGAATGCCAAATGGTTCGCCATTAGTGGTGCTGACTAAAGAAGCGATTATAGAGTTTTTTATGTTAAACAAGTAAGCTATCACTAAGATCGACTTGGACAAAAATGAGGAGGATTATAGGAGATTGAGAAAAACCTATAGGAGTGATGAACTTCCTTTACACATTGAACCATAGATTTTTGGGATTGAGATTTATAGGCTGCTTTTGCACTCTTAGGATGTTTCACCTAAAAGGAGAGAGATAAACCTCACTAAAAATCAACATGGTTCACTCAAATTAGGAAATGTATGTTGTTATTAAGGCTAAATGAGATGATCTAAATGCAACTAAATGAACTAATTAACTTATTATGAATTCCAAATCTAAGAAATATGCAATTTTTGAAGACATAGAATGATATGCAAGCATGAACTAAAACATAAATGAATGCAAAAAAAAAATGAAAGAGGATGAATCAGAGTGCACCTAGGTGTTTGATGAAGAATATAGAGTGTTCTGAATGCTGAAAGAAATTACTATAAATCACCAATGGGACTCATTCACCATTGATGGCGAATCAGTCCTGCTTTTGATGAAAACTTCTGGAAACTAGTTTTTGAGTGTCAAGATTCAAAATCTAACAAAATATGGATTTATAGCGTTAAGGTGGGACTCATTCTCCATTGATGGTGAATCAGTCCTCTCCCAAAATTCTATGAAATTAGGGACCAATTTTGTAGCACCAGATCTAAGGTTGTCGAGTCAAATCTAGAGAAAATGGATTGTAGGTTGTCTCCAAGCTTGAAAAAGGATTGATTTGACTTGAAACACTTTGTTGAATTCTTGACCACCTTTCAACACCTAATTTCTTGATAAATATGCATACACAAGTCTGCAAACACACAGGGGTGTTGACGATGGTTTTACTCATAGTAAACAGATTGAATAAAATCTCCACAGAAAAGACCGTGAAGAGCCTATCCTTCTTGAAAGATATGAAACAAAGACAACCTAAGAGGAAATTATGCATTTAAAAAGAAAATATTGACTTTCGTTTAATCCCAAGTCTTCAATAACTAGGTCATGGTTGCACTAGGGTCGCTCTCGAGTAATGATGTGACAATTTTTGTTATTTCTTTTAAGGTGTTGTTCACATACACACACACACACACACATATATATAAATATTTATGTATCATTTCTTTGAACATTTTAGATCAAATTTCTAGTTTGAAAAGATAAAATTGGAATTCATGAAATCAATAGATTTGACATTAGATTTCAAAGACCATCACCAATTTCTTTACTATCACTTAAGTAAATTTAGCATTAAGCATTCAACAATTTTATGGAAAATAAAAGATTTTCAATAGAACTATTTCCATTCACATATATTTTTGGAACATTTTCAAAAATATTAAACATCTAATCTAAAGTAAAACATAAGAAAAAATACTAAAAAATAAAAGTTTCTCCTAGTTATTCTCCATGGATGCCCTAAAGAATTAATCAAAATAGAGCAAACCGCTTTATATTTCACTAGATTTCTTCACAACTA
Organism: Sequoia sempervirens; assembly: GCA_007258455.2. Lineage (NCBI taxonomy): Eukaryota > Viridiplantae > Streptophyta > Pinopsida > Cupressales > Cupressaceae > Sequoia > Sequoia sempervirens. The sequence goes on from VDFB02379711.1 coordinate 108,321,508, forward strand.
CATATAAAATGGTGCAAGTTTTTAAAGAGGGGGTTTCATTTATGGACATTGAATAGGTTCTGTATGCACCCTTAAACGGTGTAGCATACAATCTTGTTTAGCCGAACTTACAAAACCAACTACAAAAGATACTTAGATAGGTAGCTATCCATAAAGCTCTGATATCAATTAATGTCTATGTGCATACAAATTTTTACACCAGAATGGTTCAGAAAGGAGGAAAAAAGAACAAAACTTAAAAGAAGTTTTTGCTCCTCTGACATTACAAATTCTGAACTTAAAATAAAATTAAGCATCCTCTAGCATTTTATAGAATACAAGGCTCAGATAGGATAATACATCTACATGAGAGGAAATCCAAGGGACCAATCTCATCAAGGCACATGAAACATTGTGACCAATAGGAGAATTGCAATTGAAGTCAATGGAAGTCAACTCCAATCACTCATTGAAGCTCTTCGGGTTCTACTTTTTCATCTTTTCCAAGATTCCTTATGAAATCGAACAAATTTACCCAAACAAATATATATAGGATCCTTCCATTATAATGGAGTGATCAGGTGGAAGTTGAACTCCTAAATCTCAAGCTTCTCAATTATAAAATTCCAGGAATAAATTACCCTCGAAATAGATACACTTTGTTACTACATGCGTGAACTCCAACATCCCAGTATCCTAGTAACTGACACATCCTTGCAACAAAATTTGTTTCATCATGAGTCCCTAATAAAGTGAAATTTGTTCGCCAACATAATTTTCCTGACCGTCCATACCCGAGCTTTGCATCACAATCGATATCTCCTATAATCACCAAATTCCAAATATTAAATCACTTTTTAAACAAATATGTCATCACATCTCATATAAATAAAACCATTATTCGAATGTTAATACAAAATTCCATAAAACCCGCTTCTAAAAAAAACCACATATCATAAATCCTTGTATATATACTGGATCACCAAGATCACTATACATTTTTTTTTTAAGTTAACATTTCTCTTCATGTTTCAACCTAGTACTCGGTACCCAGTATTTAGCTTTACCCACTTACTTTCCCAGACCTCAGTTGTATCGAAACTCTAACTTGCTAGACTCAATCTTACCAGACCGGAGCCATTCACTTGAACTTTACATTACATTTCACCTTTTATGTGCTTTCGATACCTAGTACCCGGTGTATGAAACACTTACCATACAAAGTACTTTCTTTTAATCAAATATTTCTTTTCTTTCCTTTTCACTTCTGGCAATCTTCCAATTTGTTAGCTCCTACCATAGAAGTTATATTTTCACTTGGGTCCCCAAGTCTTTTTAGTCTTGGGGCATGTTGTGAGACCACACAACAAGGGGAAAAATGGTTAAGGGTTAGGTTATAGGTATTTTCCTTGGTCAAATCCCACTTTGGTAATCAAACCCTTGATAAAGAAATAAAATAAGAAAGGAATGATGAACAAACAACATGCAAGTGTCATAAACTGATCAAACCATTGTTGTTGAAGTTTGAAGATATGTCAATGGCTGCTCCAAGGTGTTTGATTGATGCTTGATTGAATGATGCAAAGTGCTTGAATGGATGATTGAATGCTTGGATGAATTAGTGAATGAATGGGGATTAAAATGGATGTAAAAACACTTATTTATACACTCTTATGCCTTAGTAACCTATTGATACCTCATCACAAGCTGACATCAAATAATTTTGAATAAAAACTTAAAAGGAAATTTGAAAAAATTTGAATTTTGAGCCAAGAGGAACTCATTTGCCACCCGTGGTGAATGGGTCCCACCTTGGACTTGAAAGTGGATGTCGGGAATTAAGTGATATTTAATGTTATTTTTTGGTTTTACATTGAAAATAACACTTAATTAAGCCTTACAAGGGAATAAAGGGGTCAAATAAAGAATAAGAAAGGTGTAAATAGTGAAATTAAGCATAGAAAAGCATGAAATATTGTTACAAGACTTTACAACACTTCAAAATAGGACTTGATAAGTGATGAAAAGGTGATTTTTAGGTGAATTCTAATGAATAGAGTCTAGAAAAGTGTAGAAATGTTTTACAACACTTCACAACACCTTCACAAGACACCTTAATTTGAATTTTTAGGACCTAATATGAATTCAAAAGTTACATTACATCATCAAATCAAAGCAAAAAAGATTAAGCATAATGAGAGCAAAGACCTAGAAGACCATGAAAATGTCAAAGGGCCATTTTTCTATGGTACACACATGAAAAGGGGTGTAAAAAATAGGGGGATACTTATCTCCCCCTCCCAAATTGAGCCATTTTACATAGAAGTCTTCCAAGTACATATTTCAAAATAACTTGTTTTTCTTTGTGCCAAGTGCTTGAAATAAATGTTGAAGAGAGGATGACAATCTATCTCATGATGATTGCAATGAAGATACAAAATCCTGAAGTGAAAATTGAGTTTGGCTTTGTTTTTGAATTGAGAAAGGGCTACATTAGGGAATTTTGCAAGTAAGAGAGAACTTAGCTCCCATCACTTTCAAGAAATACTCTCTATTGTGTCATTTAATATTGTACCAAAAAAGAAAGAGATGGTCTAAAATAATGTTTTTGGGAATGATTGATAATGAAGGGAACAGGTTTCTTGTACAAAACTGGTGTTACATTTGGGATATTAGATGTAAAAATAGTGATTATTTAATATTTCATGATGATTTTGTAATAAAGGTCATGGCCAGTCTTGGTAACATTTCACCAAGATTTCCTAATAAAATAATGCAAGTATTAAGACCTTTAGCATTGAAGCCAGAGCAAGGACACACACAATTTTAGTGACTAGTTCTTCTTAGTAGACCAAACAGTAATAAGGGTCTATGGGTGTCCTCAAGCCCCACATATTTTATGTAAATTTGTTTCTATTCAAATTTCATTTTTAGAATTTATGTGGAAAATTTTATGGATGGAGCAGGATGTTATGAAAAGACAGAAAAAGGGGACATTCCTCCCTGACCTAATTGAATGCGAGGAGCTATCCATAGGCCCTAACACTCTTGAAGAAATACATAAGTATTTGAAGATGAGGTATTCATTGAAGTCATGAGGAGAAAGAGTCTTTGATCTTCAAGGGAATATTAACTTTATAAGGTAGACACTTCTCACTAGAGTTGGGATTACCCACGAAATGGATTATGAAGAAGATGTAATAAGAAACTACTTTACACCTCATGAATTTTTTCAAAGGAAGAGGAAGTGGAAAATCATAAAGAGGCTTGAGGAGGATAAGAAGAAAAGGGACACTAGATTATGAACATTCTATGTTGAATAAGGGGATCCTATCAAAAGGATGAACTTAATAATTGACAACTTTGAAAGATTATATGTTGAACTAGAAAAGAAACTTGAGGGTCAATATCCAAAACCCTCCAATTTTCCCATAAAACCAAGTGGTATTGTAATCACTGAGCCCCTACCAGACACTTCTACAATGCAATCAGAAGCATCCCCTAAGCAACCAAGTCCTAAAAGGAGGAAGAAACATGGAGTGGTCCCCTTAGTGGCATATGAAATAAGTGAAGGAATAGGGGACACTGAAGAGGTAGTTGATGTACTTTTGAATTTTAAAGATGATGAATTTGATCAGCCACCACCTAAGCTTGCACTAATGGTCACAAACCAAAAGAAAGAGTGGATGTACATGGGCATACTGATCAAGTGTATGATGATGAAAGGGTTATTGTTGCCTTAGATTTGTTGAAGATGATGAATTTATTCACACTCCCAAGTTTAAGGATTTTTGGATTAAGATGAAAATGAATGAATTTGAGGAGACAATCCAAATTAATAAGATGGGCATTGAGGAGTCACAACATGACCAGATTGTTTCCCATACTTTTGAAGAACTTAGGATTAATGAAATTGTTGTTAGCACCCAAGAAGCAAGAAAATTGGTCTTAGAAAGCAATTTATTGATTATTCTTGGGATGGAGTTAAAAACTATATTCTTACTAGATCAAGTAAGAAGCCAAGAAGATCCCATGTTGGTTTCTAAATTCAATTTAGATGAGGGAATGAGTGGCATAGGTTACAATCCAAGAATTGAAACCATAGCATATTGGACAAAATAAAAAATAGCATGAAAACCAATATTACTTGTTGTTGTAGAAGAAATGAGAGGTACTACCATGGTAAAGACACTTCAAGACACATCAATATTGGAGGTAGCTACTATGACAATGCACTCAACAATGTTTACTAGGGCTATGATTAAAGGTATGGAGCTTAGATTGGAAGAATATGAGAAATAAGAGACTAATCTGAATGATGAAGTGAATAGGTTACTCATAGATAATGTAAAATTGAAAGAGCAGTTGAAGGGAGCAGGCCCTTCCCAAAGCATAGAATTAACAGTATATCATCCCCCTGCCATCCAGACTAATATAGGTGCAATCACTGTTGAACAAGTAAATGTTCTAAAACAAGAAGTTGAGAAGTTGAAAAACTACGAAGCCAAGATCCAATGCATGTTGAAGTTGCCCAAGTCACCCCTGGTGCTCCCCTTGGACACTGGAACTAGAAATATGAAGCCAAGGTCTAGTGCATGTCCAAGTCATCCAAGTCATGTGAGTCACCAAGTCACCCATGGTGCTCACCTTGGACACTAGAACTTGAACTACGAAGCCGAATCCAATGCATTTATAAAGGAAGGAGCAAAGAGACAAACCCTCATAGTATTGGAAAAGATCATAGAGCATAGGGTTAAAATAATCGTGAAAAATTTAGAAAATGTGTATGAATATTATGTCTCCTTGTCATAAGAAATTGATCAAATAAAGGCTCATGTACCTATATTGGACCCCTTATTGAAGAAATGGCAACCTATACATCACACCTTAATAACTTTGTGTGGATTTTACAAAGGAGTGTCGAGGTCCCCACAACTTTAAAACCTACTAAGAAAATGTTATGAATGGTCACAAATGAATTTGAATGCATATCTGCAGAAGGACAAAAGATCAAGGAAAGAATGGATTCATTTCACACACTAAAGTAGTGGTTTGTGCCTAAGATACTAAGGGATAACGATCAACTAAAAGGCACCAAGGATTGGATATATGAGTTTAGAAATTTTTTTCCCAACTTCCTCACTAATTTACAAAAGGATGGTGACATAAATATTCACCGCGTCAATTTAACCTTGGATGGAATAATTGTACTGTATATTGGATACTCAAAATTCATCATGGATAGTAAAGGGTTATTAGACAACAGATGGAAGAGTCACCTAGCCAACACACAAAAAATATAGGAGTACAAAAGGTCTCATGATTACACAGTGTACCGAGAAAAAACATATCTAGCTCCCCCAGAAGAATAGGCCTTGTAGTGAAGCACCAAGCCTTGCAGATACTATCATGGAGAGAGGATAAGCACCAAGCCTTGTAGATACTATCATGGAGAGAGGACCTTGCTAGATCTGAATGATCATAGGTATCTTACAATGAGTAACAAAATTCTATATCTTGCGAGTGCTCTAGACTTCAACATCTGATCATTTCTCTTCATTTCTCATCTTTCATTGCTTTTATGTAATCCTATGTAAAAAATGATAATTAATACTTTCCGATTTATGTTATAATTGGGTAACTGAAAAGACACTTTTTGACATGTCCGTCAGGACAAAATTTTGAAACGTATTGTAAAATATTTTTGAAGATCAATAGAATGAAGTTATAATTGGTGGCTTAATTTTGGTTTCAATTGTTTGTTGAAGTGAATTAATGAATGTTATCTTGTTGTCTCTAGTTTGACCTTTCCTTTTTATTTAAATCAATATATCAAGGGTGTATCTATTTTATCAAAACATATTTTTTGTCAAACAATTCATTTTTTACCACATTTTGGTGTCAAATGTAATGCCCCGCCACGCAACCCTAGAGGAAGTTGCAATCCACTACTTAAACGTACCAATTTTTTTTTTGTTTAAGTATAAATAACATGAAGATAATACATATTGCCAACAACCTCTAAGGCCACGAGACAAATATTACTTAAAAACCCAAATAACAACTAACATTAATAAAACCAGAACATTAATCACTTACAAAATTAAGATTTCATACATTCCATTCAAGATAAATTACAACAAGGATAATAAATACCTCAAGATTCCAATTAACAACATTTAACCAATATGATTACAACACTCATTCCCCGAATGAGGTAGTTCCAATAATCATGATTACAATTTACAAATTCCACCTCGATAACAAATGAGGGGTAATAAAATAGAGATCAACTGAAAAGAACAAAGCCAGAAAAGCAACAGCATCTGACGAGCTCTCCAACTGGAAAACACGACCACGCGATCAAGAAGAAGAGCCAACGGAAAAGAATGCACGCCACCCGACCACGTGGAACCCAAAGGCCCCACTCCCTCCGTGCTAGGAGAAAGTAACAAGGATTTCAGGTCAAGACCAACTACCTCTAGACAAAGGCTAAACATAACTGATCCGACTCAATACCAAAATCACTTGACACAGAACGAAAACTCACAAGAAAATACATTGCTTCCAGGTTACATGGAACAAGTACACCATTGTACAACACACAAAAGCTGACTAACTGTTGACGTAGGGAGAGTGTCATACATAAATTGCCATGAGTTACCCTAGCTCAACCTTCCTAGGCTACCGGACCCCCATCATGGGTTACCCTGGCTTGCCTCTACCGGCGTCGGACCCTCATGCAAAACTATGCATCTCATCTCATCTCGAGTCTTAACAATGCATGTTCCATGAGAGAGGCATTCTTTAACTTTATTAGTGTGAAGTTCCCCATTAATTCTTTTAGATTATCACTTGATTAAACTCTAAGTGAGTTACCCTGACACCTCTTTGGGCGTCGGACCCCCACAAAGGGCCACTCTCCTACTAAAAACACATAACTCAACCACATGCCAAGGGTAGACAATGCACTAACACTTATCACAAATAATCAATCCACCTCAACAGGCAACACATCACTATGAATGTCCAAAACTGAAACCAAAGCATGCACTACCCAAGGCTAACACAAGGTTGACTCACATAATGACATCCCACATAAAGAACTGATAACAAGACTCAACCTTAAACCATAAGGTCGCACAACCCGTTCAAAGAACCAGGTATCCACTTAAGCTTACTCAACCACAATCCACGATAGACAAGGCAAATCATAAGAGTCATAACATCATCTCAAGGAAACACTGCTGGAAGACTTACATAATCAACAAGACCAAAACGAATTAAAGACGAGATCAAAGAGACCCTAGCCTCAAGGCACAAAACCCAGAACAACCAAGGTACACCCACAATCAAACAATATTGCCCATACCGAGAATAAACGAAAACACCACTAGAAAACATTCTAAGCAATTAAACAGGCTAATATTAGGATTTCTTAAATCCAAGCCATGTGATGAAACATTGTATGAAGTCAATTGAATAAACACCATTATTGCACATAATTAAAGGTCAATCAAACACGTGAATAATTTTTAAAAACTCAAAAGTTAAATTCGATTTGCCCTATCATACTCGATGAATAAGAAGAAAGAAAAATCGATCTTATAAATAAATCCATTAAACAAATTTCTCAACACTAACTATAATCATGACACTTAAATAATAAAGTCATTCAACTAACATTTAAAACAATTTACTTAATCTAATTTTACCATTAACTCCAGAGCAAAACATTTAATATAAGGATTAAAACATTTATTTTGAATCCGTTAAACTCATCTCATCTTAAAGCCATTAATTAAAAATCCTCTTTCTACTAAAATACCTTAATTATATACAATATAATTTTCCGAACAAACATATATTTTAAATGTAAACAATTATGACGTAAATCTACTCATTTTTAAATCACAACTTCCCATAACGTTTTAAATTGAACTTACAAAAATATTTTTAAAACCACACAGATAAAATTATACGTGAATACATACTATGCATATTTTTTTAAACATTCAATTTAATTATTACTTAAATAAATATTATTTAAATATTATATTAATATTATATATATAATATATATCATATATTATTATATATATATATTAATATTAATATATTATTAAATAATAAATATCTAAAAATTACAAATAAAGTAAAATATAATAACACGAAGCCCGAGGTATTCGTGGAACTCCCACGATGCCCTAACTGGCCGCGTGGACTGTGTGAGCTCCACACAGTCTGTGGCCGTTCGGTCCGCGGTCTGTGTGGGCTTCACACAGCCCGTGGCCTTACGGCCGCGGCCTGTGTGGGCTTCACACAGCCCGCGGTCTATTCGGCCGCGGTCTGTGTGGGGTTCACATAGCCCGTGGCCCTTGGCCGCGGTCTGTGTGTTCCTCACACAGTCCGTGGCCCTTGGCCGCGGTCTGTGTGGTGGCGGTGGGGTTTGACCTCCCACCCCACAACCAACAAAAAATAAAATTTAAAATATTTTATCCCTGCGTTTAAACATGGCGATAAAATACAGGGCATATTCCTGGTTTTACCCAAAATACAAAATTTCAATTATAACAAATATATTTGTATATATATTTGTGGGTATATCCATGTATTGATATACATGGGTATATTCACAAATATATATACCCAGATTTTGATTTCATGCTCAAATTATGAAAATAATCCAAACCCATTTCAAAAATAGAACTTATTCAAAACAACAAAATGGGTTTTCAAAACCTAATTCTAATATTGAGTTTTCCTTGATTTTCTTTCAATAACTTGGTATAAACTTCTTGTATGGTTTCAATTTCCAAATCTATCTACCATTTAGCAACTTTAAGAGTTTTTTCATGAATCTCCATTGAATCTAAAACTATATTTTCAATTCATTCCAAATGAGCAAGTAGATGAAAGGAGAAAGTATGGAACCTTATGTTTTCTCCAAGATTTGCAAGCTTCCACCATGGAGATTTTCAAACACTCTTTCAACTCCACCATCTTAGCCTCCTCCAAGCCTCTCCACCCAAAAATTCAAAACCAAGAATCCATGGAGAGATTGAAAGAAAACCCTAAAGGAAAATATATCCTTTTTCCAAACTTTCCAAATTCAAATTTAAATTCAACCTCTAATTCAAATTCTAATTAAATTCAAATACCAATGCAAACTCACTTTCAAATTCAAACTAAATTCAATTTCCACTTTCAACTTCACAAATATCCTTTGCCAAAAGTCAACTACTTCCAAAATATCCTTTTAAATAAAACTCATTTTCAACCAAAAGTTAATTAAAATTTCTTTAACCAATTGAATTTATCAATTCACCAATTTAAATTCTTTTCAACTTTTATTTCTAAAAGTAAAATGTAAAGCATAATTCTAATTTTTTGATTTAATCCAAAAAATCTAAAGATGCCAACCCAACCAAATTGATTTAATTTAACCCTATTAATTTAATTAGTCAATAAAATAAATCTAATTCACAATCAGATTATTTTATTAATTAAATTAAATTAATTAATTAATCACCAATTTTCCAACATTTCAAAAAAAAAATGAAACAATCATCACTTATAATTTTCAAAAGCCATTTAATCACTTTTATCTTGCAATTAACCACATTTAATCATTAATTAAACTACGCAGGTCATTTAATAAACTTTAACTTGAAATTAATAAACACTCAAGGGAAAACTGAACAAGTTAAAACAACTGACCCCGACAACAACCCGACCACATGCTATGACTAGGGTGACGACTTGACACAGAAAACCTAGCTACTATCTCCCAATTAATTTCCGTTGGTCAAAGGACATGCTCAAACCTGGAAACCAGGTGGAGTCGATGTCATGTACCTGCCAACCTGCAACAAAGAGCATGTCGAACGTGCATATATATATAATATGATCAATCAAACCGTGAAGAGGAAGTCTCAGAATCGTAGGGCACTCGCAAGTGAGTGATACAATCCTGTCCCCTTCACCAATACACTATCACTAACTGACGCATCTAACATCAATAACATGATCATCAGCATAAAACATCGTTAAATCAAATATCTTCTAAGTTAATCCAAAACATGCCATAAGGGTAACATTAAGATAACATCACATCAAAATATAACATCCACATTGTATACCAATTGCAATCAAAAGCAACCTAGTTCCAAAGTCAAAGCATAATCAAACACAACCATTACAAAGAAAACACTGCCGATTAAAGAGCCAAAATGGAGGGGTGTTACATCAAATCTTTGGTAATTATAGTTAGTTTCATTACATTCAAATTCCAAATTTTGTGAAATTATATATAGTAAATAGATTGATGGTTGTTTGGATAGTGAAACTAGCTCTCTTAGAAATTAACTAGAATATCTTCTCATGAAATATCTAGAAGGATTATTTTAATTGAAGAGGATTTTATGGTTATTTTTGTAACAATGATTAACAATGATTTTACAATACAACTAGCTTGCTATTTTCATTCAAGATACAAGTCATCAAAGTCAAGCACGTACCAAGAAGATGGTACTCTACTCTAAACCCTCAACCTCACTTAGTTTAGTCTACTTACATGGGGATATTAAGGAAGTTTCTAAACAATCAATATATATCATTTGTTGTTTGTGAAGGAGAATCTTGTGAGATCCAATATGGTAGTGGATCAATATCTAGTTTCTTAAGTAAAGATGATGTCACAATTGGGAAACTTATTGTGAAACATCAAGTTAGTAATTTTTGTATGTTAAGGATTCCCAATTGGATATCAAAGATCTTTTCCCATCAACTTAATTAATTGGAATTTATATATAAATGGATTCTTTCATGGTGCAAGTCTTTACTTAGACAACACATGAACTAGGGATGCCATTTTTGTTGTCTAATTTTGATGGCATTCTTGGGCTTGGTTTCCAGGAAATTTTTGTTGATAATTTTGTTTCAGTCTGGTTACTGTTGATAGCCTTCATTCTATAATGTCAACTTCATTCTATAATCAAAGCGTATCACCTTTCTTAAACTTTTAACAAGGTTCTGAAATCAAGGGTTCAATATGCATATTTCAGGCCTATGTTAAGCACTCTATTTAAGGAATTTGTTAAAAAGGCTAAATTTTTTTACTTGATTTATCTTTCTGTTGTGTTTGGACTTACTTTTGTAAACTTGCAATATACAATACTCTTTTATTCTTTTTGAATTCAGACTAATAGTAATTTTGTTGGTTGTATTGAGGAATAGATTCATTCATGGAAGAAAGGGGAACACCGTATTGCTCATATCAAATGGAATGTTGCATATAAGGGAGGAAAGATTCTAGGGTTATTGTTGAGTACATTGAAGGAGAGATCTTCCTATATGGGACATGATCAACACTCTCCTTCTTGGATTCTACACATTACAACTTGCTCCAAGAACATTTCCCATGTTGTAGAATTTTTAAGAGATGAAAGGGACATGTGCTCGCATTGAAGGGATCCAAGCATGCATTTCCATCATTGTAGAATTATTTTGGAGAAATTTATTTCTTGTCACTTTTGTGCATTGTAACTCAAATTTTCAGTCTTGTGACTAAAAATAAAAATTGTAATTCTTTATTTCTAAGCATTTTTCAAGCAAGATAGATATTTCAGACTTGTGCAAGTTGAAAGAACACCTTTCTTTTAATAAAGTTCAAAGATTTTTCCTTCTCAATGGTTGTCTTATTGTGTGCAATTGATGATTGATGTTTATTTCAATGTTTTATGTTTAAATACTCAAATATCAGTAATTTAAAATGACTAAATATACTACTAATTGATGTTAATTAATAATTAAATTGACTAAATATACTAGACCAATTGACAGAAATAAGTGAACAGTGAATAAATATGACTAAATATATGACCAGTGAAATCAGTGAATAAAAATGACTAAATATACTACCAAATTGATCGAAATGATGATTAAAATTAATGACTAAATAAACTACCAATGCACAGAAATAAGTGAATAAAAATAACTAAATAAGTGACCAATTAATAACAATCAATTACTAAATTAACGATTAAATATATTAGTGAATAAAAAATGACTAAATAAGTGACCAGATTAAAACAATCAATAACTAAATCAATGACTAAATATGCTACCATATTGATCAATCAAAACAACCAATAAATGACTAAAAATGGTTTAGTCATTAATCTAGTCACGTTATAAATAACTGGCAATAAAATACTAATGGTCATGTGATCATGTTCAGTTATTTATAAGTAGTTTTTAGTAGTTTTTTTAACCATATATTGTTGTTTTTATACTAGTGTATTTGACCAAAAATTAATTTGTTGACCCATTGACCCTACATGAGATACAATCAACTTTAGAGATTTGACAGTGCCTCTCTTATAAGGATGGGTTGCAACATGTTCATTTAATCTTGCAATTGATTGTTCAAGCTCTCTTTCATTGTTTTCTATTTGATTTAAAATATTTTCTTAGGATTTCTACGAATTGAGGGAGTGGTTTGATGTTCTTCTTGTTCGAAAGGGTTTTCATGAGAAGGTGATTGTGAATTATCAATATTTAGAGGTGAAGATTGATTTCTTGGAAAAAGTAGACACGTAAAAATGACCTAACACACATCACACATCCTAAATGATATTTTCTCATCATTGACATCATTCTCACTTAATATGACTGCATTTCACATCAATTGCATCAAAAACCCTAATTTCCTCTATTCATTTAATAATAGTACATTATTTAATTAGTTCACTTTTTCATCATTTTTGAATAACTAAATAAATTTCATTTATTTAATAAATTCCTAATCTAACTTTATTCTTATTAATTAAATAACATTAATTACTTAATTATGTCGCTAATTTACCCTATTCCCCTTAGTCAATTAAATTATTAAAACATAATAGTTTAATTAAATCACCTTCCCCTAAACATGAATAATTGAATAAATTATTCAAAACATCATCAAAAAGGTCGAATAAAAAAAATATAACTTTGTTTGTAAAATTCAAACTTGATTTGCATGTTCAACTCAAAAATATTAAACAATTAAATTAATTAATTAATTATCCTCACCCACTTTCATGATTGCATAAGTTATGATCCCCTGATTGCTCAATCTATTCCTGATTGATTCATCAGTTATTCAATCCCACTGAAGGCTCAACATGATTTGTTCAATTCCATAGATTATTAAATATATTTCCTCAATCCCACTCAACACTCAAATTGATTTCTTTGAAATCACACCAATTATGTAATCAAAATCCATTGATTATTCCCATCTAAATCCTCTCAATGGTTTTGAACCATTGATCATGATATTCTACTAGGTGATCTCAAGCATTCATTTTGAAACACAAGTTCTATATAACAACCCTCTTCTTTCTAAAAAATGATTAGAGAATCAACATATTTTGCACAAAAAATTCATGTTGAAATCATAATCAATATTTTTGACAAACTTTACACACATATTCGATTAACATTGTACTTTGAAACTTTTTCTATGCACAAATGGAAGTTTCGCATTGATAGAATGGACAATCCAACATCTTTGTCAACACACTCCAACATAGGATGGTAATGCTATGTTTGTGAATTCATTTATTCTTTTCTCTTTTGATTTCATTGATTGAATTCATTTATTTTTAGTTCCATTTCATGAGTAATGGGCATGAATCATAGTCTTTGTGTTGAATTAGATTATGTTTAATTCGTTAACATAAATTATCTTGCATTATCAATTTTCCCCACTACACATTCTAGCACGTTCGGTGGGACCACGTCCTTAGCACTAACTATTTTATGAGTAAATTTGGAAGTTGCGAGTCCCAAAAATGCAAGTGAAAATTTTTCATGCAGGAGCTACAAAAAACTCACATAATTGATTCACATTTATATTGCAGTCAATTTTTTTCTGGTCACATTTTATATTTCGAGCACTTTTGCTAAAATGATAGGGGCGCACTTGATTTTTTCTGCCGCTTATCCTTGACAAACAAAGGCTACTTTTGATTTTTTAAGCTGCAATTGCTTCTGACAGGGCTGCTTTTGGTCAAAAAAATTTCTTTTTCTCTGTCAAAATTTTATCCAAAAGATGCAAGTTATTTTTTGATTTCTAACACTAACGGTTTCTTGATTTGAATGTTTGGTAGGTGCTAACATTCTTTATGTAGGTATTATAGGAGTATGGCATGAGTTTACCCAAGAATGAACTAACAAGTTTATTAAAGGGAATGAAAATGGTCGAAGTCTTAAATTTTCTTATAAGCTTTCATAGTTAGGAAAATTTTAGTTTGGTGCATAAAATGAACCCCACAACTTGTATGTTTTCAGTTTGGTGCTCTAAAAAGAACTTTCAATTTTTTTTCTAGATTAGTCAAAAATTTCAAATTGGTGCTTTAAAAAGAACATTTCAAAAGCTTTCATAGCTTAGAAATTTTTTTATTTTGGTGCCTAAAATGAACCCCATAACTTGCATATTTTTATTTTGGTGCTCTAAAAAGAACTTTCAAAAAACTTTCTAGATTAGGATAAGATTTCAATTTGGTGTCGTAAAAGGAACGTTTAAAATCTGTCTAGTCTAGAAGAAGACTTCAAATTGGTGCTTTAAAAAAGAATTTCCAAAGGTTTCTAGATTAGAACAAACACCTCTTTTTGGTTCTCTAAAAGAAAATGATTTTCCTCTTGACCAATGCTTTAAATATGATGATGAAACACATGATTACATTGCAATACTTCTTGAAGTCTTAAAAGATTTGAAATTGGTGCACATAAAACATGAATTGTTATCTTTCACATATTTCAAGTTTGGGTTTAAAATGAAATTGCCATGAATTGTATTATGTGCTTTGTGTGAGTGGTAGGTCAAGTGTGTATCCTCTCCCCCAGTGTCTTTGGGTGATCTTGGGTGAATAGAAACACTTTAGAATTTAGAATTTTTTTGAGTCAAAACAATTAATATTAAGGCATTATTGCTAATGAGACACATCCCATAAAGGAGAACTCATCGAAGCATCCATTGAGTTTGTTTACCAGTGCTATATAAATCATTGTGAAATTGAGAGATAGTAGCTTCAATCCAGGGAAAATTAACATATAGTGCCTAATATGAATTTGGGAGTCTTTAGAGACCTGAGACAGAATGGATAAAGAGCCTTAAGTGGCCAACTAGTTAATTAAACACCAGCATGTTCAATGGTTGTCATTAAAAAATATTTTTAGAGGCCTATCTAGTTTTTACCATAACATTATTTGAAAGTGGCACATCAAAATTATTTATAAGAAGTTACTTACCAAGTTTGAATTTTGATTGAGTTGTAGAACTTACACTCTTTGATAAAGTTGCATATAAAATCATCCCTTCAGGGAATAAGGTAGGCCCATTGAAAAAAATGTGTACCTATTCTAGGAATGATTATCTTCTATAAACAGTACAAAAGATCTTCACCAAACATTGACATCAAACATTTTCTTGAAATAAAATGAACACATTAAAACAAGCATTGAACATGGTTATCAAACATCAACCCCTTTGAGTTTAGTGCTAATACTTTGAAAAGAGCCCTATGCTTGCACTCCCTAAAATTTATCTTAAACAAATATCTTTTAAGGTTTATGAATGTTTAGGATCACATTTCAAGTTGCATTAAGAATGAAGTAAACCTTGGAAACTATAACTTTAAGTATTTTGACTTTCATGAACTTTGAACATTTGTGGAAGGAAGATTGCTCAAGTTATAGAAATTTAGGGCCAAATAGTTGTTGATTGTTGTGTTGTATGACATCACTTGCCAAAATTTCAAATTAGATCAAGCAAAGTCATCCAAAATTACAAAATTATGCAAACTGCTGCTAATACATAAACTAGAAAACAAAATTGAACAAAGCCCTCTTTTTCCTCTATTTTTACAATACTTGACCAAAAAATGGTCACAGCTGACAAAAATCTACCACTTTTACTCTCTATCTTATGATAGTTACTGATAAAAACTTATCAATTTTGAGAAAATCGAATGTACTTCATCTAAAACTGTTGTAGTTGCTCCTATTCTTGTTGCACTTGACAAATTTTCTTGACCACAATTGCCCAAAAAATGGCTGCTTTTGACCAAAAATTTTTGCTTTTTCCTGTACAAATCACCAGTAAGAAAATTTGATACAAAAGTTGCTCTTGAAAAATTTTACCACATTTTCTTTTCTAATTTTTCTGCATTTGACATAATTTTCTACTTTTGCTTCAAACTTACCACTTTTTCTCTATTTTCTAGTGAAAATCATACAACCAATCCGAAACTGGTTACAAATCCTTTTGAGAAATGAAATAATTAGACTCTGAAAATGTGTCATAAATTACATCAGTCCATCATCCATTTTGCAAAATCCAACACCTCATCCTACTTTTAGAATTCAAAATCAAAACAAACAACTTGGATCATTCCTTCACTCAAACTTCTAAGATATCAACATTTGCTTGAATCTCAAGGCTAGTTCAAGTAAATTTCCCACAACATATCCTCTAGAAAAATAAGTGAAATATCAATCCAAGCCTTTCAACATTTTGAGTTCCAAAAATAATTTCATCCCAAAATATTGCTCAAACCTTAGGGTCTTTTAGAATCACAAAAAACCATATCAAAACAACAACACTTTCATTATTCACTTTATGACCATTTGGCATCCAATTTCTCCAGTACAACTACTGGATCTTATGACACCCATCATACAACCAAACTTCACACAAATTGAGTGTGAACAAATGAATATTATTAGTAGTTTGACGAGCTTCATATTCAAGACAAAAGAAACACCAACCCAGTGGAGAAATGCAACAAATATCCTAGAAAAACAAGATTGAAAGGCTAATCTTATGGCTAAAAATCCTGTATTACCACCTCCTATGTGGAAATAGAAGAACTTAGCTCCCAAAAACATTTTAAAAATACAAAATTCAAGAAAAACATAGTTACATTTCCTTAAAACATGAAAATTCCAAAAAAAAATGATTAGTTCATTACATAAAGTTAGAAATCACCGAAACTTCCACAAAAAATTTGATGCTTGTTTATGACAACCACACATTCACAATATAGAAAAAGGATGGAAGAAAACAAAAATTATTGTGAGCATGTCCCCAACAAACACCACAAACAATGAAAGTGAGCCATGGGGTTATAGACCAAGTGACCTTATAACTCCTCAAAAGGAACCCATGTTCAAAGCAACATCCAACCAACCACCGAATGAGGAGGAATTAATCCATATACAATAAGAAGCAATGGATAGATCATGTAACGCCCATCATGCAAACCCCAGAGAACAAACATTGCAAACAATTTTTTTTTTTTAAATAACATACAGTAAACATGCAATTTAACATTAATTACATTTGCATTGCACATTAAAAACTTAACGTTACATTCTTTGGGGCACGTGAGGTCACATCGCAACACAACTTAAAACAAAGTAAAAGATAATTATTAAAAACAACTTAACCAATTATATTGCAATAATATATAATAATAGTACATCCATAACAAAGAGTGAAAGTATCACTACATCCTCTATTACAATCATATAGAATCTCATCCAATAATGTTACAAAGGATCCTAACTATTACATCATCGTATAAACATAAGATTACATTTTCTCAATAATGCGTTACAATACACTTCCCATACATGTGGGATGATACAAGGTACAATATTATTTGAATTTACAAATGATCCACTAGAACAAACTTCAACTGAAGGAATGTTGCGAACACAGAAAGCTAATGGGGAACCCAACAGGTGCGAAGCACATTCCACCCAACCATGAGAATTATAATTAACTCACCCCCTGTGCTCAGAGGTGATAAGGAAGAGATCCTGACCATGAATGTCAAAACTGACTCCAAGAGAACAATAAAGTACAACCTCAAATACAAACACAGAGATTACAATCACATAATCAACAACATTCACGAGTTAACATAATAAAATAAAGCTATGAAACTCATCACAATTAACCCAAGCAATAACAATTAAACAAGTCACCAAAGAACATTCATAAATCATTTTCACAAGAATCTGAATCAACAATAAGATTACAATTTCATAAGAACTGATACAAAATCCAAAATACATTTCTAGAGGCAATAAGCAACAAAGCAAACGGGTGTCTAGTGGAGAGTGTCATCGCATATATTTCATGGGATCTCTTGCCCCTTCCTCCAACTTGAGGCATCGGCACCCATCTATGGATCTCCTGGCTCTTCCTCCTACTTGAGGCGCTGGCACCATAGGGTAGCTCATGCGGAGTCGATAACCTCTCATGAAGACGAGATTCTAACTTTGCCGACCACGACCTTCTCAATCTATCATTAGTCTATGATAGCCTAATGCATAGACGGGGAATCCAATGTTTATTATCTTGTGTGTTTTACGACCCATCCCCCTAAATTCTATTTTTAGGATTATCACTTGTTTAACTACTCTAACGTGGGTTATCCTATGCTCTTCCTCCTTTCGAGGCGCCGGCCCCACGACGAGCCACTCTCCCTAAGACCCCTAACATAAATCAAAACTAGGCAAGGGTTGTACTATAACGAATAAAGCATAAAACTCAAAACAAGAACATGTGAGGAAAACCCATCTCGCGATAACTCATAATCACAATGTCCACAATCTCGTACAACCTTTCCAAATAATAATGCTTAAAATCATGTAAAATTCAGATCACAATGGCATGAGAATAAACATCCAAGGATATAAAACATGCCTCTGGAACAAGGGTTTGTAAGACAACATGGTTCTCACATGGACAACACTAAACAATAACCATAACGGAAATGAAAACTCAAATTAATTTTACAAGATTACACCATTTACATTTAATCAATGCTCAAACAATCAATTAAATTAACTTCCCTATACAACACAGCAAGAAAAAAAAAACCTAATTTTCTATTTAAATTATTTAACCAACATAATAAAGGATAAACTAATGCCATATATATATATATATATATATTCTAAATATATATAACTATTTATAAAAATATTAAATAAAATACACTATATAACTATTTATAGAAATATTAAATAAAATACACTATATATATACGTATATATATATATATATATATATATATATATATATATATATATGTATATATATGTATATATACATACATAAAAATAAAAAAAAACTTAATAATATTAAACCCCAACCGACGGCCCATAAACTGCATGTAGCAATCTATGAGACTGCTGTGGCAGTACGCCACAACAGGGTATGGGGAGAAGGGGTACGGCTTTGGCCGTCCCTTCAATCCTCCCCAAACATTTAATAAAAAAAATTACGATTTAATTCAAAACAATAAGATTCTGAAATTAATTTCATTCTTCTCCGTGAAAATGTAATTACGTTCGGCCGACGCACAAGTACAGACAGTTACCAGTATAATTTATAATACTAATATACACATATATATATATATATATATTTTCTATATATGAATATTTACTCAGGTACAGAAGACTATTTAAATTGAAAATAAATCAGAAGAACAAAATACTTAATTTAATTAATCTAAAGGGAAATAATTTTCTAACACGAAGTTATAACCATACTAAACATTTTTCTGAGCTCCAAACAATGAATTTTTTTTTTA
Source organism: Sequoia sempervirens (assembly GCA_007258455.2). Lineage (NCBI taxonomy): Eukaryota > Viridiplantae > Streptophyta > Pinopsida > Cupressales > Cupressaceae > Sequoia > Sequoia sempervirens. The sequence continues at coordinate 108,341,148 of VDFB02379711.1, forward strand.
TAATCAAATTGAGACACACAGAACACTTTTTCTTCAAAATCACAGGTTTAATCTCTTCCATAAATTTACTATTCAATAAAAAGAAAGTTTTCTTTTCTCACACAAGTCATATCTAACTATTTTTATTTTTCTCTGAAATAGAAAGATGAAGGAGGAAACAAGTGGAACCTGGAGTCTTGCGCTTAATTGAGAATCTGATGATGCCTGCTTGATCCCGATGACTTCTACGCAGAGCTTCTCATTCTTGCTTTGAAATCTCCTCTCCAGAATACCATGCTCGAATTTCAATCTAATTCTTTATTCATAAAATTCTCTCTAACATAATACAAACAAAAGATTGAAAGATGCCCCCTTTCAAGAACTCAGAAGAACTAATGATAACATAAACTTCAAAAGACTCAATAGTAGAGAACAATTATTTTTGTGCAACTTCTGTCTCAATAATCCTCTGTGTGTAAAACCCTCTCTAATTTCAATTAAATAACATATAATACCATTTTCATCCAAAAGCTCTAAAAATCCCAAAATAAAGAAATTATTTCTTTAAAAACAAGCTTTTCAGTCAACTCTCAAATCTCATTCGTTCTTTCCTCTTTTTCTATTCTTTTATTTTCTTTATTTTTCTATTCTTCAATACTTTTTGTTTTAATTCTGTTTTTACAACTTTACTTGCAAAGCACATTATTTAGTTTATTTAAATAATTTATTTTAATAATTATCCTCAACAAGATAATTAATTAAAATAATAAACACAATTTAATATTTAATTAACATTTAATAAAACACATGAATTTTAAAATAAGTAAAACATTTAAATATTTAAATACAATTTAATCTAACATTTTAATAAACAATTATTACCATCATTTAATTAAATAAATCACAACATATAAAATACCAACATAAATAATATACGACAAAACACAAACGACAACCACAAAGAATGACAAATACAAGAACACACAATACCATTTAAACAAGACGGTCTAACATCATGGGACGGGATGAATTCATTGTCATCTTTGTTTCAACATTATACCGTTGGGTTATTGGTGCTCGCCCTGTCTTGCTGAAGCAGGTGGAATTGAGACTCTGTACCTGCAATCCCTTCATACAAACAAGGTCATGTACATGTGCATACATATATAAAATCAAAGCATTGCATTGTGAGAAGGAATCACAGTGTAGCAGGGCACCCGCGAATGAGTGATGCTACACTATCCTTCATCACATATATCCTAACAATATAATATAACTGAAAAATTAACATTTCTAAACTAACGAATCATTCCATAACATAATTTATTAAATCATTGCATCATTATATAATTATGAAAATCAACTAACATCACCAACCACAATGTCATATGAAATAATCATGTCCACTAATGGAATAACATCATCATCAATGCCTAACTATCCAAATCACAATAACAATACCATCATAGTATCAAAGTATCAAATCAAAGCATAAAAACTAATGAGTCCAACTAGCAACCAGGAGGGTTATTACATCCTCCCCCCTTAGATCCGGCTTACTCCTGGAAGCTAGAAAACAAGGGTAGGATCCTCTAATACAGGAAGCATCCTCCAATGTCATTGAAGTCTCATCATTGGGATCCCACTGGACCCTCACCTGCTCAATATCCCTGCCTCTGAGAATGAGTCTCCTGTGCTGCACCACGGCCACGAGCTCTAGAGCTAGCTGCCTGTCCTTGACCTATAGAGCATTCCAATCAAGAATGTGAGTAACATCAGGAAAGTATGGTCTAAGAACTAATACATGAAAAACATCATGAATCCGCAACAGACTGGGTGGCAAGGCTAGGCGATAGGCAACAGGACCAATATGCTCTAACACCTCGAATAGACCCACAAAATGAGGTGCAAGCTTAGAACCCTTTCCATAATGAATAGGGCTCTTCTGAGGACGAACTTGAAGAAACACTCGATCACCTACTACAAACTGCTGATCAACTCTGTGTGCATCAGCAAACTTCTTCTGCTTGTCTTGAGCCGCTACCAGATGCTCTCGGATGCAAGGTACCTGCTGCTCCATGTCCTGAAGCATCTTGGGTCCAAGAAGAACCCTGTCCTCCAATTGATCCCAGCTCAAAGGGGTACGACAAGGATGGCCATACAAGGCCTGAAATGGAGCCATGCCAATCGAACTATGATAACCATTGTTGTAGGTAAACTCGACCAAATGCAGATAATCTTCCCAACAAGATTGTTGGTCCATGACATACATGTGGAGCATATCCTCAAACACCTGATTGAATCTCTTAGTCTGACCATCTGTCTCAGGATGGTAGGCAGAACTAAAATTCAACTTAGTCCCTAAGGACCACTACAAATATGTCCATAACGCAGATGTGAATACCGAATCTTTGTAAGAAATAATCCTACACGGTATCCCATGCAATCGAACAATGTCTTCCATGAACACCCTAGCCACCACAGAAGCAGTATAGGAAGATTGAATGGGAGAGAAATGGGCTACCTTGATCAATGTGTCAACAGTGACCATGATAGTGTCGTGTCGCCTAGAAGACATAGGCAACCTGACAATGAAATCCATAGAAATAATGTCCCATTTCCACTTCGGAACAAGATGAGGCTGCAACAAGCTTGCTGGATGATGATGCTCGGCCTTAACTCTCTGACATTCCAAACACCTAGCCACAAAATCCACAATGTCACACTTCAATCCTACCCAAAAATATAGTGAGCAAAGATCAACGTACATCTTCTTAACTCTAGGATGTGCCAAATAAGGAGCCCTATGAGCTTCAATAAATATTAGGGTGTGAAGACCCTCTACAGGAGGTACATACATTCGGCCTGCATAACGCAAAACACCATCTGATTCCAAAGAATAACCAACAAATTTTCCTTCCAATGCTCTGCCTGACTCAATCTCTAATTTCACTGCTTGATACCAATCATCTGAAGAAAGAGCTGAAATAATCTAACTCTTCAAGTCAACCTCAAGAGCCACAATGGAAATCTCATGCTTACGTCTGCTCAATGCATCTACCACCACATTCTCCTTGCCCTGAATATACTTCACTTCAAAATCATACTCGCACAAGAATTCCATCCACCTCCTCTATCTTGCATTCAGGTTCGGTTGCATGAAGATGTATTTCAGACTACGATGATCTGTATGCAACTCGAACCGATGCCCAAGGAGAAAGTGTTGCCACCTTACCAAGGCATGAACAACTGTGGCTAACTCCAAATCATGAGTGGGTTAATTGAGTTCATGATCCTTTAGTTTTCGTGATTCATAAGCAATCACTCGCCCTTCTTACATCAACACGACCCCCAAGCCCTCTAAAGAAGCATCAGTACAGAACAAAATCACCTGTCGGGTCTGGTACTGCTAAGATTGGAGCACTAGTCAGCTTGTCCTTCAAAGTCTAGAAAGCTAACTAACATTGATCTGACCATAGAAACTTCTTTCCCTTCCTCTGTAGAGAGGTGATAGGATGAGCCATCCTAGAAAATCCTTGGACGAACCACCTATAATATCCTGCAAGACCCATGAAGCTGCAAATTTCAAAAACATTGGTGGGTGCAGGCCAATCCACAATGGCCTGAATCTTTGCAGGATCAATTGAGATTCCTTCACCTAAAATCACATGGCCCAAATATTGAACTTCAGTCTTATAAAAGTCACACTTTGCCAAATTGGCAAACAACTGATTGTCCCTTAAGAACTGTAACACCTACTTTAGATGTTCCTCATGTTCCTCCATAGACCTAGAATAAATTAGAATGTCATCGAGAAACACAAGGACGAATCTATCCAAGTATGTTCAGAACACTCCATTCATTAAGCTCATAAAGATTGAAGGTGCATTCATTAACCCAAACGGCATCACAGTGAACTTGTAATGTCCGTATCGAGTACGAAATGTTGTTTTGTGAATATCTGCATCTACAATCCTCAATTGATGATATCCTGATTTGAGATCAATCTTATAGAACACCTTTGCCCCTTTTATCTAATCGAAGAGATCGTCAATTCTGGGTAAAGGATATCGGTTCTTCACTATTACTTTGTTCAACTGTCTGTAGTCAATACACAAGCGAAGAGAACCATCCTTCTTCTTCACGAATATCACAGGTGCTCCCCAAGGGGAAACACTTGGGTGGATAAAGCCCTTAGCCAACAATTCTTCTAGCTACAGACGGAGTTCTTGAAGTTCTTGTGTTGTCATCCAATACAGAGCTTGAGATATTGGCTCAGCTCCAGGTACCAAATCAATCCTAAAGTCTATATATGGCTTTGGCAGCATACCAGGTATCTCTTCTGGAAACACATCAAAAAACTTCTTAAGGAGAGGCTACTGATCCAAAGACACCCCTCGACTTTCCTCTAATTCCAAGTCACTCATAGATACTGCAAAGAGCCGACAACCCTATTGAAAGCACCTTTTGAGCTACATGGCAGACATCATTCTCAATGAAATGGGTCTCTGAACACCCACGATCTCCACCTCCTTTCCGGATTCATCTAAGCAACGCACTACTTTACGATGACAATCAATTATAGCATGGTGAGCACTCAACCAATCCATGCCCAAGACAACATCATATGAGCTGAGTGGTAGGATTTTGAGATTCACTTTAGTTGACAAAGCCCCTATACTCAAACTACAATCCTATGCAAGCTTCTCTACAACAAGCTTTGACCCTAAATCCAATTCAACTTGCCATTTTACGCCTTGACTAGTTGCCACCAGTCCACATCGCTCAACTACTAAAGGAGATATAAAGGAATCAGTTGCACTAGAATCAAAAAGTATAGAAATGCTAGAATCATGTAACACACATGAAGTCTCAATGACGGTGCATTGGTGGTCTTCCTGCCGATTATCCATTGCAGCAAATACATGATGAGATCTCCCTGCATCACCTACTGTCAACTCTGATCCAACTGGCCTCTGATTAAAACCTAAAGTGTTCTTCTGAGGACACAATCTAGCGATATGCCCATGTTGTCCACATGAGTAACACCTAGTGCCTCTGCCAAAACCCCTACCCCCTGATGGAGCATTTGACTGCTGGAAGCTCCCTTGACTCGTTGCTAATTGAAAGCTAGGTGTAGGCTATACAAAATGTTCCTGTCGAACTCAATTCCTATTCTGATCCTTGCGAAACTGAGAGTTGCCACCCTGTTGGAAGTTCTTCTATCTTGACTGCTGCTGCAGAGGCTGCTGCTGCTGATGACCCCTTTTCGAGGGTTGAAACCTATTTCTAGAAGATCCTGCTCCTTGAGACTGACCAGGTGTCGGCACACTACCAATTTTCACTCCAATGTGACCACCCAAGGCCATGGCCAAATTCTCCTCCACCAAGCGAGCCTTCTCAACTGCCATTTCCATCATCTTCGGCTCGAAGACTCGCACTCCACCACTGATGTAGGCATTTAGGCCCTAAATAAAATGTTGTACTAACATGCCTTCATCATGACTAATCCCTACATACTGCTTCAACTCGTAGAAGCACTGCTCATATTGCTCCACTGACATAGATAACTGCTTGAGATTGTGAAACTTTTCAGCCCTACGTTGCCTCTAATGGTCTGAGAGGAAACAAGCCCTGAACCTATCCAAGAATAATTCCCAAGTGACCAAATTGATATCAAGGTGTAATTTCTATTCTTCAAGGAACCACTATGTAGATGCAAAACCTCGTAAGTTCATAACCGCGCACCGATCCTTGGTATTGCTACTGTAGGGGTGCATGGCGAAGCAACGATCTAAGTCAATTAGCCAAGTTTCGGCTTCTAGTCCTCCTCCTAAACCATCAAATGTCGATGGGTGAGCTCTCATTAAATCCCTCATATGGGCTGCCATAACTGCATCCTGATCAGAAGTCATCTCTCTCTGTCTCAGTGACCTTTCTCTTTCTCTATCAATCTGCGACTCCTCCTCTAACCTGGGCCCCAAATGATCTAGAATCTCTCCAAGGATATGTTGTAACTGACCATCTAATCCAGCTTGCCCTAGATTCTGACCACCTGACGAATTACTATGGAGACTCTGGTGTTCCTCATGCTCCGAGCCATGGGAACTGGGAATTGAGGGATTTTTCCGGTTTGCTCTTCGACCGACACCACAACCTCTAGCTCGGCCAAGCCCTCTACCTCGAGGCATAATTCTGCACAACAAGATAAAGGTACAAGTGAGCTCAAGAGTCAAACTCAAGGTTTCCTAATGGCCTTAACTACCCAAAGACCCCAGCGTTTGCAAACCTTGGCTCTGATACCAAGTTGTAACGCCCGTCGTGCAAACCCCAGAGAACAAACATTGCAAACAATTTTATTTTTTTAAATAACATAAAGTAAACATGCAATTTAACATTAATTACATTTACATTGCACATTAACAACTTAACGTTACATTCTCTGGGGCACACGAGGTCACATCGCAACACAACTTAAAACAAAGTAAAAGATAATTATTAAAAACAACTTAACCAATTATATTGCAATAATCAATAATAAAAGTACATCCATAACAAAGAGTGAAAGTATCACTACATCCTCTATTACAATCATATAGAATCTCATCCAATAATGTTACAAAGGATCCTAACTATTACATCATCGTATAAACATAAGATTACATTTTCTCAATAATGCGTTACAATACACTTCCCATACATGTGGGATGATACAAGGTACAATATTATTTAAATTTACAAATGATCCACTAGAACAAACTTCAACTGAAGGAATGTTGCGAACATAGAAAGCTGATGGGGAACCCAACGGGTGTGAAGAACGTTCCACCCAACCATGAGAATTATAATTAACTCACCCCCCATGCTCAGAGGTGACAAGGAAGAGATCCTGACCATGAATGTCAAAACTGACTCCAAGAGAACAACAAAGTACAACCTCAAATACAAACACAGAGATTACAATCACATAATCAACAACATTCACGAGTTAACATAATAAAATAAAGCTATGAAACTCATCACAATTAACCCAAGCAATAACAATTAAACAAGTCACCAAAGAACATTCATAAATCATTTTCACAAGAATTTGAATCAACAATAAGATTACAATTTCAGAAGAACTGATACAAAATCCAAAATACATTTCCAGAGGCAATAAGCAACAAAGAAAATGGGTGTCTAGTGGAGAGTGTCATCGTATAGCTCTCATGGGATCTCCTGGCCCTTCCTCCAACTTGAGGCACCGGCACCCATCTATGGATCTCCTGGCTCTTCCTCCTACTTGAGGCGCTGACACCATAGGGTAGCTCATGCAGAGTCGATAACCTCTCATGAAGATGATATTACGACTTTGCCAACCACGGCCTTCTCAGTCAATCATTAGTCTATGATAGCCCTAATGCATAGACGAGGAATCCAATGTTTATTATCTTGTGTTTTACTAACCATCCCCCTAAATTCTATTTTTAGGATTATCACTTGTTTAACTACTCTTACGTGGGTTATCCTGTGCTCTTCCTCCTTTTGAGGCGTTGGCCCCCACAATGAGCCACTCTCCCTAAGACCCCTAACATAAATCAAAACCAGGCAAGGGTTGTATTATAATGAATAAAGCATAAAACTCAAAACAAGAACATGCGAGGAAAACCCATCTCGCGATAACTCATAATCACAACGTCCACAATCTCGTACAACCCTTCCAAATAATAATGCTTAAAATCATGTAAAATTCATATCACAATGGCACGAGAATAAACATCCAAGGATATAAAACATGCCTCTGGAACAAGGGTTTGTAAGACAACATGGTTCCCACATGGACAACACTAAACAATAACCATAACGGAAATGAAAACTCAAATTAATTTTACAAGATTACACCATTTACATTTAATCAATGCTCAAACAATCAATTAAATTAACTTCCCTATACAACACATGAAGAAAAAAAAAAAAACTAATTTTCTATTTAAATTATTTAACCAACATAATAAAGGATAAACTAATGCCATATATATATATATATATTCTAAATATATATATATAATTATTTATAAAAATATTAAATAAAATACACTATATAACTATTTATAGAAATATTAAATAAAATACACTATATATATACGTATATATATATATATATACATACATACATATATAAAAAAAAAACTTAATAATATTAAACCCCAGCCGACGGCCCATAAACTACCCACATCAATCTTATTGACTACTGTGGCAGTACGCCATGACAGGGTATGGGGAGAAGGGGTATGGCTTCGGCCGTCCCTTCAACCCTCCCCAAACATTTAATAAAAAAATTACGATTTAATCCAAAACAATAAGATTCTGAAATTAATTTCATTCTTCTTTGTGAAAATGTAATTATGTCCAGCCGACGCACAAGTATAGATAGTTACCAGTATAATTTATAATACTAATATACAAATATATATATATATATATATATATATATATATATATATATATATATATATATATATATTTCTATATATGAATATTTACTCAGGTACAGAAGACTATTTAAATTGAAAATAAATCAGAAGAACAAAATACTTAATTTAATTAATCTAAAGGGAAATAATTTTCTAACATGAAGTTATAACCATACTAAACATTTTTCTGAGGTACAAACAATGATTTTTTTTTTTATAATCAAATTGAGACACACAAAATACATTTTCTTCAAAATCATAGGGTTAATCTTTTCCATAAATTTACTATTCAATAAAAAGAAAGTTTTCTTTTCTCACACAAGTCATATCTAACTATTTTTATTTTTCTCTGAAACAAAAAGATGGAGGAAACAAGTGGAACCTGGAGTCTTGCGCTTAATTGAGAATCTGATGATGCTTGCTTGATCCTGATGACTTCTACACAGAGCTTCTCGTTCCTGCTTCAAAATCTCCTCTCCAGAATACCGTGCTCAAATTTGCATCTAATTCTTTATTCATAAAAGTCTCTCTACATAATACAAACAAAAGATTGAAAGATGCCCCCTTTCAAGAACTCAGAAGAACTAATGATAACATAAACTTCAAAAGACTCAACAGTAGAGAACAATTATTTTTGTGCAACTCCTGTCTCAATAATCCTCTATGTGTGTAAAACCCTCTCTAATTTCAATTAAATAACATATATTACCATTTTCATCCAAAAGATCTAAAAATCCCAAAATAAAGAAATTATTTCTTTAAAAACAAGCTTTTCAGTCAACTCTCAAATCTCATTCGTTCTTTCCTCTTTTTCTGTTCTTTTATTTTCTTTATTTTTCTATTCTTCAATACTTTTTGTTTTAATTATGTTTTTACAACTTTACTCGCAAAGCACATTATTTAGTTTATTTAAATAATTTATTTTAATAATTATCCTCAACAAGATAATTAATTAAAATAATAAACACAATTTAATATTTAATTAACATTTAATAAAACACATGACTTTTAAAATAAATAAAACATTTAAATATTTAAATACAATTTAATCTTAACATTTTAATAAACAATTATTACCATCATTTAATTAAATAAATCACAACATATAAAATGCCAACATAAATAATATACGACAAAACACAAATGACAACCACAAAGAACGACAAATACAAGAACACACAATACCATTTAAACAAGACGGTCTGACATCATGGGACGTGATGACTTCATTGTCATCTCTGTTTCAACATTATACCGTTGGGTTATTGGTGCCCGCCCTGTCCTGCCGAAGCAGGTGGAATCGAGACTCTGTACCTGCAATCCCTACATACAAATGAGGTCCTGTACATGTACTTACATATATAAAATCAAAGCATTGCATTATGAGAAGGAATCACAATGTAGCAGGGCACCAATGAACGAGTGATGCTACACTGTCCTTCATCACATCTATCCTAACAATATAATATAACTGAAAAATTAACATTTCTAAACTAACAAATCATTCCATAACATAATTTATTAAATCATTGCATCATAATATAATTTTGAAAATCAACTAACATCACCAACCACAATGTCATATGAAATAATCATGTCCACTAATGGAATAACATCATCATCAATGCCTAACTATCCAAATCACACAATAACAGTACCATCATAGTATCAAAGTATCAAATCAAAGAATAAAAACTAATGAGTCCAACTAGCAACTAGGAGGGTTATTATAGATCAAACCAAAACTCAAAATAAATGGTCGTAGAAGAAGGTGACAATGAGGAAGAATTAGATGATGAAGAATTATTTCAACACTCCAACAATCCCAAAGTGCTTAAACTAATGGGAAAACTCTTAAGAAAGGATCCAAACACCCACTTCTTCAAATTAGCACAAAGTGGTTCTAAGTTACCTATAGACTTTAATGTGGAAGGCCTGAAGGACCCTCACCTCATTCTCTTAGGGGATAAATCAATTTTGAGGGAAATATCCAAACCATTGGAGATCCTGAACATGCCACTAGTCCTCTCACAAAAAAATGATCAACCAATGGAAAACCCTTTATTTAGGAAACCTTCCCAAATCAAACAAGTAACAATGGCCCAACAATATCAAGGAGGTCCTTCTCAATACATGCCACAAGCTAACAACCCACCACCAGGACAATACATACCCCAAAACACTTCATATATTAACCCTTCCCAAAATGTTCAAAATCAACAAGGGAAATTTTCACAACAAAACCCACAACAAGGTATGCAATAATCAAACCGTTTTGGCAACCTTCAAACAAACCAACAACACCAACAAGGTGGGCCACATGGTCCCCTTCCCAATCAACACCAAAAAAGAGGGCCATATGGTCCCCTTCCCAATCAACACCAATAGGGTGGGCCACATGGTCCCCTTCCCAATCAACACCAACAAGGTTGGCCATATGGTCCCCTTCCCATTCAACACCAACAAGGTGGGCCATATGGTCCCCTTCTCAATCAACATCAACAAGGTATCTCGTCAACACACTACCAAGGTAACCTTCAAGGTAGTTTGTTCCATCAACAAGGTATCCTTTCAACGCACTACTAGGGTAACCTTAAAACAAATTCATACCATCAACAAGGTTTCCTACCAATGCACCACCAGGGTAACCTTTAATACAATTCATCCCAAACACAAGGTTTGTACCACCAATACACTATCAAGGTACCCCTCCTTCTAAACAAGGACTTAACCTTCTTTCCACACAATGATGACCTAACCCTCCTTACATTCAACAAGGACCTAGCCCTCCTTACATTCAACGAGGACCTAACCCTCCTTACATTCAACAAGGAATTAATCCTCCTTTCATCCAATAAGGACTCAACTCTCCTTCTACCCAACATGGTTACCAAGGTCCCATACCTCCACAATACCCAACTTATCACCAAATGAATGTTGTAGGACAATAAGGCTACTACACATAGGATCCACAAACAAACATCCCAAAAATAGAGGTAGGCCTACAACTACAAGCCCTAAATCAAAATATATTGGACATCCAGATTGGAAAACCAAAAAAGACTTATACCCTATAGGATATATGTCCATTTCCTTTTGATCATTCCATTACTATGGTCCCGTTTACAAAAAAATTTAAAATACCAAATTTTGAAAAGTACAAAGGAAAGGGAGATCCAATAGAACACGTGCAATATTTCTTGGTAGCTTGCATGAAAGTGCAAAAAAAAAATTCCTACTTAATGAGGCTCTTTCCATGTGGTCTTATGAGTCACTCTATGGAATGGTTCTCCCATCTACCACTAGGTATTAGGAGTTTTGATGAACTGAATACCAAGTTTGTAAATCATTTCTCATTCAATATAGAATAGGACATCACCATCACTAACCTCTACAATATTAAATAGAGTCAAGGAGAATCCTTTACATCCTACCTACAAAGGTGGAGACATAAATCTAATAGGTGCAAGTGGCCTATTCTTGACAAATAAGTGGTGGATATATTTTTTTCCAATGTCCAAGAAAAATTCAATTATTAACACACCATGTTGTGCCTTGCTAACTTCAAAGAAACTACTAAAAAGGGATTACACATTGAGAGAGATCTCATAGCAAGGGGAGTCATTAAGCTAAACAACTCAAAAGATAGTCATTTTAGTTCAAATGATTGACCTAAGATTTGGGCCAAAAAAAAATGTCATCAATGATGGGGTAGTTGATGCTAGAGTTGTATGGAACATACAAAATCTTAACACACCACAAAACAAAGCCCAAGTGGCATAAACAAGCTACAATCCTAATAATGCACAAAACCATCAACTTAGCTATCCCCAAAACAATCAAGCGGGTAAGAGAAAAAAATAGAGGACAACAAAGTCAATATGATCAACTGAGGAGAAAATTCACTGCATTAGGAGAACCCCTTGAGATGATCATGCATAAACTAGTGTGAAAAAACCTCATCAAGGTCAAAGATCACCCAAACTATGAAGATCCAAGCTCCAAAACACCATGGTACAATGAGAAGAACTTATGCAAGTTCCACAAAATCAAAGGGAATACAACAAATGACTACATGAGACTCAAGCATATAATACAAGACTTGATTGACAAGAGAGAAGTTGATATATAACATTGTCCTAGAAACAAACATCTCCAAATCTACACAAATCTCATTCTGAGCCATACAAAGAAGAATGAAAAAGATAAAGACCAAGATCATAGTGCTAACTACACCTATGGTGACACCATCCTAGGTACCCTCTCCCAACTAGATGACACAAGGATCAATGTGTTGACTATATGAGGTAGGGACCCTGAATACAACATAAATACCCATCAAGGGAAAGTCACAATACAAGGAGCCCCACCTAAACCCACAGCTAATTCATCAAATGACTAGAGTATTGTGAAATAGATAAAGAAGACTCATGATTTGATCTCCATCCTAGAGCTATTGAAATTGTCACCTACACATAGGGAAATGCTAGAGAAAGCATTGGAAGCATCGATCCCTAATGACAACCAATCTTCATTTTGTCTTTTCTGAGAAATACCTTCCACATAATTCATTTCACAACCAATCCCTCTATATAGAGGTTGGTGTCTACAAACATATAGTCAAAATGGTATTGATAGATAATGGTGTAGGTCTAAACATTAGTACCTTGAAAATTGTTAAAAAATGGGTTATTCTAAAAATGTAATAAACAAGGGAAAACACATCATTATAAGGGCCTATGATGACCTTGAAAGGAATTCAAAAGGAACCATTAGGCTTCCTCTACAAATAGGACCGAAAACCACAAAAACCATATGTCAGGTACTGGACCTTGAGTTACCATATAACCTTCTTCTAGGATGCCCTTGGATTCATGTACTACAATCAGTTCCTTCAATCTTTCACCAATGTGTAAATTTTCCTCAAGAAGGAAAGGAGGTTGCATTATATGTTGACCTTGAACCCTTCCATTATTGTGCAAAATTGGAGGAGAAATATAACAAAATCCAATGTATACCCATCAATGACATATCATTCCACTCCTCATATGTTGACTCATCCACACTACCATCAACCTCAACTAAGACCACAACAATTGAGAAACTAAAAACTGAAACCAAGGTTCAAGTACTTGACAAAGTAATGGAAATTATCATTTCACTCAAGAATTTTGCATTGGAATGCTTCCACCAACATCCAAGGTTTATGGAGGACCTAAGGAGATCAAATGTGTTCAAACAATAAAAATGTTAGCCAAACCCACAATTTTTACCAAGTGGGGAGATATGAAGGATGAGAATATATTCAAACAAGACTTGACATCCATGATCTACAAAGAGGAACAAGAGGAACCAAAATATCCACAAACCCTTCTAATCAATCCTAGCTATAAAGACTATCAGTTAGCGAAAGAAATGGGATACACTAGAACAGGCGGCCTTGCGCTATACAAACAAGGTAGATGGGAGCCCATTATAGTGGAAAAAAGAAAAAAGAACATGGGACTAGGTTATGGTTCAATAGATAGTGTGACTCCAAAAACTAGACATACCTCTATTAAGAAAGGGTCTCCTTCTACTGATGTTAAGACATTGGATATCTACCATCGTATAGACTTCAATTTACCAATTAAAGACCTATTTGAAAACTTTTACATAGGTATAGTACCTACCCAACTTAGACAAACTATAACTAAAGACCATACCTATGAAATAGACTCCAATGAGTATGAGTGGGATGCCACTTATTGCAATTCCTTCACTTCTAGCAACGATGACCTAAATACTCAATGGGAAAATGATGCAACAACTATTTTAGCCATTTAAAAAACTTATTTATGCTTAAAAGATAACAATGATAGCCTACCCCTCTACTACCCACAATTGATATATTGGGACCAACAACATACACCTATTTTGGATCAATTCTAGAATGATGAAGCAATCACAAAGTTTATGGGACTTCGAACTGATATACCAATAGGAGATCATAAAGCAAGTTTTGTCATGGAACTCAAACAAGAAATGTATTTCAGTGTGAATATTGAGTCCTCTAGTCACAAAATTGAAAAAAAAATATTAAAATAAAAATGAGATTCCCTAGAGAAAACCATGATGTGGCTCTATCAGATCTTGAAAAGAAGAATATAAAGGATGAATTTGAAGGTGAAAACCTCTCTAAGGCACCCAAAGATGGATTATTCAATCTATCTATTTCTAAATATCAAGATAATTCAATACTCCTTGTCGAAAAAGAAGAATTAATTAATGTTGGAACAATAGAAGCACCCAAAATCATGTACCATGCAATGTTGCTTGATCTTGAAGAGAAAGTGAACTTCTTAGTGTTCATTAATGAAAGTAAGATAAAATTCACATGGACATATGCAGACATGCTAGGATTGGATCCAACATTGGTTGTACATCACCTAGCTATATTTCTTAGAGCTAAACCTATCAAGAAGAAACTATGAAAAATACATCCCTAGATAACATTGTTAGTAAAAGTAGAATTGAAGAAATTACTAGATATGGGATTTATTAGACCAATTGATTATCTTGAATGGATATCGAATCTAGTACCAATATCAAAACCCACTGGGGGCATAAGCATCTACACGGATTTCCAAGAACTAAACAAAGCTTGTCCAAAAGATGACTTCCCTCTTCCAAGTATTGATATGATCATAGATCTAACAATAGGACATGAGATGCTATCATTAATGGATGGTTTCTTTGAGTTTAATCAGATAAAAATATCTCCTAATGATCAACATAAAATAGCATTCACTTGTGCCTAGGGGACCTTCTATTGGAATGTCATGCCATTCGCCCAAAAAAATGCAGGAGAAACCTATTAGTGAGTGATGACTACAATATCCCATGATATGTTGCATATAACTATGGAAGACTATGGGGATGACATACTAGTGAAGTCCATCAAAAGAGAAGACCACTTGGTCACAAAAGTCTTTGATAGGCTAGAACAGTATAACTTGAGACTCAACCCAAAGAAGTGTGTATTCAGAGTAACATACATCTGGAAAGCTACTAGGGTACATAGTATCAAGAAAGGGAATTGAAGTAGATCTTGCAAAGGTAAAATCCATACAAGAGATGCCTCCACCAAAGTCATTAAATAAGATTAAGAATTTTACAAGGGAAATTACAATCCATCAAGCTATTCATCAGACTACTGGCGGACAAGTGTCATCCATTCACCTATCTGTTACACAAAGACATCATATTCAAGTGGGATGGGAGATGTGACCAAGCATTCAAACAAGTCAAAGAATACCTACTTACTCCTTCAATCTTGATGCCACCTATTCCAAACAAAGAAATGATACTTTGTGTGTCTACAACACAAGTGGCATTGGGAGCTCTCCTAGCATAGATAGATTATAATAACAAAGAAAGAGTGGTCTACTACATCAGTCAAACACTAATGGGATACAAATTGAACTACTCGCCTATACAAAGAGTGTGTCTCTCTGTCATATTTGCAACACAAAAAATGAGAAATTATATCTTAAACAAAAAAGTAAAGTTGATTTCAAAGATAGATACACTAAAGTACCTATTGGAAAAAGCAACTCTAATAGGTAGGAAATTGTTAAATGGGTGATCATCATGAGTGAGGTTGACATAAAATATGTGGACATAAAGTCCATAAAGGGATAGATCATAGAAAAAAAACTAGCAGAAGAAACAATGGAAGATAACAAGCCTCTTACAACATAGTTCCCAGATGAAATCATACTGCTGACTAAACAAATAAGCCATTGGACCTTATACTTTAATGGGTCCCACACTTAACATGATTCTAAAATAGGTATCCTATTTCTCACACCATAGGGAGATAGTATACCTAAGTAATATAAAATTTATTTCCCATGTACAAATAATATCTCAGAATATGAAGTCCTAATCATAGGACTCAAGATGGCCATCAAATGGAGGATAAAAGAACTACAAGTCTACAGAGACTCTCAACTCATAATCAGGAAACTGAATGATGAGTAGTAAAAAAAATACAAGTTGATTACGTATAAAAGGATGGAGGATACATTCAAGGAATAATTTTTTACCATCAATTTGACTAGATTCCTAGGATCAACAATAGAGCATTTGATGCCATGAAAAAAAAGGTTTTCTTCTTGATATTCTACAGAACATTCCTAAGTATGAATTCCTTGTGGAGCAATTACTCATACCGGTGTTCGATATCCTAGAATTAGAACTATTGTGTGTTGTTTTTGGTCCTAATTCACCATGGTACCAAGACACATTTGATTATATCTAGCATGGTATCATACCACTTGACTTAATAACAACCCAAAAGAAAAACTTTACCTGTAGGACTTCCTAATTCATGATCCTAGAAGACACCTTATATCATAGAATTTTAGATGGTATGTTACTTTGATGTCTTAATGTAGAGGAAGCACAAACTACCTTACAAGAGGTACATGAAGATGTTTGTGGGTCCCACTCTAGTGGACCTAACCTAGTACAAAATTTTATAAGAACAAGGTACTATTGGCCCTCAATAGAACAAGAGTGTATTCAATATTCCCAAAAAATTTATCAATGTCAACAACATAGTGACCTTTTCCACGCACCAACACATGAGTTGAGACCTATCACAACACCACAACCATTTTTGCAATGGGGGTTAGACTTGGTAGGAAATATTTCTCTTGCTTCCTCTAATGAGAATAAGTTTATTATTACAACAACTAAATATTTCACAAAATGTATAGAAGCAATTCCATTGACCTACATCATCAAAAATAGATATCCAATTTTAACTTGAATTATCTGATTTGTAGATATGTAATTCCCAAAACCATCATAATTGACAATGGAACCCCATTCAAGAACCAATATGTCCAAAAACTTTGTTCCAAATTCTCTATCCAGCATATATTTTGCATGCCCTACTACCCCCAAGGAAACCGTCAAGCTAAAGTGTCTAATAAAACCTTCCTAGAAATACTAAAGAAGACTATTAATGATGTTGGTCATGATTGGAATTTGCAACTGAACCCAACCCTATGGGATGATCTAACCAGTATCCAAACACATATAGGTTCAACACCTTTCTCCTTGGTCTATGGATTGGAATCCATCTTATCTATCTAAGTTGAAATCTCCTCATTGTGAATATGGCTAAAAGGCATTGTCAGAATTGAAGAGTATCGGGTATCCAAATTAAATGAGTTGGAAGTCCTAGATGAATGGTGTTTGAGAATACTAATCCATCTTCAGGTTTATTAGAATCAACTCAAACAAAGCTATCATAGAAAGATAAAAAAATAGAAAATTTCAAGTTGATGACTTGGTACTCAAGGAGAATAAGAAGGCATACTTAAATCAAGATGGAAAATGTAAGTTTGAACCCAACTAGTTAGGTCCATTCATCCTCCCAACAAGTTATGGTTCTTGGGCTTATCAATTGGCTGCACTTGAAGGGGAACCTTTAGCTACACCACTAAATAATATCCATATCAAGAAGTTCTATACTTAAAGAATGTTAGAATACCCCATGAAAAAGGGTAAAAATAAAAAAAAATCAAAAAGAAAGAAAAAAATAATAAAGAGAAATAAAACATTCTTTAAGTGGAAAGTACCTTGTGGCACTTCTAGAATAGGTACCATAGTGAAAACCTGGCAAAGAGGCATTATGTTTGAATAAGACTTGCATCGTTATCTATTGATGTTATCTAAATCATCCACCCATTCATCCCATAATAAAACAAATGTCCAACCATGGCTCGATGAATAATCCAGTACTAAGCCTTATTGCACCATCAACATCCATCTCCCCTAGTGAAGGTAATATTGCCTCAAATTGAGGGAAACTTCTCAAAATAGGTAACAGGTTATATCCTTGTGCGTCCCATCATGGTCAAAAAAAATTTTTTTAAAAAATATCCAAAAAGAAACAAAATCAAAAAAAGGCCCCAAACATCAAAATTCCAAAAACATGTTATGCATTTGAGTCAAAAAAAAGTAGAACTACTTATCATACTTTCTTTCAACTTAGTCAAAAAATTCAAAATTTAAAAACATTCAAAAAATTGAAAAGATCAAAAACATGCTCATATCAAATGAAGAGAACTATGAGCCTCTATGTGTACAATGTAGGAGATGCTTATCTTTGATGAGCCCTCGAGGCCCTAGATTAGTCCCCTGAAAACAACAAAAACAACATCATAAAACTCAAAAAAATCAAAAAGCCCTATCCCCATCATCAAAATTCGCAATAAAAATTTCATCCATAATAAACAAATTGTCATCTTCACCCTTTGACAAAACATACAAACAAACAAAGAAAACATCAAAAGCCAAACTTTCAAGAAAACAATAAAAAATATTGGATTACAAATAGATGAAAACAACGAAAAAGTATTAAATACCTATCTTTTTGAAAATTTTACCAAAAACATCCTAAGATAGTCCTTAATTGATCTATTCCTACAATAGACATGATTAAAAATGAATAATAGCCTGAAACCTCAAAATAGATATGGCAAGTGATAGTGCAACATTTTTTTATCTTTTTATAGTCTTATCTTTTTTATTTATTTTTTGACTCATTCTAAGGATGTCTATAAGGATCTAGAGATGGAGGAATGGGGTCAAATGAGCGTCATTTCAGTTTTTTGGTTGTAATATGTTTTCGTGATACTACCAGGGTGAATACTTGCTTTATTAAATGTATGGAATTTGTTTTGAGACAATTCAGGTAGCGGTTGCATGTTTGGTAGTTCATACCTCTCTATGTAACTAGTCCAAAAAAATTTAACACAACCCAACCATATATTTTAAACAAAGTTTTTGTATGTCTGGTATGAGCAAGAATATTCTTTGTATGCTGAGTCAAAGTCTACACAATGGATACAACACCACCTTGGTTATTAATACACTAGTGCATTGTATATGTTTGCTATATCAAAAAGGATTGTTAAAGATATGAAGTCTCTATGAAAAGCAAAAGAAACTCATCAAACTTCTATCCATCATCCAAAATTTATTCTAACTAACACATCCATCCTGTATCACAATATTATTAGTACCACATCCATCCTACATCCACAATTTCATCAATACATATCATGATGATAAATAAAGAAAACATCATGTATCATGTAAATCATACATCGCATGTATAATACATTATTATACATCAACATCATGAATCATCATACATAATAAAACATCATATATCATAATGATATATCGATCATCCATCCATCCACATCATATGCATATATCAAAAGAGTACAAAAAAAAAGCATGTATAATTCATACATCATCATCCATGACCATCACATAACACATAATGAAGCCAAATCATCATCCCTAACCATCATATAAACATGTGTGATATCATAATACAAATACAACTATATATGAGGCCTCAGCTAGTCTGATGAATGTATATAACAAATCATGTCTACAATATGAGTCTTTGAACAATAAACATCATAAAGATCAAGTACAAATGTACTAATAACCGACTAGAGGAGGAGACCTCTGAGGACCCTAGCTATGATGGGGTGAGGGACACAACTGATCAAGCTATCTAACTTAATGTCCACTTGACTTAGCACATGTAGTAATACTAGGCTCTCCAAAATGCACCTGCCATTGAGCTCTAGGTACAAAGGCATCATATAGTGTATAATAATATGTGGCCTCTCTCATGCACTAATCTTTATCTACATAGATTGCATCACACTCTACTTTGAGAATATCCCTCTCAACTCTAATCACATGTACCTAGGCCTCCACATCATGATGATACCCGCTTTCGGTGTCTCGATCTACCCAAAATCCATCTCTCTCTTGCCTAGCTTTATCCTACTCAACCATCAATACTACAACTTGTGCCTTCGTATCTTGTCACCACACTAACTCTATGTCCCTTGTAGTTTTCATTTTCACTAATTGCACTGCTCCATCTCTAGGTGGTGGAGAAGGACCCAAAACATGTCCCTAATCTTGCTACATTAGATCATCCTATCCACCCTGCCCACCATCTTGTTTGGCTCTATCTTGTTGCTTGAAAAAAATATAAACATGTTCTCACTCACCATGGTGATGAGTAATACCTACTCTACCCACTACAAGAATGTCAGCATGATCTATAAACCTCAACGGAATATGTCGAGCACACCACTAATCAAAATCTAGGGTAGTCTCAAGATCCACTTGACCAACTAGTCACCCCCACCTGAATGGGGAAATTTCTCTAAAGTCTACAATAGTAGCATCCTAATTAGCCTACAAAATCCACACCTAGACACCTCTAGTGGTCTTTCCAAAACAAGCCTCATAAGCATCAACAAAATGGCCCTATCTCTCACCAAATTTTTAAAAAGCATGGTCAGGAATATATCTCTCTAGCAAAGAACGAAAATGACCAATGATCCATTGAGTATGTCTACAATATGGTAGCTTCTCTTGATCATCGTACCATTCCTTACAATCCAAATATGGCCTCCACACAAAACCTGACATATCATCTAAAATACGGTGCCAATAAGGAGTTTTTCCAGGCCAAGTGTAGTGAATAAAATTTTCATAGCAATAAGAATGTGGATCCTCCAGAATTCGATCCAAAATACCATTAGGCCTAATAAATGGGGTGTGCTCCCAATCCCATACATGTAGTAAACTCACACTAGTAGAAATGGACCTACCTCCTCAGTAGGTGACCTTATGTATATATTTTTATAAATATGCAAGGAGACATGGGCCCTACAAATATCTAGTGCCATGCTTGAACATCTACTTGATGCACACACCCCAACCAATGGGAAACTGCCTACCTCATTGATCAAGAATGAAGAGCCCCATGACCAAACCACATAGAACAAGTGAAACTAGATCAAGGCTACCCATGAATGGAGAAAAGTCTATCTTTACCTCCCAAACCTACAAATTCCTAACACCAAGTACTTGGTGCATAACACATGTACCCCATAATATGGAATAAGTCATGAGCTCTACATGAATAGGAACACAAAGAATCCTCCACACATCCTCTAGGGTGATGGTGGCCTCACCAGTAGGTAAGTGGAAAGACAATTTCTTAGAGTGCCACCTCTCAAAAAGAGTCATCATCATTGTTAGATGGCATTTGATAGTAGGCATGTAACATATGTGTTGCAACCCCAAAACATCTAGAACATATCACTCCAACTCATGGAACCCTCAATCAAATCAAACAACACATGCAGTCATCACTCCCTCGACATAAGAAGATTGAGAACCACTTGCAACCATTCAACCCACGATGTTAAGGATTTACTACAAAAATGTGAAACACATCTCAAATTGCAAATGGACTGACTTAAAATTTTAAAATAGTCAAAATAAAAAAAAAATTAGCAAAAGCACACTTCATTTTTTATGAAAGTGAAAAAACTAGCCAAAGGTAGTGAATTTTTTGGCGAAAGCGAAAAATAAACTCAAAAGTGAATAAAATGTCAAAAGAAAAATTGAATTTTAAAAGCAAAAAAAATTCAATAAAGGCAATCATAAAATTTTAGAATAGTCAAAAGTGAATTTTTCAAACAAAAAAAAAAAAGATGCAAACAATTAGGTCAAATGTGAACATCTAGGGCAAGTGTGAGCAAAAAAATCAAAGTCGAACCATTCACAAACAACAAAAGCGCTAAAAATGATGCAAAAGCAAACAAAACATGAAATTTTCGCTCTTGACTACTTTGATTTCATGTATTAATTACATAAAAATGAAAAGTGGAAAATGTGAAAGGAAAGAGTAAATATCGAGGCACCAATGCTTGGAGGCTATTTGAACTTGCAAACCACATCCACATGATTTGGGGCTTTTCAAATCATCACCATAGCTCCTTGAAAATTGACAAATCATGAAATCTAAAGGCAAGAATTTTTTATAGGCTCAAAATGCAAATGAGGAGAACTAAGCCCTAATTACCCATTTTAACCCTCGAAACCCTAATTTTTTACCTAGAAAACCTTCCTAGGTTGAAATTAGGAGCTCCTGGGAACATTTGAACAAGCAATCGAAGTACTATAGGCTTAATTTTTAGTCCTCTATGCATATGAACTGAAATGAAATAGAGTTGTGAACTCAACCCAAAAAGTAATTTTTTTGGCCAAACTCTTGAGGGGGCAACCCAAAATCCTACCATCATTACCTTAACCACCAAGGCATAGTGGGGCATATAATTTTTTTTGAATCTTCATATTAACATCAAAATATTTGAAATGAAGCAACCAATACTTTGTCTCAAAGAGGGGAAAAATGTAGACATGTAAAAATGACCTAACACATATCACACATCCTAAATGATATTTTCTCATCATCGACATCATTCTCACTCCATATCATGACATTTCACATCAATTGCATCAAAAAATGTAATTTCCTCTATATTAATTGAATAATAGTACATTATTTAATTAATTCACTTTTTCATCATTTTTGACTAATTAAATAAATTTCATTTCTTTAATAAAGTCCTAATCTAACTTTATTCTTCCTAATTAATTCAATAACATCAATTATTTAATCATGTCACTTAATTACCCTATTCCCCTAAGTTAATTAAATTATTAAAACATAATATTTTAATTAAATCACTTTCTCCTAAACATGAATAATTGAATAAATTATTCAAAACATAATCGAAAAGGTCAAATCAAACAAATACAACTTTGTTTGTAAAATTAAAGCTTGATTTGCACATTCAACTCAAAAATATTAATTAATTAAATCAATTAATTAATTATCCTCGCCCACTTGCATGATTGAGCAAATTACGATCCCTTGATTGCTCAGTCTATTCCTGTCTGATTCATTAGTTCTTCAATCCCACTGAAGGCTCAACATGATTTCTCCAATTCCACAAATTATTCAATCTATTTACTCAATCCCACTCAACACTCAAATTTATTTGTCCAATCACATTGATGACATAATAAAAAACCACTGATTATTCCCATCTAAATCCTCTCAATGGTTTTGAACCATTGATTAGGATATTCTACTATGCAATCTCAAGTGTTCATTTTGAAACACAAATTCTATATAAAAATCCTCTTCTTCCTAAAAAATGATTGGAGAATCAACATCTTTTGCACAAGGAAGTCATTTTGAAATTATATTCAATCATTTTGGCAAACTTTACACACATCTTCTATCAACAGCATCACACTTTGAAGCTTTTTCTACACACAAATGGGGGCTTCACATTGATATAACAAATAATCCAACATCTTTGTGAACACACTCCGACACAAGATGGTAACGATATTTTTGTGAATTCATTTATGCTTTTCTCTTCTAATTTCATTGATTGAATTCATTTCTTCATAGTTTCATTTCATGAGTAATGGGAATGAATCATAGTCTTTGTATTGAATTAGATTGTGTTTAATTTGTTAACATAGATTATCTTGCATTATCAATTTCCCCCACTACACAAAAATTAAAACAAAGTTTAATAAAAAACCTATTTCAATCTACAATTTAATTCAAGTTTGAAACTAAAACAACAAAAATACATACCTCTTCCACCTTTGCGATGTCTTGATGCCATCCTCATGAAGAATAACTATAGAAGAAATCATGGGGAGGTAAAAAAATGAGATATTTTGCATTGATTTTTTTAACTTACTTTTACATTTGGCAAGCGCCAAATTTGGAACTTGCTAAATAGGATTTTTTGGATTTTTTTCCAATTTGGCACCTTTTTTGTGTCACAAATTGGTGCACTTACCCATTAACTAAATATTAGAATAACCAACTTCTCAATTTAGGAGTTATCTTATAAATTACATCCCATATTCACAAGATTTCTCATGTCAGTTAAATGATGTAGAAAAGTACAAATTTCAATATCAATACTTTTGACACACCTAGTGGAACTTGAAAAGAGATTTTCTAATTCAATTTAGGCCCTTTAGTCCATACTTTATAATTTCAACTTGTTTTATGAGCAAAATTATTTTAACTAGATCATTTCCTATTATTCACATTCATCTTTTGGTATCAGCTCTTATCATCATCTCACAAAGAAGGCCTAAATAGGATAATCCATCAACACATATTCCAATGGTAACACTAGGACTTATTAGACATTATATGAATTGGAATAGTGGTAGTCCTTCAATTCCTCTAGCTCCTCTAGCCACTTGGAACCCTATCTCTACCAAAATTCACAAGGGAAGATTTCAATATTCCTAGAAAACATCTTCAAAATGTTGTAGAAATATGCTCTATACATTTTATCATAGAATAAAATATTTCCTTTAGAAATTTCTTGTAACATACTCCAAAATAAAAGTGCTCAATTAGTATCAATCATTGGAATCAAACTTACTTGATTCACATAATCAACTTGGAGATTTATTTTTAGAGAGATTCAAGGAAAAGGGAGACAACCTCTTTATTGAAATAGTTGATAATCATATAAAGATCCCCCAAACAAGCTATAATAGATTTCAATTTCTAATTCTAGAAAATTTAAGAATGAATAGTTACTCCTACATACCTACCAATATAAATAGCATTCATCTTCTACCTAAAATATTTAAATTCTAATCTATCAATAATGATTCAATCATTAGGAGGTCAAATCCTTCCCATGGCTTATGAATTAGCAGTTAGAGCATAAAATAATCTTGTAGATGCAAAAAATATTTCCTTCTAAGCCACATTTTCTGAAATTCCCTAAATTTACCCTCCTAATACAAAAATAATTATCATAATTAGACCATTTCATGTGTAGCAAGCTACCCCTTCCATTATGTATATCCTCATATTCATACAGCTAGACTTAAAACAACTTCCATAAATGGATGAAATGAAGCACTTGCTAAGTGAGACCAAATATGCAACTCATTACCTTTTGGTACCCTAATTCATTTGAGTTGATGATCTAGAGAGGCTCCTACTGGGCATTGAATAGATGGTTGTGAAATCTCAGTTGACGAACTAGATTTCCACTTCATCCTACTCTTAGATTTACTAGGATCTAGTGTTGCCATATAATTAACAATATCTTCTGCACCTACTTCTCTTATTGTTTTCCACCTAAAATACAATGGAAATTTCAACATATAGTTAGTTCAATAAAAATTGAAATAAATAACACAATGTAAATTAAACCAAAAATCCATACATTTACTACAATTTACAATTTTTTCCTTTTTGGCATGCAATCTGCCTTAGCCAAATGTATATCCAACCCTCAAATTATCTCTTGCCTCTATTACTCTTTGCCAAATATTCTTTGGAATGCATACTTTCTTTCAATGCCTCCCACTGTTTGGGAGATAGAGTGGAGTCTAACCTCTCTTTTCCCTCCATGATTATTTTTCTGCAATTGTATCTAAAATTGTTCATCAAAATTCTCATATTTTGCTTGTAATATTTTCTAGAGATTTGTCCACAAGTAGTCTCAAAATCATTTTCCAGTTTTTGTATAACATTTTCCACAATTTGTGGATCTTGATCTACAAAACTTGATTTGTAAATATCCAAATGGGCCCTACATCTTATACTCAACTCAGTAGCCCACTTTGTAGTATTTGGCCCAATGGGCTCACCATCTCTCGATACCTTAACCAAGAATGGGTTCTTTCCTTCTAATTTTCTTTCTTTTGCATTCCTCTCTATAGATTTATACAAATCTTGACTCAATTTTTGTCTTTTGACAAAAGGAGACACATCTTCTATTAAACCACAATTAGTATTTCTGGCTAATCCACTAGTTCCATCAAAATTTCTAGATGCAACAGGTGCACTCTGAGGCACAAAAGATGAAACTAGCAGTCTCTCTTCATGACTTTCATTAACCAAAAATTCATGCTCCTTGGCCACATCAGGTGTGGCATGAGTAGGTAGATCAATACCAGTCTCCACAAATTTCACTTCAAACATATCCTTTAATGTTGAATAAATCATCTTCAAACCTGATGTTCCTTTGCTCTAATGTTCAATAATATCTCTTAGAATTTGTGCAAAGATATCATCACGACATTGCACATCACCATGTGCTATATCAGGTTGCACATCATCACAACTATTTTTTTCACCAGTTGCATTTGTTGAATCACAAATGTGTTGGCTTCTACGAGATGGCGGCACTGTATCTTTTCTTTCCTTTTTTTTTCCTTTGCATTTTCTTTGCACTCTTTTTCTTTCCTATAAAACAAAAAAAAGATATCATATTATGTCTTCTATACATAAAGCTCTTGCCTATAAAATTTAATTAAACACTATTAAAGAAATAATATACTACTTAGTGGATTTACAACTTTCTTGTTTTTCAAACCAAGACATGATAAATATTCATTATTCTTGGCCACTTTTTCACTACACAAGTTCTCATAATTTGTCACTGAAATTTCAACATTATGATCACTATCATCTAATTTGTGCCTTACAGTCCTTTTCCTCATTCCTTGAAGTCCAAATAAAAAATAATGATAAATCAACAACTTGAATCAATAAAACTTTATTGAGTTGATAAGTTGATAACTATTGACTTTCCAATCCATTGATAATTGCAAATGGAAACTTAAAATAGAATTCAGTTTACAAATTTAAAAAAATGCAGTAAAAACCCAAGATGTTTACAATTACAGGTATCAAAAAAAAATTCCTTAGGGATATATTCACAAGAAAAGAACTCATAAAAACATAACACAAGTAGGATGAAGGAAAAACATGCTCTAGTTCATCATGAGGTGTGTTAGAACCTTCAATTTTTTCCAAGTTCCATCATCACAATTAACCTTAAGATCCATGACTTGAGCCTCAACCCTTATATTCCTTTTTATTTTTGACTGAGCCTCCTCACTATAAACAAACATATAAATTTTTTAGGCTTGACTGACACTGAAAGACTTTTACAAAGCCAAAAATTTATCATATATACTTAAGAAAAAAGATGTCTAGCTATTTTACATCCATAAAAGTCCTTTACCGCAATCTCGTAGCAACAATTTGAACCCTTAGCGAGCTAGCAGTATATAATAGACAACATAAAAGTATTCACCACAATACCACAAGGGTATTATAATAGAGGTGCAGTTGGGTAGTATAAAGAGCTTAATTACATTATAGCCGTAGTACCGTGGAAAGGAAAAGTGAACAATGCGGTATAGCAGGGAACAACCCGCCACCCTGCAAGGAAGGAGATAATAAAGAGTGGTAGTGCAGTAAGAGTCCCATTTCCCCACGATGAAGCATAAGGAAGCTTGTGGTATAGTGATATACACCTAGCTATCCCGCGATAGAGAAATCTCAAGACAGTGGTACAATGGTAAGTTTGATAAATAAAAAGATTCATGGCCCAACTATCCTACACCAATTAAAGAAAGAGGCGACAGTGTTGCGGTACAAACTATCAGGGCATTATTACTAGTTGTGGTATTAAATGCATAACTCTTAACAACCCTCAAATCTTGTGAAAATCAATGGTGCGCATCCAAACTCAAAATATGAGTAGATCACAAAATATCTGGCATAAGGTTGATATTAATGACAACACGACTAAACTCATAAGCCATTAAAATTGAGAACTCGACATTGTTTTGGCATTCATTTGCAAGGATTTTTGTGCAAGAAGCTAGGAGTTCAACAAGGAAAAGTTCTACAACTATCACATACCAGGTAAGTACACTGAACTTCCTAAAGTAGCTTTACAAGCATAGAATTGTTTGAAATCCTGAATTTAAACACTTAGAAAGCTCAAGTAGAGGTTGACATTAGATATCATGCCACCTAAAAGGAAAGAACCTAAGACTAAGAAGGAAGGGCCTAAGGGTTAAAAGAGATCAACATTTGGTATCATGTCGCCTAAAAAGAAAGAACCTAAGACTAAGAAGGAAGATCCCCTAAGGGTAAAAAGAGATCATTATAGCAATCTATCTTAGATATCTTTCCTAACTCGAATGAGAAAGGATACGAAAAGGTTTTCAATGATACATTTCATGGTTGTAGAGATGCCCTTATTCTTGTTTCAGGGTGGGAATTGTTTTGGTATTTCTATAAAAAGAGGGAAGGGAGAATTCCAATATCAAATCTATGGATATTAGACTTAGCTAATATAATTTTCTTGAATGTCTTCATAGATGTGGAGTTCATTAGAGTTCTAGCCCAGAATTACCACCCTACTACTAGGTCCATGAGGATAACAGATGGGTCACCGTTGGTAATATTAACAAAAGTTACAATCATTCAATGCTTCAATCTAAACAAACAAGACCTCAATAAGGTTGACTTGTAAAAGAGTGGGAAAGAATATACTAGGTTAAGGAGAACACACAAAAGTGATGAACTCCCCATATACATGAAAAGGGGTATTAACAACAACATGATACCTACTCCCCCTCTGCCACTGAACTGTTTGATGTATATGATTTTCAAATTTATTTCAAGAAAACCTACTTTGCTTTTTGTCAAGTACTTGGGATGGATGCACAAGAACAAATGTTGGTTAGTTTGATGATGATAGATATGAGAATTTAGAACCCTGAGATAAACATTGAATATGACTTTGCCTCATCTCTTGAGACTTGGTATTGCATGAAGGCTTCTTGCAAGTCAGAGAGAATAGGGCCCCTATAACATTTAGGCAGTATTCTTTACTATGTCACTTGATATTGTACCAAAACAAAGATAGATGGACCAAAATGATGTGTTTAGGTAAGGTTGATCAACAAGGGAACTTGTTTCCCATGCAACAATGGTGTTATACATGGGATAGCAGATACCAAAACTCTGATTATGTAGTGTTCCATGATGACTTTGTGCACAAAGTTATGAGAGTTCTTGGCCACTCATCGCCAATATTACACACACCTATACTAAAAATATTGAGGCCCATGGATTTGAAATCAAAACAACGTCATACACATAACTTTGGTGATTGGTTTTTTTTGCAAGATGTCACAATAATCAGGATTTATGGGTGCCCATAGGCCCCACATATATTGTCAAAATTTGTTCCTCTTCGGATAGCCTTTTTAGAATTTATGTAGTAGATGTTGTGGATGGAAAAGGATGTCATGCAAAAACAAAAGAAGGGTACATTTCTACCTAACTTGACAACATGTGAAGAATTATCTATTAGATATGCCACCCTTGAAGAATTACAACATTACCTTAACACAAAATATTATTTGAGGCCTAGAAGTGAAAGGGTTTTTGACCCTAAGGGCAATATAAATTTTATAAGACAAAACATCCTCACAAAGTCTGCAATCACTCATCAAGTGGATTATGAAGAGGATTTGATTAGAAACTGATTCACTCCCCAAGAGGTCTATCTTGTTGGAAACAAGCAACACTGAGAAGGGGGGTGAATCAGTGTTCTACAAAAATTAGATTTATTATTCTGATCTTTAACCCATTTAAAACATTCAACCAATAGAAATATGCATGAACAGAAAGTAAACAACCACACACCACCATAACACAAGGATTTTTACATGGAAATCCTATTAGGGGAGAAACCATGATGGATGGCCAATCCACAATATGATCTGAGTATACTCAAAAAGAATATTACAATGTGGGAATGCACTTGCATTCAAGCGCACTGCCCAGAGCTCACTGCTCAAAATAGAAAGGCACACTACCTTACAAAGATTTGGATTAGATCCAAAAGAATGAACTTAGAGAGTAGCATCTACAAATGCTTGATTACAATTTTGGTTAGGCTCAGTAGTCAATCTTCTGTCCTTCTAACTGATTCTACACTTTTGCTCTGCTCTGCTCTAACTCACATTACAAAATATTTAATTCACAAGTTAAACTGTGCATAATCTCTCAATCACCCTTCTAATATTCGCAACATACATCGACACACCTTACTCACACACCAAAATGATATTATTGATCATTTATATATATCCACGACTAAGAATTTAATCGCAACAAGTCAACTTCAATAAAACTTAAAAATATTTACAACTGTCGACTCAAATCATGAATAATATTCAATGTGCATCCAAAATGGTTGGCCACAACTTAGTTCAGACCCAAATCAAAATGCTTTAACACAAAAAAAATTAAGTAAACACTCCTCGAATATCTGTGACACATTATATTAACTGGGTCGGCCACCAAACATTGATGAATAGAAAGATATCCAACCAAATCTCCAAACTTGCACACAACTTGATACGAGGCACTGATATTTTTGGATAACACAAGACATACATTGATCAACCTCCCATGAGATCCACAACTCAAAATAACAACAAAAAAATTGCATGTGAATCGATGAACACAAAACTATCGGATGCTCTGTTCTTCCATGACTATCTTCAATTTGTCTACTGGTATGAGAAAATGATGACGTGTGGATCCAATCACCGACTAGGGTTGCCATCAATGAAAACACCAGAAAATATTTGCAGTGTCTCCTTCCAACAATCTCCCCCTTTGGCATTGATGGAAACACTTAGTGAAAAATGACTAAGTACTGGATCAATACCAACATGAATTACGCTGCCACTTCAAAACTTCAAAAAGAATATTCAACATCATTTAAAAAATGCAACTCCCCCTAAGATGAATAAAATTTTCACTATACAACTCTCCCCCTTTGATATCAATGGCAAAAACTGGGGAAACCATAACAAAAATCAAAATTTCAAACTGTGCAAGCATGATCTTGTAACTTACACAAATTTGAAAACATCTGCAAAATCTCTCTTCAAGACACTTAAATTTGTGTCCCAAACCCTTTTGAGACTCTCCAGAATTGTTATCTGACCACAAACTAAATAAGATTGTGTTTATGCAAATTCAAGATTCATTGGGTCACTACCTGCCATAGCATCTTTGGCTTCCTTTAATGCACTCACCATTATTTCAATCTTTGGACCAATTAGTCCTCTGAGTTCACATGCTCTTCCTACAATCCTATCATTTTCATGCTTCAAGCTCCTTATTTTTTCAAGTAGAGATATTACTTGACCTTCTTGCTTACCAACATAACCAACTAGTAGATCAAAAGCATCATAAATGGTAGCCAATAGATTTTCAAGATCCTTCACCTTCTTCTCATTGTCTTCAGTAAATTTGGACAAGACTAAACATGAATTCTAGGCTTTTCCACCTTCAGATAGAGAACCTTGAATATTCTTCATATAGGTGGCTAACAGAGTTTTATCATTTGCAATCATTTCTTTCAACCAACTAAATCTTTTTCCATTAAAATCCTTCTGCACTTTGACCATGGTTGAATTTTCAAGAGACTCGAAATGAGTACTTATAGAATTTGTGAGCTTTTTTAGTTCATCGGAAGAGGAACCAAATGGATCCTTAACATGAGTTGGCATAATTTTCTCCAAAACTCTAGATGCAAGACCCAAAAGTTCATTATCCTCAATGTGGGACTTCAAAAATTCTTCTCTAGCTTTTTCCTGGGCAAAAGATGCAACTTTCATTTTCGAAATTGGGGACAAGGTGGATAGATCGATCGAGCCTTCAACCAATTCAGGATCAAATTCTTCCTGTTGTTCCACTAGAAATTTCTTCACTGCCTTGGTAGTGTCTCTTGCTTCCACTGGAATTTCCTTAACTTGAACCTTTTCTTCTTCAACTTCTAGTTCTTTAGTAATTATTTCTTGATTGCTTTTAGGAACTTCAACTTCTTCATTTGGCGCCTCCTTTCCTTCAGCTAATACAACCTTAGGAGCTCCAGTCTCCATAGGTATTTTTGTATTATTCACATCAGGAGGAATCTAAATATCCTCATTATCTACATTCACCTCCTCATTTACCAGATCAGATACAACATCTTTAGCATTCACTTCTTCAACATTGATCTTGTTCTTTGACAGAAATGCTTCCAAGATTTTCTTGGTTTCATCAGCAACAACATCAGTTTCACCGATCATAAGTTTGTTCACCTTTTTTTTTCTTTTAAATTCCTTCTAAGCTTTGTCCAGGAGTGACTTCATCTCCTCAATAGACATTTCCAAACATAAGTCTGCAAGAATTATCTTTCGCATATGCTCTTCTTCTATCCTAGCACTTACTCTTCTCATCTCCAAAACCTCATACAGACTCTTAGGTAATTTCAACAAGAACTTTATTGAAAATATTCAGATGTTTTATTGTTGCATCCTCAAGAATTCTTTGCCCTGATTCATCAAAAATTTCATACCATTTATAGAGGCTTGAGGTTTCCATCCTTGACAACAACATTCTCAACTTCTTCAACTGTCATACCTGGTCTATCAATTTTTTCCTTCTTCTTTTCCTTTTCTTCTTCACCAGAAGATTTTCTCTTGGTTACCTTTGTAGCCTGAGTGTTGGTAGCCTTTATTTCTTTCACACCTTCATCTGACTCAGTCTCCTCATCTTCGAAGATGGCTTCATAGGTTCTTGTGCTCTTGTTCTTCTTCCTCTTATCGAAATCCTTGTCTTGAGTTTGCATAGGAATTGGCTTGGTTGTAGGAGAAAATAGGGATGGAGAACTCATTGTTGATCTAGTACAAGAAAAGGATGTTGTCGGACTAGTAGATTCGGTTCTTGCTTTCTCTTTTCCTACTTCAGCTTCATTTCTCATCTGTTTGGCTTCTTTCAATGCTTTTGTAGATATACCCAAACTTTCTGCAATGACTTCCACTTCTTTTCTTACTCTTCTGACAAGCTTAGGCTTCTTCAACTACTCATACACCTGCATATCTTTTTCAGCATAGGTTCCAAACCTCTCTTATGTTAGATCCAGAGGATTGCTCAACAAATGTTCTGCATACGTCTCCAAGATGTTCTCCTCGACTTCATATCCCATAGGCATAATCCATATCATTCTAGGATCAATGGCTTCCATTAGGCATTGATCAATATCTACCATGAAACAAATTGTATCTTTCTACTTCTCTATAATTGAAGTAGGAATTCTTTCTCTTGCATGCATCATATTCTGAAAAGTTTAGAAGTACCCCCAAAGGGCAGTTATTTTGGTCTATCTATCACCAATTCCATACAATATATCTCTTATTTGAATAGCTACATGCTTATTACTTTGCCAATGAACTTTCCCAACACCCAGAACCTCACTCATGAAATAAAAGAACAGACACAACAACAAATTACCATATTTAAAATAGTTCTTGTCTTTCTTAATCTTACCCAGATTCTCCATCAGCTAACTTCTAAGCAACTCACACAAGCCATAATTTGTATTTTCTTTTACCATCTGATAGGCTGCATAAATGGTCATACTAGATACTGAATTATCCTGGCTGGAGTACTAGACTTTATATCCAATGACCATTGATGAAAATTTCACATCCACTTCAACAATATCTTCAATTGTCATTTCCCTTCTATCAAATTTTGCACCTGTTGCATCAGTAACCATCTGATTCTTTATAGATTTCAAGATTGGCAGTCCACCGGAGGAATTTAGACCTGTGACAATGCTTATAGCCTCTTTCATAATCTTAAAAGGTACATTCAACCACATGAACTCAACTCAAAATATATCACACCCATTTACTTTCCTCAAATATGGGGAATTTCACAAACTGTGTGAACTTCTTCTCTTCTAGGGTTTTGTATTCCAACTTAACAGTGAAGTCCTCTCCAATTACATGGTTGGAATACAAATTCAGCATTTGTGAGCTCCCTAACTCTTCGACATTAGTATGAATGTAAGCCCTAATGTCTTCAAGATGCAAGACACTATAGCATGATGAAAACTCACCTAGGGGCTCGCCAATAGACTTTAAAAGGATGCCACTTGAACTTCAAACAAGGTCTATCCTTGACTTCAACTACAATGGAGGGCCATATTTTACAAATTCACAAATTCGTAGGTTTTTTGATATATACCTTTTCACGGATCGAGTTTGATCATTGAATCTTCTTCACACTTGAATCTCACCACAATTCAACAAAGTTTTCCCCTAGAGCTTCCAAACTTCTATTTCTCCAAAATGAAAGTGAAAATGAAGGATAAAAATGACCTTTTATCATTGCACACCTAACCCTTTTTGTCTCAATAAATTCTTTTACCCTAACTCATCTCGGGTTACCCTCTGTTTCCATGCATTGTGATAGATAATTCTTTTGGATCTCCAATACTATATAATACTTTCTCCAATTGGTTAAACAACATCCTAAAAAGCATCTATGCACTTGTTGATTTATCCACATTCCTGTCAATTACGAAAGGTTAAGAGTTTTCTTGATAGTTCTAGGCCAAAGGCCTAAAACTACTTCTCTAAGAATTACCAAAAGCATATCTCGTGTAGGCATATTTCCTTCAATGTAGGATCCTTCTTCACCCATTTCTTCTGCATTTTCCTCCTAATCACATCAACAGCGACTTTACATTTTCCCTTAACATCCTATTGCATGCTTTGTTTGACCAGACCTCTTCTACTCCAACAGAATCTAGCAGTATGGCCAAATTTTTTGTAGTTGTAACACACAACATTTCTCTATCCAAACCTACTATTCTACTAATTTTTCCTTGATCTGCATTAGTTAGCAATATGCCCAAGTCTATTGCATATATCTGACATCTCTATGAAAGTTGTTCATCACGTTTTTGCATTCATTTGACTTATGACCAAAATTATTGCAATTAAAGCACTAACCTGAGAATGATGGTCCACTTGGATTCATCCTACTTCTACACTAAGAAGCCATATGACCAAATTTATTACAAGTAAAACAGTAACCATTGAATCTTTAAGTATTTGGTTGTCTTACTGGATTCCTTTTGGCTCCATTCACTTGATTTCCTTGCCTAAATCTCCCTTGTTCAGATCTGGAACTTTCTCCTTCTTCATAGCCAAGACCTCACTTGTCACCACCAGTCCTCCGACCTTTGATCAATTCATCAAGCTTGGTTGAGCTAGCTTTGAATTTCTCCTTGTACTCATTTGCAACAGTAAGTTCATTTCTGAGATCATCAAGCTATTTTTCAAGCACTTCCTCATTGTTTTTAGATTGTTCCAATTCATTGTCCAATCAGTTGCATTCTTCATATTTTTCTTTCAAGGATTGAGCAAGCTTTTCTTTATTCTTCCTTCTATCTTCAATCTCCTTGGTCATTTTCATCATGATAGATTCCATCTCACACTTCAGGGTAGCATTTTCTCTGGAGAACTTTTCACATTCTTCTATTTTCTCCTTCAAGTCATGACTCAATTGTTCGTCTTCCATGCTTCTATTATTGTGCTTAAGTTGATCACATAATTCCTTTCTTTTCTCCCTTGATTTATTGATTTTGTCTTTCAATGACTGAATGAATTTCTCTACATTCACAAGACTTTCCTGTAGTTCCCATTTCTCAGATTTTGACTGGTCAAGATCATCCAAGGCCACCAAAATTTGTTGTTGAAGACTACTTGAATCCATTGAAAATAATTTCCAAGATCTCTCCAAGATATTAGACTTCTTTCGAGGAACTAGCTTTGACACCAATTGTTGGAAACAAGCAACATTGAGAGGGGGGTGAATTAGTGTTCTACAAAAATTAGATTTATTATTCTGATCTTTAACCCACTTAAAACATTCAACCAAGAGAAATATGCATGAACAGAAAGCAAACAACCACAACACCATAACACAATTATTTTTACACGAAAGCTCTGTTAGGAGAAAAACCATGGTGGATGGCCAATCCACAATATGATCTAAGTATACTCAAAAATAAGATTACAATGTGGGAATACACTTGCATTCAGGCACACTGCCTAGAGCTCACTGCTAAAATTAGAAAGGAACACTACCTTACAAAGATTTGGATTAGATCCAAAAGAATGAATTGAGAGAGTAGCATCTACAAATGCTTGATTATAGTTAAGGTTAGGCTCAATAGTCGATCTTTTGTCCTTCTGATTGATTCTACACTTTTTCTCTGCTCTGCTCTAACTCGCATTACAAAATCTTTAATGCACAAGTGAAACTATGCATAATCACTCAATCACCCTTCTGATATTCACAACACACATCAACACACCTTACTCACACACCAAAATTATATAATTGATCATTTATATATATCTGCGACTAAGAATTTAATCGCAACAAGTCGGCTTCAATAAAACTTAAAAAATATTTACAACTGTCAACTCAAATCATGAATAATATTCAATGCACACACACAATGATCATCCACAACTTAGGTTGGACCCAAATCAAAATTCTCAAACACAAAAACATTTAAGTAAACACTCCTCGAATATCCACGATGCGTTATATCAACTGGGTCGGCCACCAAACACTGATGAACAGAAAGATATCCAACCGGATCTCCAAAATTGCACACAACTTGATACGAGGCACTAAGATTTTTGGATAACACAAGACATACATTGATCAACATCCCATGAGATTCACAACTCAAAATAATAACAAAAAATCTACATGTGAGTCGATGAACAAAAAACTGCCAGATGCTTTGTTCTTCCATGATTGTCTTCAATCTGTTTATTGGTATGAGCAAATGATGACATGCGGATCCAATCACCGACTAGGGTTTCCATCAATGACAACACCAGAAAATATTTTCAATTTCCAACATATCCGAAGAAAAGAAAATGGGAGGTCATGGGGAAGCTACAGGAAGAAATGAAGAAGAAGAAGATGAAGAGTGACTTCTTGGGGTATTTTGTAGAAGAAGCAGATCCTCTTAAGAGGATAAATTTGTTAATTGATAAGTATGATGAAATGTATGCAGCTAAGTCTGCAACACTATAGGAGGAGAGGCCCACCAAATTATCTCCCAAAAGGCCAAGTGGTATTGTAATTTGAGTCTCATCTCTGACACTATTTTAGTATGTTATGTTTCTCAAGAATCACCTCCTGAATAGCCACTTCCTAAGAAACAAAAGACATGGGAGCCACATATATTGGTCAACTATGCAATGAGTGAAGGAGTGGGAGATACAAAAGAAGTGGCCATTGTATTGAGGATTTTGAAGGATGACATTGAGATAGTTGATCAACCAACCCATGAAACTGAAGCTCATAAACTAGAGGCTAGAATTGATATCCATATGCAAGGAGAAAGGGAAATGTAGGGTGATGAGAAGGAAATTGCAGCTCACAAATTTATTGAAGATGATGATTTCATTAAGACCCCTGAATTTAAGGATTTATAGGTTAAAATTAAAATGAGAGAGTTTGAAGAAAGGGTAGAGACAAACAAGATGGGTGTTGAAGAGTCTCAGCACGATCATATTGTAGCCCAAAATTTCAATGAATTGAGAATTCATAATGTTGATATTATCCCACAAGAAGCTAGGGATATGGTTTTGAAGAGTAATATACTCACTATCTTGGGTATGGAACTAAAGAAGATATTCTTACTTGACCAAGTAAGGACACAAGAATACCCAATGATGATTGTTGAATTTGATTCTAATGAGGGGATAAATGGTACATGGTACAACCCTAAGATTGAGGCCTTGGAATTTTGGACCAAGCAAAGATATACACAAAAACCAAGGTTGTTAGATGTGGTACAAGAGATGAGAGGAACGGCTATGATAAAAAAATTGAAGGAAACATCTCCTTTAGAAGCTACATCCATGACAATGCACTCAGCCATGTTCACTCGAGCTATTGTTAAGGAAATGGAAAACAAATTGACAAAATATAAAAAGGAACAAAAATCTTAAATGATGAGGTAAATAAACTATTCA
Organism: Sequoia sempervirens; assembly: GCA_007258455.2. Lineage (NCBI taxonomy): Eukaryota > Viridiplantae > Streptophyta > Pinopsida > Cupressales > Cupressaceae > Sequoia > Sequoia sempervirens. The sequence continues at coordinate 108,379,280 of VDFB02379711.1, forward strand.
TTAGAAATGTAAGACAAAAAGAGAAATTGAAAGAAGCAAGGCCCTCACAGAGTAAAGAAATAGTATTGTATCAACCTCCTACTACCTAATCAGATGATATAGATAGTGCATCCTCTAAACAAATGAATGTACTAAGACAGGAGATCGAAGAGTTGAAAAAAGCCAATAATGAAACCAAGGAGGGAGTGAGGGACCAAATCATCATCAATGTCTTGGAAAAAATCTTGGATCATAGGATCAAACTAATTGATGACAAATTGGAAAGTGTGTATGATTGCTACAGTTCATTATCCCAATCAATTGAGCAAATGAAAGCCCATAAACTTATACTAGATCCTCTTTTCAAAAAGTGGAAGCCATTTCATCATACCTTGATAACTTTATGCAGGGTATTATAGAGAAGTGTGGAAGATCCTTCAGCTTTGAAGCCAACTAAGCATATGGTTAAGATAGTTATAGATGAATATCAATATATAAATGGAGAAGATCATAAGATCAAAACAATGATGAAATTATTTCATACATTGAAGAATTGGTTTATGCCAAGGATATTAAAGGATGATGACCAATTGAAAAATCTCACTGAATGGGGAAATGAATTTGGAAAAATTGTTCCTGATTGTATTGCTCATGTACAAAAGGATGGTGAATTGAATGTACACAGCCTCAATTTGATCATGGATGGAATAATACCCTTGGATACCATATATTCTTAATTCATTATAGATGGTAGAGGGTTACTTGACAAAAAATGGAGGAATCACCTAACAAATATATCAAAGATTAAAGAATACAAATGGCCTCATGACTACATAGTATACCAATGGGAGAAAAATTATTTGGCTCCTCTAGAAGAATAGGGCCTTGAAGATGTTACAATGGAAGAATCAAACCATCAAACAATCTATCATGGAGAGGGGGAATTTTCCAAAGTAGGAGGATCATGGTTCTCCTATATTGATTAACGAACTACAAGTGTATTGCAAGTGTTGCAAGCTTCCAATCAATATTGTCTACTTTCTTTGTTTTCTCTTAATTATGTTTTAAGTAAAACTAATGTTTAGTTTATACGAAGAGGCGTGAATTTTGAAAATATGTCATATTTTGTAATGGTCTGAAGCTTGTTTCTTCTCTTATAAAAGACAAGCCAAGATCAAATTTTGATATCATCATCATAAGAATTTATAGAAACATATATGAGGAGACTTCTATTATATTGTAATATATATTTGAAGCAATCAATGGAGAAGAAGAAACAATCTAGTGCTCGAATTCCAATCTCAATTATTTGTTGATAATATTGTGTATGATTGTATGGTTGTCTCTAGTTTAATATTTCCTTGTTATTCAAATTAAGTATATTGAGTATATGTTTAATTTTTCAATACACACTTGTTGTCATTGTGTGATTTCTTTTAACTGGTTCCTTCAAGTAAGGATTAAATCCATTTGAATAAAACATAGTAACCTAGAAGTATTATTTGGATCAATAAGAAGAATGATATAATTGTATCATTGCACATCTATGCAAGCCATAGAGTCTTACTATGCCAAATAATTAGAGTTGTAGACAGAAGTAAGACACATATATCACCCACGTCTTGACTCCATTGCCTAATAGGAATAAGCATTGATCGGTTTCACTTAAAATATTAGTTCACAACACCTCATTCACATATTTCTAGTTTTTATTGTCAGTCGGACCTAAGAGATCATTTCATTTTTTGTAATGAGGAGGCTTAGTTCACCTAATGTTAAGATATCTATATGTATTATTAAATCACAGATGTTCATTATTGATATTCAAATTGTTGATTGCATTGCATTTCACATCTTTCAAACTCAAAGCATTACAAGTCACATTGCATAACTAACTAATAACTAGATGTTGATAGATGACGAAATGTAAAAAATTGTAGAATAAGAGACAAAAACTATTTTTTAATTAAAAGGTATTTCCATAGAAATAGAGTTATAGAGAGTAAATAAAATAGAGAGTTTAATTAATAAATTGTAAAAAATAGAATTTTGTACTTTATATTCAAATTGTTGATTACATTGTATTGCACATCTTTCAAACTCAAAGCATTACTTCACATTGCATAACTAATAACTAGGAGCAGTTGCCAATTGAATTTGCTTGTCATGGCATTCCATGAGACCATATTTCTTTGAGGCACTTTTTCAAACAATTCATTGCCTTGTTTATGCTACCACATTTTTCATACATATTGTCTACCAAAGAATTTTATCAAACAATTCACCGTCTTGTTGCTATGGCTATGTTGGAGGTAAAAAATTCACATGCCTTCATTATCATTTCTCATTCCATTTCCATCATAAACCCCATTTCCCTTGATCTTCCACTATATTTTGCATAAAACATAAAATTTTCCTAATGTATATAGCTCTAAAACCCACCCTAGTAAATAAAATAAAGTCTCTAATTATCACTTTGAGATAGTTCGGCAATACAAGGTATATCTTTCAAATTATTGATTACATTACATTGAACATCTTTCAAACTCAAAGAATTACTTCACATTGCATAACTAATAACTAGATGTTGATAGATGAAAAAATTTCAATTACAATATAGTTTTTACAAATTCAACCTAAGCAATTATGCAATTACTTCACATTGCATAACTAATAACTAGGAGCGGCTACCAATTGCATTTTCTTGTCATGGCATTCCATGAGACCACATTTCTTTGAGGCATTTTTTAAACAATTCACTACCTTATCTATGCTACCACATTTTTCATACATGTCTACCAAAGCATTTTATCAAACAGATCACTTTCTTGTTTCTATGGCTAAAATCCTAAAACAAGTGCTTTCAAACAAGCTATGGATTCTTGGAAAAAATCTATCAAAGCATAATAGTAAGCAATAGCATAGACAAGGCAGTGAAGTGGTTGAAATAATGCCTCAAAGAAATGTGATCTCCTGGCGATGGAATGCCATGAAAATCCATAACAATTTGCTTGTCATGGCATTCCATCACCATGAGACCACATTTCTTTGAGGCATTTTTTTCCAAATTTCATTGCCTTGTCTATGCTACCACATTTTTCATACATGTCTACCAAAGAATTTTATCAAATAGTTCACTGCCTTGCTACTATGGCTAAAAGCCTAAAAAATGTAATTTCAAACAAGCTATGGATGCTTGGAAAAAATATAACAAAGATAATAGTAAGAAACAAGCTATGGTCTCATGGTTTTTTGGAGTGAAAATCAACATGATTAAATATTTGCATTTTTTGTAGGTTTTAAATGTATTATTTTGGTAATTTTATTGTTTGAAATGGGGAAAAATCTTTGTGTTAAATTTTGTGCATTTTTAAATTATATGATTCTCACAGTTAGTGAAAAAGGTAGTGTTCATGAAGGAACGGAAAAGATGTGTAGATCCTTTGGATTATACTTGTACTGTGCAATGACATTGAATCATTTAGCAAACCATTTTTCTTCACAGGGCAATATTTTCTTGTGGAATAGTTGACTGAGACAACTCTTGTTTCAACTGACCACTCTCTCATGAAATATCATTTGTATTATAATCTTGCATGATCTTATAATAGTAAAGGTGAGTATGACACCATTGGCCGCTACTACTTGGAATCAATCAAGGAAAGCCAAAGGCCATATGATTTTGTGGACAGGTTCAATTGAAGCTGGGAGATCTTAAGAGTTATGTCTCAAATTTTGAAAAGGTTCTTGAGGTCCACCCTAAGAATTGTAAGATCTTAAAATTTGTAGGCCATATATATGCTCAGCAAGGGTAGGCTGAGAAGGCTTTGGAAATTTTAAGAAAGGAAACTCACATAGATCCACATGATGCCCATGCATTTATCAAGATGGGTGAGTTATTAATATCATTAGACCCCAATGTAGCCTTAGAGTCTCTTAAGATTCCAAAGTCTCTTATGAAGAAGAGTAGAGAAGAAGTACCCATTGAATTGTTAAAAAATATTGGGGTTCTTCATCTTGAGTGTGATGAACTAGAGTTGGCTCAACAAATTTTTATGGAGGCATTAAGAAATGATGTTCTTCCTCTACATTAATCTTTGTGGTCAGTTTTGTTCACTTTTTACTTGTAGGATTCTCACAATTAGTGAAAAAGGTAGTGTTCATGAAGGAATGGAAAAGATGAGTAGAACCTTTGAATTATACCCATACTGTGCAATGGCATTGAATCATTTAGCAAACCATTTTTTCTTCACATGGTAGCATTTTCTTGTGGAATAGTTGACTGAGATAGCTCTTGTTTCAACTAACCACCCTCTCATGAAATCTCATTCATATTATAATCTTGAATGATCTTATCATAGTAAAGGTGATTATGACACCATTGGCCACTACTACATGGCATCAGTCAAGGAAAGCCAAAGGCCACAAGATTTTGTGGACAGGTTCAATTGAAGCTGGGAGATCTTAAGAGTTCTCTCTCAAATTTTGAAAAGGTTTTGGAGGTCCACCTTGAGAACTATGAGAGCTTAAATTTTTTAGGCCATATATATGCTTGACAAGGGCAGGCAAAGAAGGATTTGGAAATTTTAATAAAGGAAACTTGTGTAAATCCATGGGATGCCCATGCATTTATCAAGATGGGTGAGTTATTAATATCATCAAACCCAAGTGCAACCTTAGATTCTCTTAAGACAATAAAGTATCTTCTGAAGAAGAGTAGAGAAGAAGTACCCATTCAATTGTTAAACAACATTGGGGTTCTTCATTTTGAGCGTGATGAGCTAGAGTTGGCTCAACAAAATTTTATGGAGGCATTAGGAAATGGCATTTGGATTGAATTCATAAATAAAAGTCACAATGCCAATTTTGCAGTTTTTCATGTGCTCCTTAAGGATATGGAATTCTTCCATCAACTAGAAGAAGGTGGTGTTTCACTTGAGTTACCATGGGATAAAGTCACAAAACTATTTAATCTTTAGGTTGTTTGAATAGCTACATGATACTAAAAAAGTAAATCTTTTATACAAGCTAATATTGTTCAAGTTTCTTGATTATGTGGATGCATATATATGTCTTGTAGCCATGGCTCATGATCTGAATGAGATCCAAATAAGCCTAGAATTGATTGGGAATGCACTTAAGGTGGATAAAAACTCATCAAATGCTTTATTTATGCTTGGAAAAATGGAATTGAAAAAATATGACTAGCTTAAAGCAAAGGAAACAATTAAAGCTACACAAAGTGAATCAAATGCAAAGAATTCTTATGTTGACATTTCACTTGGAAATTGGAATTATTTTCTATCCTTTTGAAATGAGAGGATGGATCCACAGGTGGAGGCACACCATCTTGAGAAGGCTAGAGAACTATATTGTAAAGTGTTGGCACAGAGACTAGGAAATGTTTATGTTGCAAGCCATTGTGCTAGCTGAAAGGGGTCAATTTGATATTGAAAAGGAAATTTTTACATAGGTACAAGAAGTTGTAGCAGGAAACATCTTTATTCAGATGCACATGTGATGTGTGGGTAAATATAGCACATGTTTACTCTGCACAAGGACAGTTTATGCTTGCATTGAAAATGTATCAAAATTGTTTGAGGAAATTCTATTTTGGTACTGATACCCAAATTTTATTATATTTAGCTTGAACACATTATGAACCAGAATAGTGGCAAGATTGTAAAAGAAAATTATTATTAGAAGTAGATTGTAACTACTATAAGTTTCCAATCATAAAGCTATAGATTTTGTGTTTAATGTAATGAGGGCTTCAAATTACCTCTGAATTCATTGTAGAGAGTGTCCCCAAATCTGACTTCGCTGCAAAGGGCCTCGTTGACTTCAAATTTGTTGCAGCAAACTCTGAATTCCTTGCCCTTACTCTCCTTTTCAAAAGTCTCTAGGTCCTCTTTGAACAATCTTTATCACCCATGCAAGTAGTTGTTATAACTCAAAATGCCTTACTGTAGTTATCAAGTGCCAGATGCGCTAAATGAATAATGAATCCCATGCCCATGAAGTAGCTGCTAAAACTCAAAATACCTTAGTGTTTGTCAAGTGTTACGCTAAATGTGAATAATGAATTGTGCACAATACACTCCCACCAATCATTTCACCAAATATTTCTAAAAATTTTGTCTAGTTTGTATTTGCATGACTAAATTGTTTAGTCATTTTTATTTTTGTGACTAAATAATTTTTTACTCGACGACCAAATTAGTCATTTATTTATTCATTTATAGATGTGTTGCAAAAAAATAGTAGAATTTAGTCATTTTTAGTTGTTGTGACTAAAATTTTTAGTCACCTGGTCATTTATTTGCCAAATTCTACTAGTGATCTACATCATGAAATTCTAACTTCTACATCAATTTTTTTTCTAAGGTTTGCCTCTAGGATGGAGGTGTGTCATGCAGACATCTGCACAATGCGCTAGCATCTAAGGCCGGTTTTCATAAACGGTACCTAGATGCCAACAGGATCGAAAGCTATCGATGTGTTGTCGAAACGATAGTGCACCAATTGGATGCCTCCATGCCGACTGAATGCCTATGCTACTTTTGAACTCAAAAAACTCAAAAAAATGTATCAAAATGACAAGCAATGGTCAAATTCCTTATACCTAATCAACCTCACTACCCTCAGCTACACCCATATGAAGCTACTCAATTTTGGGGTCCACGTAATCATGTCTACGAGGCATTATGTTGACTTTTCTCTCACAAAAGTCCATAATTTTCTCACTATAAAATATTGAAAATGACCCTTCTATGGGCCCTCCTAGATATATATAGGCCATTTTGGCCCATTTTCCCAGCAAATGTGGTCCTTCCATCCTTCCTATTTTCACCCCACCTAACTGGGGAAAAAATAGGAGGGGGCATATACTCACCTCTTCATCATATTTTTCTTCCAAACCATTGAATTTTTCTTAAGCATTCTTATCGTCATGGTAGCTTATTCTAATTTTTGAACTGATCTAAATTTGAGTTTTGCAAAATGAAACTTCACGTTTGATGATGTGGTTTCTCGCCAAGCTCAATCGTTGGGGGCATCATCAATATTCATCTACTTGATCTATGCGACCTCAACAGTATCCTTTTAGCATGCAAATCTATAAAATTTTCAATTATACAATAATGTTTTCTTTTGTACTTTAGTGTAGATGATTTTTCTCAAAAATTAGCTTACTAAAGTGGGGAAAATGTAATGTCATAAAATAACACCCTATGGTAATTTCAAATTTGTGCATTTTTCCCTTGTATTTATCACATGTAGCCACATTTATGACAAGAACCTTGTGAGTCATAATTTCATAATTTCAACTCCATAAGGGACAACGATGAAGCAACAACATTGTTCCACCTCATTTCTTGTAAAGTACTAAGTTGGATGCTTGTGTGGTGCACAGATGTTTGCACACCATGCAAGCATCCTCGTACTTTATGAGTTAAAATGAGGGAATCTCAAGAAGATTTACTTGTGACACTTGTCAATGTGGAAAAATCTCGAGCATAAAGAATCTTCCTACCCATGCAACTTCACAAAACTCTCTTTTTCACCTTCATTCTCTCCCTCTCTTGCTCCAACTTTCTCTCTCATTCCTTTCTCTTCGTCATCTCATTTCTACGGTGAATCTCTCTTGGATTTGTGTCTCATCGACAACCAAGGCTCTCTTGCAAGTGCTCAATGTCACATCTATAAAGCCAAGAGGGGAGCCAAAAAATATTGGTAATGCTCTCTTGCTTTCTTGTCTCTTTGCTAGCATATTAACTATGTCTTCTTATTTCGTGATATGGGTTATCCTCTATAGCAAGGTTCGCTTTAATCACTCAACTGTCTATTTCATGATATAGGTTCTCCTTCATTGCGGGGTTTGATTTTATCACTCATGTCTACTTTACTTTGTGTCTTGTCTACTCTCTATCTATTTGGATATCTATGGAGGTGGAAACACCAAAGTGGGGACTTGACTAATACAAGCCATGAAACAACCCCAACACTTTTCCTCATTCACTTATGTGCAGGTTCATGTGAAGCTTTACAAAAGGATTCAAAGTGTAGGACCTTTCATGATTCAACATCTTACCTTCCTTTTTATTCCTACTTTATGTTAATTAATTAGAATAGTCAGACTTTGGATTCCAAGTAGATAGTAGATTCCATGAGTTCTATGTATTAGCTTTAACTCTTTGTTCGTACAAGATGCCAATGCACGTCCCTAAGATGCCAACACGCCACACTTTCATCTGAGTCCCACATAGATTTCCTTTGGTTGATAGCTTCTCAACTTGTCACAAAAATTTTTGTAATCTTCTCTTTCGATCCCTGAAGTCCTCTATTCATAAATATATTAGAATAATCTCTTTTATTACATTTTTTCAATCTCTTTCATCTTGAACCTTGGTCACTTGAGTCTTTGTCATTGAGGTGACTGAGGGAAATTCACTCCCTTTAGACCCTATTCATCTTGGGACTTGGGAGTAGTGAATCCCCTCCTTCACACTTTTTATTTGGATGAGATGATGAATACAAATCTTACCTAGTTGATGGGTTGGAACAATAATTAAATTTCATGGTATGTATCAAGTTGCTTGATGACCTCTAAGTTGATGTATTCAAAAATGAAGTCGCAAGGGTTAGTGTGGGTTGATGATGTTTCTTTAGTATAGTAAGGCACTAAATATATATTTTTTTAAAATGTTAATTATTAGAGGAAATAACCAGCTTAATGTGAGCTAAATTAGTTAGGTTAGTAGTTCGGGGCCCATTTTCACCTAAATGGTGCAACCTTCTCTATCCCTGATGATCCTTTCAAGAATCATGGACCACATGTGGGTGTCCCATCAAGGTGCCACTAGGATATGCACCTAAACCCATCTAGGATGCCTACCATCTTTCAAAGGGTGTTTGTGAGGGATTTTTCACACTCGTTTATACATCTACCCTTTCCACACTCTTAGGAAATGTGCCAATGGTCATGTTAAACATGAAATGTCATATAGTGTATGTAGCAATGTTACCATGTCAAGCATGGTGATAATTTTAGTAGATTTTTTAAATATATATATATATATTTGTTGTGTTTTTTCCCTTTGGTCAAAATTTTGGACATGACAATAAGAAATATGCTAAACATAGCTAGGAGGATTTTTTACCAAGGAGAACATTGAAATTTGGTGTCTTGGTTTGAGTTTCATACCTCCTATGGTATTGTGAATTATTTTCTTAAGAAATTAATGATTTCTATTTTGTTGTTCACCCATTTATTTGGGTGCTTGGTTTAAGATGTATGAGGATATTTCTTTATAAGATTATGTTGTCATATTTCCTCTAGAGGAGTAAGATGTGGATCTCCACATTAAGGCTTTTTCCTTAGAAGTATATTGTAACATTTTTTATTATAAATTAATACATTGGTTTGGTGCTTTTGAGTATGAATTTTTTACTTGGAAGGGTTTTCTCCATATATACTAGTCTTTCTTCTCTTTTGTTTTATTTTCTATTCTTACTCATTATTTTTCTTAGATGTGTTACTTTACACGCCATTATGCTACCAAAATTTATTTAGATATCAAATCTACATTACTTTCCTCAAAGGGCTAATGTGCGATGTTATCTATGTTCTGATTATGCTTTATGGGCATAGTTGTGTGCACTTGTATTAAATGTTTTGATAAATAAACTTACATGGTACTAAAAGCTACATATTAGGTTCACCTTTCCTTATAAATCTCACCTCTTTTAAAGAAGATAAATTTCCAACTTTATTTAGAAGGCTTGCCAAGCTTGAAGAAGACTTTAAATTAAACTCATTTAAATCTAACATAAAATTTTAACATTATTTGGAAGGCTTGCCAATTTTGAACAATATCCTAAATTCAACTCTTTGAAATATAATATAAATTACCAAAACTAATTGAAAGGCTCACCAAATTAAAAATAAAAAATAAATTCAACCTTTTCAAATGATATAAATTTCCAAAACCATATGGAATGATCACCTAACTATTACAATATTTTAAATTCATTTTTTTTAAAATATGTGGGTTCCTAATTGTTTCAAGCAAGTTGTCAAACCCTCTACAATCCCACAATGTTATAAAACACAACTACTGAATTTGGGAGAGGTGGTGATAAGATTAACTAATGTATCAAATGTATCATGTTACACACACAGTTTAATGAAGATGTGATCCTCAATAACTGCAAAAGAGTTTCACTATTTTGAATAGACATTATCTTGGGATAGATATAAATAAATCAAGTAAAGAAAATTTCTCTCCAACACTAGAGGCCACTCTACACCACTTCCAATTACAAAATAAAATGCTATATCTAGAAAGACCTTTTTATATGAGGATTTCAACAAATATATACAAATTCCACCATAAATTAACTTAAATCATCCTATATACTTCTTGCAACAACTCTAACCTAAAATTTTTACTTCTACTTATCTACAAGATAACATGCTATAAGAATTTTCACATTATGTCATTCTAGCCATTCTTAGAAATAGTGGAATTCATTTGCATATTTGGATGAGACCATTAATATATATGGTGGGGATAAAGCTTATTTGGTTGTACCTAAAGTGAACACAATATTTTTTGTGCCTCTTCTGATGAAAGAGAAGCTACTTGATAAGAAGTGAATTCAATTATTTCCTTAAGAATTCTATGATTTTTTTCATATTTCTAGTTGTTACAAGAATCAAGCTCAACCTCCAAGAGAAAAGCCTCCAAATTTTTCCTTTTTCTCGAAGATGTCCCCAATCATCTAGTTCCATGTTTTTACCTCTTCTTTGATTTCACCCAACTTCATTTATAAGACATGTATTTTGTATCCTCCAAAATCTCTCCTCCACCATTACTTTAGTTGTGATTCAAACCTTGGTTGTTCAAACCATACAAATTCCATTTTCAAAGGACTACCACTAGGTCTAGTTTCCTACCCACTTCCACCTAGATAGACCAATGGTCCAATCCTACAAAATACGCCACCTTCAAGAAAAATGAGGTTTTTCTAAGACCCTTTTTGAATTGATACAAAATCTATCCAGTTGACTCTTCATATCAATTTTCCTTAACCTCTTATTGTTGCATGCATAAACCATACACCATTGGGTTTTAGGTTAAACAAAGATAAATTTACACACAAAGCTCTAATTTAGAGGTTTAACTTAAATTTTATTTGTTGCTACATCTCATTTTCTATATTGGGATCAAAATATCTTTAAAATCTCCACCCATTAACCACCTATCCTCTGTATTTAGATCCTTAAAAATTCTTATATCCTCCCACACCTTTCCATAATTATTTCTAGATTGGCGTCGTGACATTGAATATTATTTCCCTAAAGTTTTCATGGACCTCACCTAGTTCACATGAATAAAATTTTGAGTATATGAGAAATTATTAACTTAGAGATTCAATGATTATCTTGTAGAATTGCTAAACCCCCTAAAGATGCATTAGAATATACCATGAAACCCATACCTCTTTGCAAAAAAAATCCTTTGAATATACCCCAAAGATGTTTTCTAATCTTAATCTCATGAAGTAGAAAAATTCCTAGATCAAGTATTCATCCACCAACCATTTAACCAAACAATATTTTTTGTGATGTTCAACCCTTGAATCTTATAGATCATGATTCCCATACTGTCTTCACAAGAAGTTTCTTGTCTCCATTATGATAAAATTTGGTGACAAATTCCTAAGTCTCATTTTCCACCTCCTCTGTGGCTAAAATACTATCTTTGTTGGCATAAAATTCTCTCCCTTTTTCATATTTTTTGCCACCCTCCAACCTTAAAGCATTGGATTGGTAAACATTCATAATCAAATCTTTATCTTCTTTTGATTGAAAGGTAATTTGGAACCCTAATGCTACAAAAACTAATGCATATTGCTATAATTTTCCCATCTAATGCTTCTTTAGGTGTCTATCAAAGGTCGAATGCTAATGAATTTAGAAATTATCACAATATTTTGGAACTATTTTATTGTTGGATGTAAAAAATTTCCTAGTATATTGATAGTTATAATTCTTTAAATTCATTCCCACATTAACATTCAAAATGAAGATCTTACCATTTTTATCCTTCAACCAAAATTACTTACCCCTGATTTCTAAATCTAGCTAACTCATTTCAATATCTACTCTAGGTATTGCCTATATTTTTCACATATCATGTTGGTTCCCCAAGGTCTCTTGAAGCGATTGATTTTTAATAAATATTCTCAATACCTATGGAGAAATATCTACACTATTTTCCCTTTTTTCACAAGAGCCCTATTTTTTCCTTTTTTCTACCCTTTTTCTTAATTTACCCTTGTTTCTTTTTTTGCACTTGTTCCCCTTACCATTTTTTATGAATTTAATAATAATATATTAAAATTATTAATAATAATTAAATTATTAACAAATAAAAAATAAAGAATTTAAAAAATGAATTCATAATATAAAATTATAAATATCTTATTACTATACACTAATTTAAAAAATAATTAATATTCAAATTAATACAATGATTTATAATAATTGGGTGACTTCAGAATAGTGGTTTACAATTTATATGAGGAAGGAAAATTCTTTTTTTTTTCTTTTCCTCAAACTCAAGGGGTTCGGTCGAACCATATGGTTCGACTGAACCTCATTTAGGGTTTGACCGAACCCCTGGTTCGGCTGAACCCCAAAACCTAAATTAAAAAAACCATATTTAAAGGGGTTCGGTCGAACCTGGGTTCGACTGAACCCCTTTACATATGACAAAAAAACCAAAAGCTCTCATTTCGGTTGTCACTTTCTAAAATTACCATTGCTTTCCCTGCATGCGGCTAAACCGAGACCTTGGCGGTGAGCGAACTAATTTCTTCTTTCTGGCGAACACAACTTCAACTTGGTCTCTCCAAACTTCATCAACCTGACTTCCATAACGAGCACCAGGTATTTGAAATTCAATTTTTTTAGAGTTTAAAATGTATTGATATGTTAAATTTTGAAACCCTAGATGCAATTTTTTTAAAATTTGTTGAATTCAAATTAGATTTGTTTGGAAGTTTTTAAAATGTTTTCAAATTTGTTGAATTCAAATTGGATTTGTTTGAAAGTTTTTAAAATGTTTTCAAATTTTTTGAATTCAAATTGGATTTGCTTCCCCATTTTGCATACATTTTTATGTTCTATGTGTAAATGAAATATGCCTTCCCATTTCAACAATCAAAGCTATGGATAGCCTACTCCTAAATGGAAAGACCAAGTGAAACATATATAAGAACTTAATAGCATATGGAAACAAAAAATATAAATTTATGAAGTTCAAATAGAACCACAAATTGTATCATTTGTAACATTAAAAATGTCCATATTAACCTATCAAGAGATAAATATGCAAAATAGATTTAATTTTAGTTACAAGAAAAATGTATAAATTATAAATTTATAACATAATTATGTACATGGGAAAATCCTCTTTGAAGAAAAATCCCACAACCAAAAACATGAACCAATTATATTATTTGATAATAATATCATTTACAATAAAATATTCATGTGCATACCCTTATAGTAGTATCATCAACATGTGATTCATATGGAGTAATTTCTAGTAGCATGATGATACCTATAAAATCATTATGCTTTCTCCATCTAACCTTATAGTGTAACTTCTCCTTCCATTACCATGTCATTACCTTTCTAGACCTTCCCCTCTTTATACATTCTCCTTTTTATCCTACACTACTCTTACCACTAATATATCCCTATACCTTGGATATACTATTGAAGAAATTTAACTTTCAATATCGCAAAAATTAGACCCATATTTTTAAATGTAAAATGTGTATAATAAAGTACAATCCATGCTTCCTAATTCAACTTCACTAATATCTATTGAATGAACTTAGGTTCATTACAATAAGATAATCATATAGCCATAATTAGTTGTCAAGATAATGGTAAAGTTTTCAATAGCCATATTTATCCTTCCACATGCCACCATTAGACATACACATAAGATTCATTAGGAAAAGTGGATGTGTGGATATGTGGATATGTGTCAAAAAAATGCTTTGATAAGATGTGTGTAAGGAAAAAATGGAGTTCAAGTGTTTGATTTATGTCTATATCATAGGTCATAAACTCTAGGGGAATTATTACCACTTTGCACAATATTGCACCATATATATATATCAAAATGAGGCAAAAAATACAATAGGAATAATATGGATATGCAAATTTTATCATTACATTTTTTTCCACTTTAAGATGCATGTGAAGATTTTAAAATAATCGTGCATCTCAATTTAGACATCAAAAAACATGAAAAAGTGGTTTGTTGTCTTGTGTACAACACATCCTTTTTCTTTTGAGAAAATTATCTATCACTTTGTAAAATCCTTGCTATGTTGAGATTATTTAATTTTTTCCCTCCATATTTGTAGTCCTTTTTATTTCTAGAAATATAATTTATGACATTTTTTCTTAATAAACAACATATGAATAAATTTTACATGGTTGTAAATTTTACACATGGTTGTATGCAATCTCATATATATATTACGTATGGTTGTGATTACAATGTTTATATTGTGTTTAGATTTGGTTTTATATTATCCTTCCAAAAAAAGTTTGATGTTTATAATATTTTGATTTACCTTTGAATTTTGTTGTAACATACATCCACTTAAAACACAAGTAAACTCAAGAATTTACAAGAAGGTAAATAAACTTAGTAAACATGAGAGAATTTTTTTTTTTTTTTTAAACATTTGTATAAGCACAAGAATAAAGTATAACTTTTTCAGATAAATTCAAACTAGAATTCACATGTAATAGTAACTAGAATCAAGAGAATTCCTTACACTATTCATTTATATCACATAAGATATACTTAGCATAAATAATAGTTTTACCTCATAGGTTGATTGTCATAAACCATAACATGGAGTTCACTGCATCTGGAATGTTGATGTCAATTTACACGAGACTCAGTGAGTCTTCTGCTACAAAGGGAGAGCATCATCCTAGTTTTTTTCCTCCAACCGCGGACTCAAGTGGTCCCCCGCACACTACCTAACTGGTAGCACCTTGGCCCTTCATGAAGGGTATAGATATAAGGAGTTGTCAAGTTTCACCATCTAAATCCTAGTGATGTGTCCTACATAACTCAATCAACCATACAACTCTAGATCCCTTCTAGCTAAGTATGATCATTCTGATTGGTCATGCCATCTAGACACATATCTCTAACTTGTCTTAGAACTATCACAATTTGAAGTTTTAATTACTCTATTGGTACTCTAGACACAACTAGTCTATAAAGAAAACCATTCTAGCCAATCTAACGTAGAACTAATCCTTATCTAGGATATACATGTAATGTAAAGATTTAGGTATTTCAACCTTTTTAAGTCCCTTGTTGCATTCTTGCAATATCTAGGGTTTATGACTGCCATTTACTATCTAGATTCAACACCCAACATCTTTGATTCATTAAATTAAGTGTTGACATTATCATAGAATCCCTTAAGGTGATATACAGACTTCATGTCTTGTTCAATGGTTTTCTCAACATTTCACTGTCAATCAATATATATATGTACAATGTCAAATCTGACATAAGACTTATAGACTCCCTACATCCTCCTTGTTTCAATGTAATGCCCAAAAATTTCAACCAAAATACAGTTAAGGAAAAAACACAAATTTCAAATTTCGACCATAACCACTAACGTAACACCCAAAGGCTACTCCCTATACCTACACTTTATGAAATCATAACAACATCTGACCAATAAATTATAAGGACTCAACCATCTACATATTTGTTTTGACATTCAAGGTTGGGTTTCAAGTGGAGATATGGAATCCACATCACCAAGGTAGACTTTATTAGTTCCACGAACTCATCAATAATCACAAACTTAGATCAAGTCACAAGTTATGCAAATATAATATATATTTCAATAGTATCTTTAAGTAATAATAAGAGAACAAGCCTAGGGCCAGACCTAATTCCTCTGGGGCTCGTCTCTGATGGCCTTGCCTACGTATATAATTCGCAGAGGAATCGTAGTTTGACAACTAGACTTCAACCATCTCCCACATGGTTGGATAACAAGGGAAAATAATTATTAGGTTAAAATAGATGCCTTAACATCAACATCAACACAAACCCCTAACACCTCTCCACATAGTAATATTAGGTAATAGTAGTTCAAGGTCAAGGGTTACGTTTGAACCTACATATAGGATTTCCCAAGAATCTTCCAAAACTACAAAACAACAAACACAATCCTTATCTACCCCAAAACTCAATATTCAACCCTTATAATTGATAAAAATAAAGGAGAGTAAGAGAATGGAAATGGTCACATGGAAAACTTAACTATATATATATGACATGTTATATTTACTAATGTTGTAAGTATGGCTCATTGTCTTATATCTTGCATTAGATTTCAAGAACTATACTCCCATTTGTAAACATACAATAATCTCACTATTTCCGATATATAACAATCATAAGGGATGATGTATTCTAGATGAACAAGCCTATAATAATTAATTTTTAGGAGTAGTGTTAAAAGGATGGGACACATTAAATTAACAACTACGTACTCATATGTCATACACTTTTCAAACAAAGATTGGAAGAGACTCATAATAGGTTCTCCATCCCCTTTTACCTTCTACTTGAAAAACAATTAAAGCAACACAATGATATATAATAAGTTTCAATACCATTATTCTATGCATCATGTTCATTATCCATAGGATGAATACATAAATATGTTATACACTATATGCATCAAGTCAAGTCTATGATTAAATTTCATCTTTTAAACAATGCTAATAAGTTGAAGGAACCCCTTTAAAAGCATTATCTCTATGCCAATAATTTACATAGTAAAACATCTTATTGATAATTACTTATGTCAAGAACTATACACATTAACAATGTAACAAGACAATTTAAAATATAAAGAACAAAGGAAATAGTTCCCATAGAGTCGACGTTGTTTACTTTTATTAAATGACATCTTTAATTTATGGCATAGATAGTTACAATCGTTAGTAGATTAGATATATCCCTAGTACATTTATCCCTAATTATGAAGACAACTAGAATATACTAAAACCCATTGGTCCATTCCAAGTCTATCTTATTAAAGTTTGGGTCTACAATGATAATCATCATATTATTCTGTGTTGAGTAACAATAAAGTTTGGGGTCTTATAGAGATACAACCATGAGCCTTTTAATGACAACATAACTTTCGAGTTAACCATATCTGGTTATATACAAAGGTTGATCAATTATAAAGTTCTTAGAAATTTTTCGTTTCATCCAATAATCGAAGACACGACCATAACTTTCTAGAACCTCAACACTATATCACATATGAAATGTAAAAACTTCACAATAAGAAATAATATAAAAACAAATATAATCATAACCCCACTTTATTCACCTAATCTCCACTTTTATTTACTTATTTATTTTCCCTTAATTTTGAACTACTTGAAAACTATCTTTTATATATATATATATATATATATATATAATAAAATAGAAAAAAAAGTAACTAAAACTAATTTCGGGAAATTTATAAAATAAATAAATGCTATTTATTTTTTTTAAAAATATATCATACCTAAAATATTCCTTAAAGCTATGGAATCTTCTTGTCTTTAGTATATTCTAATTTTAAACTAATATAATCTCTTTCTAAGGGAAAGGGATATATTCTCCTTTCCTTAGTTGAAGGATTATGTATATATTTCATGAAAATGTTATTTTGACCAAAATCGAAGTCTTTTAACTTCTTAAAACGTATCATATTTCCAACGCCCACACCCATAGTGTTAGGCTCAATAAAAGTAATTTTTTTTCTATTGTGTTTTTATTTAAAAGCCTCAACTTTAATCGGTGAACTATTTTATTTCTCTACGCATTACTTTTGTTTTTTAGTGGAGTATTCTAAGGGTAGCTGAAAACATTATTAAGTGAAGAGTGCAAGACTTAAACTGTAATACAACCAGCATATATAAGAATTACTTCATTTACCATTGGTCTTTTGATTGCTCACGCATAAATGTTGTATTTTATTTCACAGGGAAAACCTAATCAATTCTTAAAGTTGGCTAAGGTGAGCAGTTCAACTGCAAGATGCAACACTCAACTAACCGATCATTTGCAGATTTGAGGAAGCATGATGATTTTCCAAAGGGACGCGAAAAGTACAGGAAAGGAAAAAATAGTGATTTCGGCACCTCTCTATTTGACAGAGCAACAGATATTAATATTTATTTGTTACAGAGATCATAAATTTCTTTTTGGGACAAAAACGACTACAGGGAAGCTGTCTCACAGATAATAATGATTATAGGACGTGCACTCAATGGTTTGGTAGACAAGTATGCAAAGTGCAGAAGCATAAACAAGGAACGTAAACTATTTGGCAGAGTGCCTCAAATGAATGCAGTCTCAGAGTTTGCAATGTTTGTAGGATATGCACAAAATGGATTTCTTGAGAAGGTCCAAGCAACTATCAAGCAAATGTAACTGACTCGAATAAATCCAAGTTCCACAATCTTTCTCATCATCCTACCTAGTGTAGTCCCAGCTGAGCTATTATTAAATAATTCACCTTATCAAAATAACCTTGTAACACACGTCTCCATAATATTTCAAATAAGGTTATAACCTAAGTGCCTTATCTAATTTGAATCACTTCCAGAAATACTAAAACAAGCATAACACTATGCAAGTAACTTCATACATAATACCAATCGTGGAGGCATGATTTGGAGGATACGTAGTGGTCAACATACCGGGCCACTATAGCACAGCACAGTGGAATGCCAGTCGCCTTCTACAATGATAGTGTCTCGGTCTAGACAATGAAACTCTCAGAAGCAAAATCCTTCTTCAATCTTGGCAACACGAACAAGAGTGGTGTCACTGCGGAATAGTGCAAAGCCCTCCTTTTCCTCACTGGAAAAGAATTTGCAAGTGCAGTCTTTGTAATTCCACCAGCAAAGCCTCCTTGGGTTGAACCCATTCACATCCTCTCCTTCAAGCCAAATATTGATCTCTAAAGGATGAATCAAATCCCCATTTCTTGTATGTTCAATAAAATTGTAACCTTTCCATCAACACCATGAATTCACAGCATCTGTTCCAATCCCCGATTGGTGTATCCCCCAAATGAAATGGCATCCCCAAAAATTTATAGGCAGCCAGTTGAGCCAGACGAGTCAACAACATAAAGAATTAAATGCCAACGAATCCTCCCTTCCTGGCGCGAAGGAGTAATGGCAGTTTTAAGTTTGCCATCTATTCTTTGTCTGGCAAGCATCTCATAGCCTGTGAAAACATCCTACCCTAAGAAAAAAAATCCCTAGAATGCTCTCCAATTTCTGTGTGTAAGACAGATGTTGTACAGGTAATAATAAAAAGTATTATGAACAGTGACATGCGAAAATCTTTGGCCCAGTGAAATATCTAGTGAGTGTCGGAAAATCATTAAGGCTCCGTAGAAATTTTTGGGAGATAATTAATTGCTACTTTAATATTATAGCCTCCTTTTGATGCATGCATGTGAGCAGTTCCTTTAGTCTTTGGGCGATGAGAAATAAAGTTTTGCATTAAATGTTGGCTGCTGGTTTTACCAAGGGCCAAGTGCAGCTTCCCATGCGCTACAACGACCCAATCCTCATTAATGCCCAACCCATACTTGTATACTAGTGAACCAGCTAACCAAGATCTCCAATCAAATTTAAACTCTGGTTAAATATGAGAATTCTCATTAAATTATTGATTATAACTAATATTGTTATTATTATTGTGATACTTGAGAAATCTATCGATGTTTCGGTGTAGGTTGAAAACAATATTATTATCATCACAATTTATTTGTTGCTTTATCAATAGTAATATCATTAAGGATTATGGGGTAATAGTAATACTAATAATTCAACTATTGAAAACATAACAACCTTTTTTGTATTAAAAGTTGATCCAATAGTAATATTATTGTCACCAATTCATGACAATGTACTATTTTGGTTTTATATATATATAAGGACGTCAATACACTATTCAAAATGATATCTAAAATTATAACTTCAAAACCTTTCCAATGATGTATAAGGTTTATCAAAAAGATAAAATCTTGAAACTATTCAATACCTTTAAAATACCTATGAATAGATATCTAATCACTACCATAATAAATATCGCATTAATACAACTATATGTAATTAATAACTAGTCACACAGTAAAATGAACTATACATAGTAACAAATGTTGAGTGAATAATTTATTTAACCAAATAAATGTCAAATCAAATAATACATATTAAAGAACAATAACTTGTTAGTTCAATTTATTTATTCTTTTACATATAACACTAATTAGCTCAACTAGAATGGCAAGTTCGTTAGCCTTTGTATGACATGCCTAAAACTATGTAGATCACATTGTTACCCAAGAAAATGTTAATTAGTTCCATGTAAGACCATGGATTATACTTCAACACCACTACCATGATTTTCAATTAAGCCTAATATATACTTGAAGGCAATACATACAAATAGCACAAATACAAATTGATACTACGTTCATTGTAATTTTGACAAACTATAAATTAATGCTTTAACTCAACCTATTATCAATTAAGTATTATCTTACATGATGCAAAAAACATTTGCTATTGAGCAGAGAAGGGTACCCTGGGTCCTTACATCTTAGGAGATGGGAAAATATCAGCTACCACTATTCATATTAATATAAATAAATATAGGCATGATTCCTTTTAATGAAAAAAAGATGGATGTTAGACAATTAATGGCACAGTTGAATGACAATCACCATTAAAAAATTAGAGTTATATATTTTCATGGATTCATTATTTTTCACAAAAGTTGTTGGATACATGCACCTAATACCAATGTCATGAGAATTGATAAAATGGGATTCTAGTGGACTAATGAAATGAATAAAATTTAGTTATTAGAGAAGAAGATGCTTGAATATCCTATGTTAGGTTAATTATATTTTGATAAGTTATTTCAACTTTATTTTAATGCAAGTGGGAATGCAATGAAGTTATGTTAAGAGGGGGCTATTCCTTATTTTGGTGAAAATTTTAAGATTGTAAAGAGATAATGTTTTTTGCTTTAAGATAAAAGGCTGGGAAGAGACCATCACCCTTTCATATTAATAAAATAAATTAATACATATGCATATGGATCTGAGCATCGGACTAAAATTCCATAGTTTGCATGCAAATCCCTCCACCAAAATATCAACTACACTAGGGTCCACCTTGAATCTCTCGGCCTCAGGCCCTTCTGCCACTACCTTGTCTTTCCTTGTAGGTTATTATGTTGGATTCTGTCCGGCCTTGTGAGCTTAGTTGAACTAACCATTTGAGACAAGTCATCTGCAGAAAATGAAAGCAATTTGTTCTTGACATACACATTCCCGATGAGTCTGGCTGGCCTTATCCAAATTAGGGGAGGCGTCCCATAGTCCATATCACACCAATGAGTCACCACTGGGGATACATGCCGAAGTAAATAAGTCACTCCAAGTCCATTTGGCAAGAACTTGCAAAATCAGGGAGACGTCCCATAGAAGACTCCAAGTCACACCGATAGTCACCCCGGGACCACATGCCGAAGTAAATAAGTCACACCAAAATGTATCCTTCACCGGCTGGTCGGTGAGACAAATACATATCGCCAAGACCACCACCTGAAACCTCCAACTTATATCGATGTGTATATCAAAGTAAATCAACGTGTAAGGTCGGCGAGACCAAAGGTCATTTGCCAAGACCTTACACCGATAGCTATAACTTATACCGATACACATCCTCCGCTCTTTTGGGTTGGCATGACATAACAAAGTTGTTGAAACCCCCTTCCGAGGAATCCAACTCTCACTGAAATGACCACTTAGGCACTGGTCGGTAAGACAAGAGAAGATCGGGGATACCTCAACCCGATAGCCACAACACATGCCGATAAAGTTCCACCCGCCAATGTGATCGCCGAGACATGTGAGAAGTCCTGTCGACCACCGGTAGGATCAAATATGGAAGTTTCCCGTGCCATGAAAACCTCAAGTTGTTCGACAAAGTCAAACTCGCCCGAGATTCCTTGTTGAAAAATAGAGTTGGGACAAGCGCGATGGGAGACCTCACCCCGATAAGACCGACTCTCATTGATGAGTACCTTTTGTATCGGTCGGGGAGACAGAGGTCCATTCGGCCAGACTTCCCCCCGATAGTTCCAACTCCTCCCGATGTAAGCCCCTTCTGAACGGTCGGTAAGACATGTGAGCTTCGCTATGACATCCCTCCGACCACCCTCTGTCTGGCTGAGATGTATATTCCGCTGGCCGGTCGGTATGACAAATAAAGCTCGCCAAGACCACACAGCGAAAGTGTTGACTCCCCCAGAAGAGTATTCCATGATTATGCAATTGTAAGGTCGGCGAGACCAAAGGTCACTCGCCGAGACCTTACGGTGATAGCGCCCTGTCAGCCCAATCTGTATCCTCCACCATCCGGTCGGTATGACAAATGGAAATCGCCGAGACCACTGCTCGAACATAAAACTCATTCCAATAGAAAATGTATATGCATCCGATCGTCAAGACAACAGTGAAGTCCTGCCAACTGCCCAGCCCTTGCACGCAGGTGAAATTTAGTACATGTTTGATATTTGAATGCACCCCCCATTTTGGAAACACCTTAATCGCCATGAAGAGCTTGCTTAGACAGCTCGTCCGCCACTACATTCCCTTCCCGGTAGACGTGGTTGATTTTGAAATCTTCCAGATCATCAATTAAGGTTCTAATGCTAACCAGCCATCTATTAATCTTCCAGTTGGGGGCTGAATTCTGGCGAATGGCATTTACGATAATCAAAGAGTCTCCCTCCATATGTAACTTCTTCACTCTGAGCTCCTTACCCAGTTCTAAACTTCTCAATGCTGCTCTCACCTCTGCGATATTATTTGTTGCTACTCCAATGTGCTCCCTGCGCTCAGCAATAATTCGACCTTGCTCATCCCGTAACACAACCAATCCCGCTTGGCCCCGGGTTGCCACTGGAGGCACCATCGAAATTTATCTTGATCCATCCTGGATCTGGTGCTGACCACTTGACTCCCTTTCGGGGATCCACCAGTTGTTCTGATCTTCTGATTCCCATCAGCTTTGGGACCGCTAGCCCTTCAAACTTTTTGGTCATCTCGCTGTCCCAGCTCGAAAAGACGTTATTTTTCATGTTGAAGGATCTGACTGCAGAGTTCACCACTTCTACAATAGAGGCTTCAATCTTCTTGGCTAGCAGCTCTCTTGGCATCCCCTGTTGCTTGAAGATTATGTGGTTCCTTTCCTTCCAGATTTCCTAGATTACTATTGAGGGGGTTACCTGCCAAATACACCCAAAGAAGTCTTGTTTTTTGATGACGGGCCAGCTAACGAACCAATCCACCAACTCCTGAGGAAGGGGGCATGATAGGTTCAACTTAGCTCGTATGGAGTTCCAACAAAACCCCGCGTATGGACAGGCCAGCAGGAGGTGGTTCACATTTTCTACATGGTTCTTGCAAAGAGGGCATCTCCCAGGTCCACTAATCCCAAATTTGGCCAGGCGGTCTTGTGTTAGGATCTTTTTTTGAATTGCCAACCAAGAGAAGACTCCTGCCTTTGACATGCCGAATTTTCCCCAAAGAAGTTTCTTCGGCCAATGTTTGTCATCCTCAATTGCTTCCCCTATCCTGTATCCAACCTTCACTTTGTATTCCCCATCCTTTGAGGCGCACCACTTAATCCTGTCTTCATCTCCTCAAGCCGTCCACGTTCTGTATTTCAAAATGTCTTCCAAAATCGCCTTCTGAGCCTGGGGGGCATTTAACTCTGACAGTGATTTCCACTTCCACCTCCGTTGACCATTTTCACCTACGAACGACCCATAGTTAAAAACTTTTTTTCCCCAAACATGGCTTGTTTCTTCGCGAATATCATCCATATGTGGAAGATACTTGAGGGCCGGGTATCCCTCCCATGAATCCTCCTAGAATGCTGCCCGCCTGCTGTTGTTTATTTCCCATGTGATATGTTTTGTCACAATGTCTCTGCATTCTAATATGAAGTTCCATATTGCTGAGCCCCTTGGGGGATTCTGAATGGTGAGTATTCTAGCTGCCTCATCCGAGTCAATGTATTTCTTCCTCAGAATTTGAACCCAACGCTAGTCCCCTTTGTTGTAGATGTACCAAACAAGCTTCGCACCCATTGCCAAGTTCATTTGGCGTAATTGTTTCACTCCAGCCCCTTTCACCCCTTGAGGTTTACATACCTTGTCCCAAGCCAACAGTGGGAACTTCTGTGTGTCACTTGCGTCGCTCCACAAGAATCTCCTCATGAGCTGTGTCAAGCTTTCTTCAGTAGCTTTGGGTAATTTCATGCAAGACATTGAGTAAACCGGAATTGCCGAAAAGATAGCCTTTAACATCATGACTCTACCGGCCGAGGTGAGCCATTTCCCCTTCCAGTTCCCCAGTTTCTTCCTGCAATTGTTTAGTACTGATTCCCAATAACTTGCCTTATTTACCCCTACAAACAATGGCATCCCTAGAAACTTTCCAGGGAAGTAGGCTATTTTCAGTCCCAGGATATTTGCTAGGACCCTTTGAAGACTCGGCTGGACATTGAGGAAGAAGACATCAGATTTCCGCCAGTTTATGCTCTAACCCGAGGCTGCCCCATACTCGCTCAACAGTTTCTTGATGCATCTAGCCTCCACCCTGGTTGCAGCCCCAAACAATATAGTATCATCTGCAAATTGATTGTGTGTCGATTTGTCTATTCCCGGGGCAACTTCTATACCCTTCCACTTACCTTCGGTCCTCAAATGTGATATGCTTCTACCAAGTGTTTCTACCATGATGATGAAAAGGAAAGGTGACAGAGGATCACCTTGTCTGATTCCTCTTGAAGATTCAAAGAAACCTTGTGCTGCACCATTTACTAGCACTGAGAATTTGGGTGAATTGATGCATCCCCTTACCCACTCCACCCACTCTTGTCGAAAACCAAACTTTTTCAACACTTCCAATAGAAATTGCCGATCCACCATATCGTCTGCCTTGAGAATGTCCAGTTTGATGATCATACTGGGAGCTCTAGTCTTTCTTGCTGTATGAATTGTTTCATGTGCCACTATAATGCCTTCGAAAATTGATCTCCTTGGGGAGAAACCACTTTGCTCCTCAGAAATAATTTTCTTGAGAACCTTCTTGAGCCGATTAGCAATGATCTTCGTTATTATTTTATAAATTGTGTTGCAGAGAGAGATTGGTTTGTAGTCTTCGAAGTTCTGCAGGTCTTTCTTCTTGGGGATAAGTGTAATGAAAGTATGATTAAAGGCCCCCAACACTGTGGCCTTTTTCCTTGATTCCTCGATAGCCTGATGCACATCCTTACTAATGATATCCTAGAAGTATTGAAAGAATTTGGCAGAGAAGCCGTCCGGTCCAGGAGCCTTATCAGCACCAAGCTGAAAGGTGGCAACCTTTACTTCCTCTAGGCTGATCGGCTTGTAGAGCTTCAGATTGTCTTCTCCGCTTATTAAAGATGGGATCCGGTCCAAGAATTCCTCTCTTTCCCTTTTGTTATCCGCAGCAGCCCGATTGAGGATTGATTGAAAATACTGGACTGCTGCTTGATTCACCTCTTCTGTGGAATTTGTGCTCGAACCATCCTCCTTTACAACTTCGGTGATGCTTTTCTTGGTCCTATTAGTGATTGCCGTTCTGTGGAAGAACTTAGTGTTCTTGTCCCCTTCTTTCAGCCATACTTCCCTAGATTGCTGCCTCTAAAAGGTCTCTTCCCTTGCCATGATCTCCTTCAGCTCTACTTTAAGCTTTGATTCCAGCTCATAGTCATTCCCATCCATTCCACTTTGTATCACCTTTTCATTTAGCTTGGACAGATCTCCTTCAATCCGCTCTTTCTCCTTGAAGATATTGCCGAACTTCTCCCTATTCCAGTCCTTCAATCTGTTTTTGATATGTGCCAATTTTTGTCTGAGTGTGTACATATAAGTGTGATTTCCCCCTCTTACTTCCTTCCACCATGTTTCCAACAGTTTAGTTAATGATGGGTCCCTGAGCCACATGTGCTCGAACTTGAAAGGTATGCCACCTTTTGGTATCTCAGGCCTTATATACAATTGAACCAGGAAGTGATCTGAGCCAGAGAAAGGTAGGATGCTAGCTTCAAAGGAGTCTGCCTCTGGTCCCCAATTCCAACCTAGGAAGAATCTGTCCAACTTTTCTGCTATATGGGTGAAGCCTTTTCTCCGGTTAGTCCATGTGTATTTACCATTCTTTGTATACACTTCCCTGAGCCCCCAATCCTCCATAAAAGCCTGGAAATCCAACTGTACCCTTGACAGAGTTTGAGAGCCCCCCTGCTTCTCAGAGTTGTCCAGGGTGGCATTAAAGTCTCTGCCCAAGATTATTTGTGTCCCATCTTGCATCTGCATCCAGGCCCCAATCTCTTGCCACAACTCCCTTTTGGTGTTGGTTGGTGTTGGTCCATATATATTGACAATTAGCAAAAACTTATTTTGACTGAGGATCCTGCATTGGACCGCCATCCAGTTCTAGATTCTCCACTACCACCCTGCATTGTAGGAATAGAGGATTCCACAACAATCCTAGTCCTCCTGAGGCCCCTGTTGATTCCACAAACAATCCTTCCCACTGCTTCCAACTTCTCATTTTTATTTGTATATCTTCTCTTCCCCATTTGGTTTCTTGTAGCATGACTAATTCTGCCTTGCTCTGATCTATTTGACGCTTGATTAAGCACCACTTGCTAGGGGCGTTTAAGCCCCTAGTGTTCCAAGTAATTAACTTCATACCTCCTCGGGAAGGACTATCTCCTTCCCGCTTCTCAGCTTTCTCTGCCCCTTAGCACTGGCTGCCATTTCTAATTTGGCTTTATTGGATTTGGGACCCCTTTTCTTCTTTGAAGCTAGATTTGGCTTTTTCAACTTTGATTGTGTTTGCTCAATTGTTCTTTCCTCCAGGATCCCTATTTGATCTATCTCAGGACACCCTTCCTCTTCAGTTTCTGAATCCTCATCTTCCAGCTCCTCCAAGTCATAGTTTGGGTTAGACTCTGTAGCTTCGATGAGAGCCCTTGGGGGATCATTCTTGATTTCTGCATTCCATTGTTGGTAGGGATAGTGTGCCCGCTCTAGTTGTGAGTCCAGTTCGTTGTCAGACAGCTGGTCTTGAGGCATCTTCATTAACTTATCTTTGTCCTGCGTTGTGTCCGCACTTCTTCGTCCATCACTTGCATGCTACTTACTACCCTTAGAGCTACTGTTGATTCCTTACCTAGCATGTCGCCTCCCACGACTCCCATGGCCTCCCACATACATTCCGTATTGAGACAGGCCACCTCCTCTCCACACATTTCTATCACAGTTAAGTATCTGCCAACTTTTGTGTTGCCCGCCTCTCTTGATTGCCAGTCCAACGCCCAACAGTCCATCATATGGTCGTGCTCCTGCTGGTAACTAACCTTTGAGTTGTTTTCTTGCTCTGGGTGAACCACTCTATCTTCCCTATAAAGTTTTTGGGTGAATTTGTTTGCCCTGTCAGTCCACACCACCCCATTACATTCCAATTGTCTGTGTGAAATTGACTTGCACAAGGGGCATAGAGACAACTGATCCTCTCTTTCAATCTTTAATATGCACGGTCCCGCACTAGTGGGGATCTCAATCTGTGAGGGGAGATTTTGGGGCATAGAAATCCCCAAACACATTCTAATGTAGGCCCCCTTGCATCTGTCGATCAGGATCTCATCTATGGATCTTAGAGTGCCTAATTTATTCCCCACTGCTTTCATAAGACCCAATTCCCAGTATTCAGAAGGCATGTCGTATATTCTTATCCATACCGGTCCCTCCTGTAGCATATGATCCCACGGGTTAAAATTCAGATACCAATCCACCAAATGGAAGCCAACACTTTTCCAGTAATGTGGTTCACTATTGAGAGTGTCCCATTTCTCCGCTGGTGTCGGGAAGATAACCAAGAAGTAGTCGTTTGCAAGGGCCCCGATTTGAATCCTGCCTCCCCACTGCTCGAAGCACCAATTTTCAATCTCTCCAGCCCTGCTCTTGCCGCCGCCCCACTTAATGAACAGACCTAATTGCTTTAGTTTGTCTGTTTCATCTTTGATTCTCTGCCATTCAATCGGAATGAGGAGCGGTGTATTAGGGTTTGCAGTCTTGCCTCTTTTTTCCTTAAATCCATGAGGGTCCATGCCTCGCCCTTCCCAATTCTGATCCACTCGATTCTTATCCCTTATTCCACCACTTACAGTCTTGTTATTACGCCAATCGCTGTCTCTGCCCTTCCATTAGGTTTGTTATACCAAAACCTGCCATTCCGAAGTTTTCCCAGACCCCTACCATGATCCGTAGGTTGTTCTTTGCCAAGGTTTTTGAGTGCCTCCATTTGGTGCCAACGGTATGTTCTAGGGCGTAGCCAGGGTAACTCCGACCTCCTATACTTCCCGGGGATTTACCAGTTTTCCTTTCTCTGCTTCCGTCAAAACCTCCCCCCTTTTCTCTGTAGTAGGGGTGACATTTGTCCACCCATGATCCGTTTGCAAACACCCACTGAGGGTTGTGCCTCCGCCCTACCGGCTCATGTGCGCGGCTTTCACTGCGGTCTTGCTTCCCATTTATCCGACCACGCTCCTACTCCTCCGTTGCCTCTGCTCCTTATTGCCATTTTCATTTTTAATTATACTAATTATTATTATATATTATAAATTATTGTTTTTTTATATTTCACATTCCATTCCACAAAAAAAATTCCTACTTCATGCCCACTAAATAGCCATTTGTAGTGGACCCCTATCAGCTAATCATTGCATTCTTGAGCATGCAACTGTTGGTATTTCTGTGTTCTAATAACCTAATATATTCATTGATTTTAATAAAGATTAAATTTCCAACACTAATAACTTAGATCCAATGCAATCCCAAGGAATTTTGAGAGAGAATACTAATTTGAGTTTTCAAAAATTGTAATTTCCCATCTAAATCTAAATATAAATGTTAGCACTTTTCTATGGGTTTTCTTTATTCTCACAATTTGACCCATCATGATCTTACACTCACTTATATCTAATTTTTGACATTAAAGAGAGACAACATAATAGAGTCCAATAGTTTCAAGTATATATTAACCTATATATAAAATATATCAAATTAAACATCATAACAACATATTTAAAACATGACCAAAACTAGTAGTTGTGTGTAGTGGCATGCAACGATGAGCCGATAGGTGGAGGGGAAGTCTAAATGCCAAGGATGTGTCAAGAAATAGGAGGAATTAGAGAGAGGGATGCTAAAAAAAATCTCAGAGAGAGCATAGGATACTTACATATTTGGACGTGGGGAATGATAAGTTGTATTTTAAGTGTAATATGGAACATTGATTTTGTTGTGTTTCATTTTATTTCTCCTATGTGCAGATATGTATGTATGTTGTAGAAAATTCAAACAACATTGATACATACCGATACATTCTTGGAATGATAAGTCATATTTTAAGTGTTAAATGACACATTAATGCCACCATTGTTCACAGTGATGGACAATGTATTTCCCCTATGTGTAGATATGAATGTATGTCATAGTAGATGCAAACAACATTCATACATAATGATCCCTATGTTAATTGTGTTGGGACATTCTTGGGATGATAAGATATATCTTAAGTGTTATATGGAACATTAATGCTACCATTGATCATAGTGATGGACAATGTATGCTCTTGGTTTGTTGTTTTGTAGGAACATAGAGTGTAAGCTAATGGAAGTTAGT
This sequence comes from Sequoia sempervirens, assembly GCA_007258455.2. Classification (NCBI taxonomy): domain Eukaryota; kingdom Viridiplantae; phylum Streptophyta; class Pinopsida; order Cupressales; family Cupressaceae; genus Sequoia; species Sequoia sempervirens. Next base: position 108,409,222 of record VDFB02379711.1, read on the forward strand.
CTACATGTAAGCAGAAGAAGGTATGTAATAGCCATGAATAGTAACGCCTGAGAGAGATCTACTGACCACATCTAAAAATCCTTGTGGCATCATTAATAATCCTTTTATGATCCCATTACGCTAAGATAGTAGGGAATATATAAGGTTCTGATACATGTACATTATGTCAAAAGGATAATAGAATTATTTGAAAGCTTAGAATATTATTGGTTTGGAATAGGACATACAAATGTCAAATAATTATATTTACATAAGTCATGCACAACCATAACAATAAAGAGATAATTTCCCCCACAAATTTATGTTGATGCTAATCAAAAAGTAGATTGATAAAAAAAATTAAACTATATTTTTTTATTTTATTTCTAAATCTGCCTTTACTTGTGATCGGAATATATCTTGAGAGATTACTATTGCATGTAATTATTTATTTCACCATTGTGATTGATTTTGCAGTCACTATGATTATTCTCAAAGGCTATTTATAACACATTACTTCCTCAAAATCCCCATTATGTGATTTAAAAAATCAATAATTTCAAGATCATAACATAAAGTTTAACCATTATCAATGCATTCCTTAATGGTAAAATCTTTTAATAGTTCAGACTCCTTAAAACCAAAAATTAGAGTAGTCAATAGAGCCTGGGTGAAAGCCTTCTAGCAATTCTAACTTCATAGAAGATCTAATAGTGTGAAAACATCCACAAAACTCATGAAAATAAGTTGAGATGAAAGATCACTGACTAAGGCATTACTATCTTATGTGAGACGTGATTTTTTGGCTTCGGTATGTTCTACAAAAATGAAAGGAAAATGTGAAGTTTAGTTGATGAACATGTTTCATTGATAGAAAATATCTAAATTAGGAAATATAAAGAGTTGTATAATTTATAACAAATAATATGTAATGTACCTACAATAGAAGGGATCAAATAAATAAGATGTAGGTAGACCTTGTGCACACAACAGAATGTGGTATGGACACAACAAAACAAGGAATCCTCTCCACCCTACCATTGGGTCCTAGAGCCTCATGGGCTCTCACCAAACCCCCAAGCAAGGACATAAATTGTCCACCACTTTGATCAATGGTGAAAGTAATGTTTCGACACCTAAAATTTTTCTTCAATTGAAATCAATGTTATACATTTTTAAAAGTATATATAGTTGTATCATTTATCACAAGTAAATTGATATGCAATTGTGAAATAAGAGATGGAATACAGGACATATAGCCTTACCTTGTGTAGACACATGAAATTAGCATAACATCACATTCATCCACTCATTAAATCAAATTCACGTTCATCCATTCATCAGGTAAATCAAGTTCATTTATTTCAATCTTCTAAGGTCATTTATTTAAATTAACTAAATTAACTTTATTTAATTTAAGCCTATCATAATCCTTTTAATTAAATAAATCAAACCTTTATTTATTTAAAACTGAAATCACCTTTAATCTCCCTTTTATTTAATTTAAATCCAAATATTTAAGTCAAATGGGTCAAAAGCATCTAATCATCATCTAAGTTAATCTAATCCTGATTAACCTAATCTAATCACCCATCACATCCTCTAGCTTTTCCCACTTGCACAAATAAATCAATTTATTGATTTATTAATTCATCATTTTCCATCAACATGGCATCTTTGAGGAATATTCCCTCAAATGTGAATTAAAAAACAAGTTGACATGCACATCCAACAAAGCATTTATGAGCTCTTACATGGCTCTTACATGTCTCGTTCGAAGGTCAAAATTAGCATTTAACTCTCAAATTCAAATTTGAATCTCCCCCTCTTAGGCACATTGACCAAAACTTGCACATTCCTCAACCTCTCACATTTGGACAAGTGGCATCTTGCCATTGGTTGGTTTTTAGTCCCACATCCTCCATGTTCGGCATTCGTCTATCATTTTATTCCTTAAATAGAGATCATCCCCATTGTTTTACTCCTCCACAACTCCACAACTTGATCCACAATCCTCATGCAAAGTTACTCTCTTTAGTTGAGAGCTAATTTTGCATCATCCATTATCATTTGCATCATTGATTTGTCAAGGGTTGGGAAAGGGTCACTTTTCACAACAAAGTGACACCAATCCACTATGGGATAGGTATCCATTATGCTTTTTTATATTCTTAATTATTTGTTATTTACATTGTGAGATATGATGGATTATTTCATAGGAGCGCTATAGTATTTGCATAGTTTGAACTAGCATGCTAATGTGTTTTGAAGTTTAAGCTATTTTGCAGATTTGTGGTGTTCACATTATGGCACCCATCGTGGTAATTTAAGCATTAGACTTTAGTTCATTAAGATTTCAATTTTAGCATTCAGATTTAGATTAAATTTCGTAGCATTCAATTTTATTTGGTAGAAAGTTTAAAAAAAGAAGCAATAACGCGCTCTGCTTATGATTTCAGTTTCATTAGCTTGAGAGTTTTCTTTCTTTTCTAAGAGGCATCTTGTCCAAAATTTCACACAATTTCTCCATGCTACCATATTTTGTGTACATGTCTGCCATAGCACTACAATCACAACATCTGATAAAAAGTCTATCAAAGAAATTTTGATGCTATAGGTAAAGAGTCAGAGGGTATGAGTTACCAGGAGTTGAAAGGTATTCTCATTAGCTTTACTTTGACTTTCGGGACTCTTCCTACAAGTAGAAACAACTTGGGCTGTGTGTATTCCCTAGTTGCTTATTTCCATTGCTTTTGTTTTTTTTTTTAAATGGCCTCCTATTGACCAAAATGGCAATGGTGGTTATGAAGGAATGAATCTTCCATTAATTACTCCTAGTTGGAAGTTGCTTTACTGCAGTGCCTATTACAATGCAATCCCTTTCATATTAAGGCAATGTTTGTCACTGTCCAAAGTTTTTAAGAAATTTTGCAGTTGAAGTAAATGTCATTGTCCAAAGTCTTCAAAAACTGTTCATCAAATCCAACCAACGCATATCCTGTAATTTCTTATTTAATGGCTAAACACATGCCCAAGAAAGGTGCGGAATTTTCCTTTATACCTACCGTTTGCATTTTTTAAAGTCCTTGAGCCTTTTCACTAAAGCTATTTTGGGCATATCCTACAAACGTTGTAGTCCATGAGATCACATCTCTTAAGTCATTCTATTGATTATTTCATGTTCCTTTTCTATGCTTCACATTTTGCATGAGTGCCTGCTAATTATGGTTGTGGAATTCGGCTTTACACAAGCCAATTATTTTATTGGAAAGTTTCTTAAGCCTCTTTAACAATTCCATTTTGAGCATATCTGACAACAGCTGGCATTTGATAGTAGTTCTTTGAAGCCATTTTGTCAAACAATTCACATACCTTGTCTATGCTTCACTTTTCTTAACAACAATCTTTCAATACAATTTGTGCCTCCCATTCTAGCACAGGTTGCGAGGATTCTTGTCAAAGATTGCATAAGGTGGCTTTACACCAGCCAACAACATTTTCTTGAAGTTTCCTATGCCTTTTCAAACAAATCTATTATGCGTGTATATCCTGCATCTATTGTGTTCCAGGAGATAATGTTTTTTTAGGCATCTTGTCAAATGGAACCGTATCCACTTGGAGCACAAATCGTCTAGAGAAATATCAAAAGATTCTGATAGATCGGAAGTCATGAGGAACAATGGAATACAACTTTAAACCTACCAACTGCATATAGTTTGAAAGTCTTTTTGAATAGAAGAATTTGGTTTTACACCTGCCAATTAAATAGACTTGAAACTCTTTTAAGTCCATTAGTCACTACCATGAATCACTGGTAGAGTAAGGCTTTACACTTTGCAAATGCGTTGCCTAAAAGAGTCTTAGAGCCCTTTCTTAAATATTTTTGAATTTGGATTTATTCCTCCTAATCACATTTGTCTGAAAGTTTCTAACTCCTTTTTCAATAAATCCATTAAGGCGATCAATGGCATGCCATGAGACAAAATTTCTTTGAGGATTTTTGTCAAATGGTTTAGGCCCCTAATCTAAGCTTCCACACACTGCATGTATATTAATATTTGAAATAGGATATGTGTTGTCAAACAGTTTAACATTTGAAATCAACTTCTTGTCTACATCAATCATTTATGTCTTTTCTCTCGCTGACATCTTTATTATGACAGCGCCGTCCATTTATGGATTTTCTTTTCTTCGTAGACTAAATCAATTTGAAATAACTGCATCTGAAATACAAATCCATTCTATGCATATCTAGTAGGAATCATATCCCATGTGATCATGTTTTTGTGAGTCTAGGAGGATGCTAGTCAAATGTTATTGGGCGCCACTCTACACTTTCCATTTGCATTAGTTTGAAATTTACTCACATGCTATTTAAGGTGCAGCTTTACACTTACCAAATACCTTTGCTCAAATGTTTTTAGAAACCTTTACCTATTTTTTTTCTTCATTCACCTGCCAAACGAATTTTCTTGAAATCTATTTTACATGCTTTACACCTACTGAATGAAGAGACTTGATAAAAAAATATAAGTCGGTCTTATTGTACACAATTGTGGCCTTAGGTGCCATAGAAAATGATATTTTAGAAAATCATGATAGAAGAAAAAGAAGAAAACATCCTCTGTGTGGCATGTGTCACTTAATGTGGACTTTTTTGACAATAGAAAGATATCACTATCTACTATCAATAAATGCGCCTTCGCTTGAAAATTTCTCATGCCTTTTCTAAGTGTTGTGGTAACTTTGGTGATCTGAGAAGAGTAATGTCCTAATGACCTAACTAGTTTCTATGGTTCTGGAGCTTTGAATATATTATTCAGCTGACTTTGGAAATTATATGATAATAGACTTGAAGCTTCCTTATAATTGCATCTGTTTGTGCATAGCTTATTGTTACCTTCTCCTACTTCGTCTTCTATTTGGTTCCAAGGAAAGTAGAGCACACACTTTATTTTACATTGTTTTCTTCAATTTTTGTGGTATAGTTTTTCTTAGTTACTTATTTTGGTGGATATTTCGATGCTAACAATTACTATCTAACAACAACACTATTTGATGCACTATCACCAACCAGTCTATTGAATCAAGAGATAATATCAATAAAAAATGATCATTTTTTATTTTATTTTATTGTTGTTGATTTGATAGGCATGTCATTAGAAGGGAAATGCCTTGTTTTCATTCATATGACTATGTGAGGTGACAAGGTGATACTCTTCTGTGGAGTTAAACAAAAAGGGGAGTTTTCTTGACATTTAATTAGTTATCATTCTATTCTCAATGCTATAAATGGTTTTGTAAATTGATGGTATAAAGTTCTAATATATGAATGTTTTTTTTTCAATTATTTTGCAATATGAATATCACATGCCAAAATTTTCTTATCTTATTAAATTAAATCTTATTTGTAACAGGAAAAGCAAGAAGGAGGGATTTTTGTTTGTTCAAGGATTTTTTTTTGCATCAAGAAAGAAACAGTGGTTTTGCTCAAGCATTGGAATAAGGTGAAAGCTAGATTAGAGTAAAGAAAAATTGAACATTGAAATTTGGAGTTGATAAAGCATTTTTTAATGCTTGGAGATTCCACCTTATGCCTTAATTTTCTATTTTAGGCTAACTCATTTGGTTTTGGGCTTTAAAACAAACATTTCAAAATGCTTGGAGATTTCATCGTATGCTTTAATTTTTTGTTTTAGGCTAACTCGCCTTTGGTTTTGGGCTTTAAAACAAACACTTCGAAAGATTTCAATTTTCATTGCAAAGGAGTTAAAATGAACTTTAGGCAAATTGACTAAATTTTGTTTGAGGTTAACAAATTGAACAAGGAAAATCTCATATCTCATTTTGGTGCTTTAAAAATGAATCAAAATCATTGCTTTGTGGATTTAAAATGAACAAGTGTAACTTTGTTTTTTGTGATTGCTTACTTAAACTAACATCATCAAAAAGGACATATGCATTTCTCTCATGCTTTACAATGATTTTGAGAATCAAAAGGTCTTTTTGATGATCTTAGATTAAGATAAAGTGATCACCTCCACACTTCATTTTGGGTTTAAAATTGAACAAAACACTTTGCGAGTGTCAGTAAACCTACTGCATATGTTATCCCTTTGTTTCTAAATGAAGGTTGATCGAACTATGAATATGTTTGCTCACTTTTTCTATCTTAGAGGGCCTACAGCAGGAAAAGTACTCACCCAGGGGAACGACTCAACCGATAACACTCTAAAGCCAAGAGTATTTCCAACCGGGATATAAATGTGGGTATTGGAGTAAACGCCAATATCACGCGATTGGCTCTGATGAGATGGATCGGAAAGGGGACTCTCGCCGTATGGGTCAATCTCCCTGGCTTGAGTAGGGTCCTAATTAAAACCCATGTTTAGAATTTCAAAATCATAGTCTGTTTGTTGAATTTTGAATGGTGTTTAAAAGGCTGGCCCTACTTTCTGATTCTTTTAGTAAAGTGAAAGCCTTCTGTGGGAGTTTCATGGGTGTTGATTCTTGGCTACCTTGTATAAGTGAGTGTCGTGGAGGGGAGCCAGTGGGGTCAAGCATCTAACCATTCGCTAAAGATAAGTGTAGCTCGACTTGTCCAAGTGGGGGATCAAACAAGGCCTTTTCATGTATCCAGGGATTGTGCTTTGTTCTTGGTTACAAAATGCTTCTGTTTGATCTAAAAATATTGGAAACCAACATTCAACATGAGCATCAAATCTCAAACCCATTAGGAGAAACAAATATCCTTGAATGAATTCACGTGTTATTGCTTACCCTTGGGATTTTATCCTTAGAGGTTTCTAGGCATTTGGATTTCATCTCAATTTTCTCCTACTAAGGTCAACATTAGGTAACATTTGCCTTGATTTCCTCAATTTCCACATAATGCATTTTGTGGTATGCAAGAAAATTAGGACATTGGACATTCAACTTGAGAACTAATCAAGAAGTTTTTTAGGTTAAAAGAATCCATTAAGCAAAGATTAAGTCAATTCGACCCCACACATATGCTTGTTTATCTTTTTATCATCTTTTGAGCAAACATTGGTCTCTTTGTTTGAATTAATTTTAGAGAAAGGCATGTTCTTCACTATCTTGGTCTCATAAACAAGTCCTTCCTAGGTTCATTTAGTATCAAATCAAACACTTCATCCAAATTCCAAACATCTATCAAAATCCATCCCAAAAACAACTTTGGAGCTTTGGAAACATCATTCTAGACTTAGGTAAACCATCAAAATAAAAATCACCTTGTTTAGTTAGGTGTATGGGAATGCATCCTTTCTCATACATTTAATTGAATTAGCAATCCTTTGAACAATTTCATCCTAAATATCATATCCAATATCTTAGGGTTTACAGTTCATTATCCAAATCAAACAACGTAAAATCAATCCCTAAGTCTAGCATTGATACAAAGTCCCTAAATGTTCAACACTCATATCATTCACCCCTTTTCATCCTTTCTTCATCTCATCATTGTCCCAACACCTTAGAGGTCACTTTTACAACAAAGATCAAAACACAAGAGGAACATGGAATATAAACTTGATCCATACATCATGAGTAATCCAAGTCAACCAAACTATCAAAGCCTTACAATGCCAATTGATTTTCAAAACTCACATTTATACGATCCATACATGGGATCATTATCTCCTACAAACCTCAATGACACAACAAATGTGAGTATGCCCAATCTAAATTTTGGAACACCTTTCCTCATGGTAGATTTAAATCTAATTCCAAACTTACAAGTCTATCCATCAAACAATCAATGCACGAGTCTTCAAACGACCAACATCATCCCACCAAATCCATACATGCCAAAAGTGAATATACCAAGTACAAGATTACTAGACATGAATCCACACTTGGAAAAATTTGTGCTAAATATGTCTGCGAATCATACAAATATTTTTCAAAGTCCAAACAAGATGTTAATGACTCCGTGTATTAATCCAAGTCAAGGTAACACCATGCAAAATCAAAGTTACCTAAATCAAGGCAATGTGATTCCCAACACCAACAATGTTGAATTTCAACCTATCATGCCAAATCTGAACATCATCCCAAATCAGAACATTGTCCAAAATCAATTTTTCCATGATCCCATTCAAGAACCACAATTATGCATCCCAAATCTGCTTGAACAAAAACCAAATCAACTATATCAAGGGAGTCAAGATTGAAATCAAGATAAAATTTGGCGAGATCAAATTGCAACACTTACCAAAATAGTTGAGTCATTACGCCAAGAGACATCTCCACACCCATTACCCATATCAACATCATTCTTTGGTTTAGGGCTTCCCCTTTACCTAGAACCAGTCACTCCATCCAAATCAATCCACCTAACACCAATCAAGCCATCATATCAAATCCTTTGAATATACCATCGACATCACACCAATAGATGGTATCTAATCAAATAACAACATCAATCTCAAAAACTCAAAATATGGTCTCCCAAGGACCTATCACCTCAGTCATTCTGACCATTCCTATCACCTCGATCACTTCAACCACCCCTATCACATCCATCATATCTCAAACCCTCATGATCACTCCAAATGTATCTCAATGACTTGTCACCACATCCAACATGATTCCAAATCCACCACCACCACCATTCCAACCAAACACATCAAACCAATATAGTATTACATTTCAAGCTGCTCAATAGGCTACTTATCAGAAGGCATACCAACAAAATCAAAACCGACAAGCTGCACAACTAGTTGCTCAGCAAGCTGCACAAGCTGCTCAAGTTGCCCAAGCCACACTCCAAGCCAAAAAAGCATAAGCCCAGGCTCAAGTGCAAGTGCAAGTGCAAGCTAAAGCCCAATACCAAGCCCAACAAGCAAATGTTGTTAAAAATCCCAACAAAATGTTAATGACTCCATGTATCAATCCAAGTCAATGATCACATAATCAAGACCTATCCATCAACGAACACATGGACGATAATTCTACCTCATCCAAAGATCAAATCAACATACATCAGGAGTCACTTTTTGATCATGATAAGAATCCTTCAACAATATCTGACAATGATCCATTTAAAGGAGTGTTAACATTATTTGATCCTGTAATCAACAATCCATCGACCAATGATCATGTTGAAAATCTCTCTACATCACCTAATAAGTTAGAGGACATATCTAAAAAAATTATTCCAAAGCATGATCAACATCTCCCACCAGAGTCTAGCAATAGTCCTTTCCAAGACATGTTGACCCCCTTTGACCTCATGATTGTCGATATTGATGAAATCTTCAACTTGACACTTGATCCAAGTCCATTCAAAGATCAAGAGGATATTGAGCCATTTCCCATCTAGGAACCCTTGGTAAGTAATCCATCCTCTGAAACTAACCCATGTCAAGAACTTGATCCAAAGCATGTCAAAAGTAACTCTGAAAACACTCAAGATCAAGAATTTGTATCTCCAAGATACTACAATAATCTAATGGAAACTCTCCTAACTATGCAAGATGTACATACTCCTCCATCTACCCAAGAGATGCTTTACGTGGATGGACACACAAATGATCTTCATCTAGAACAAGATTTTGTTACACAAAAAGAGTAGATTATTAATTCCTATAGTCAAACTGAGTTATCAACATCAAGATCATATATATCCCAAATTCAGACCAAAGACATTAGGTATGCAGATATCCATCATTATTTGCTCAAGGAAACAAGTCAGACAAAATAGTATAATCCAGAGTTAGCAAAACAACAAATTGAAACGTCATCTACAGTGGTCATTTGTCAGAGCATGTTTACTAAACAAGATCTCAAAACAAGTAGAATCAAGGAAAGAAGGTTCCACTAGCACTATAGTAGGGGCAACTTTATCTAGTGCAAGCATCAAGATAGGGAGCATGAAGAATCCTTATGATCAAACCGATTTCTATACTACAACCAACCATGCCTTGAATTTTCATCCACCCATCACCCCATCCATGAATTGGGACCAACATTGAATGAAGGATTTGAATCAAAGCACAAAGAAAATTATCAAAGAAAAAGAAGCCGAGAAGCATGAAGGACAAATCAAATACAAATGGATACTAAAGAATACAAATAAAGATTATCCCTATCAAACTCCATTAGTCAAAAAAACTATGGGGAAAAATAAAAAAGGGAAAAGTATCCATCAAAGCTATCCACAAAAGAACAAGCAAGCTTTTCAAGCAACATACAAAGTATATGAAGAAATTGGTCCTAATTCCATGCACACATCTGTATCCAGCCATCATTTCTCATCCTCCCAAGTCTAGAGAGTCAAAGCTTCCAAACTATCACCAATCCATCTTTTATCCCTAAACACACTCCATCCACGCCTCCATGCATGGTATACAATTCTCAAATTGACCATGTATTGGAAACAACCCTTCATCATAAGGATTCTAAAGGAACTCTATTGTGATGTGTGCACAAAGAAAAAGTTAACATTGGTATTGATGAAGCAGATCAAGAATCTTAAAAGTTGCATTCAATTGCACGTATCTTGGAAAAACAACTTCTTCAAGCAGGATATCAATGGCACATTATGACAGAAGCACCTACATCGACAACACTAGGAGGTTCAACATGGGCTTAAAATCTTTCAGAAAAACCAAAAAAAGAAAAGAAAAAGGATTGAAAACAATAAAGAAAAAAATTATCCTCTAGTGAAAATCGTATGGGCGCCGCTTTGGGAAAGACCATGATGAAAACCTAGAAAACAAGCGTCATCTATAGAATCAAGTATCTATGTGTGCTACTTCAGGAGAAAGTATCTCATCGAATATGTAATAAATCCAACATTCCATCCATCTCAACCATAATAAATCCATTCATCCATAAACCATTGATCCAATCCATTTTCATCCATCTACATCCATCATCCAAGTTATCTTGATCTTGATGAAAGTTTGGGGCACACTTTATGCTTGCTTATGGTAAACATCTTGACATGGGCCGTTTTCATTGATCCTATCCTATGCAACATTATTTGAGCCATGAAGCATTATCCAAATGAGCATTCCTCCATCCAAACACCTTATCTTATCACAAGATAATCCTTGGCATCCTTTGCATGCTTACCATATCTAGCCATCCATACACCTATCTGAGCATCCTTCCATGGAATTCCATACATTGCTAGACACTGGGGGTAGATATTTACATCTTGCTTCAGGAATAAATCTTGATCTATATCCTCCAACTTATGTGGTGATCTAAACATTAGCAAACGTAAAATCAAATTGGTCAAGCATTTGTAATCCCTAAATCCAAATCACTAGCCCATGGCATATTTTGAAAAGAGGATGTTCCTTATCAAGTTTCATCTTTCATGGAACATCAATCCAAGTAATCACTATTAGTTGCATCTAAGTTGCACTTCAAATGTCACATCAAATCATCCAAACATATTTTGTTCCAAACCAAGCTTCAACAATCCTGATCAATCAAATCCAATCAATCCATAATATTGGAATATCATTCCTGATCATTGTGTTTCTTAACACTATCCTTGCATTGTTGTGCATCCTCAACAATGTTATCGCTATCAACTCGACATCAATCCTTGCATTGTTCTACATTCTCAACAATGTTATCGCCATCAATATTGATCAATCAAATCCTTCCATTGTTGTGTATCCTCAACAATGTTATCATCATCATCAATCCATCGATTTGATTAGTCAACCTTATCTTGGTCTTCAACAAAATCCCAAATAGATCACTGATATCATAACCATATCCAAATCGCCAAAAATCGTATAAAAATCCAAAACATCAAAAACATCAAAAACATCCAAAACATCCAAACATCAAAACTAAAACACTCAAAAGTCATAAACATCGTAAAAACAAGGAATCAACTACTGCCTCTCGAAAGCTTAAATGTAGGCAAGTCTAATCTTTGATCAGCCCCCAAGATAGAAAATCCAAAAAAAAATCATATAAAATTCCCAAAATCCAAAAACATTTGAAAAATCAAAACAAACATTTGTAAAAATATCAAAACCCAAAAATTTCAAACATTCCAAAAACATCCAAATATTTGAAAAATCCATCCGCCTCTACCTCCCTTTCACTTAAAATAATCAATCATCCATAATAAAACAATATCACCTTCATCCTTTGGTAACACAAACATAAACAATCACAACAATCAGCAAAAGAAAGCTTCAATTGTAAAATCAAAAGAAAACAACAAACCTTTAAAACAAAATCAAACTCCTGATCATTTTTAGACATGTCAATCAACCTTATATCAACAACCTATCAATCAACTTATCAAACCATCATCATCCTATACAATGCATGTCCTAGGATATATCGTTCCGAGAATGGGCATCATTTTGGATATCACTTTGGATTCTTATCCTATCAAAACACATCCATTTGGCTGAAGGTATGAAGAACATTGGCTTGTTTGTGTACTTGATCTTTTCTTTTGATTTATCTTATTGCGCTCATTCCAAGGACCTCTCGATGATATCCAAAACAAATGGATTTTAGAGACAGGGAATGGAAAATGATCATTATATTTTGTCTCTGTGCTTTCTTGTTGGACGTTTCTTGTAATATAATACGATACTTGCTTTGGCTAGGTACTGGCCCTGAAAGTTGGGTTTTCAGATGTCAAAGTTTAAACAAGAATAATCCTATTTGTTTGTTGAGTCAAAGTCCATGGCACTAGATAACCCACCATCCTAGTTGTCTATACCTTAATGCATCGTATCTATGTGTTTTACAAAACATAAGGAAATTTATGCCATTCGTGTCTCAATCCCTAGATAAGCAAATCATCATCATCTATCATCATCATCATCATCTCTAATAAAGTCTCATCAATCATGAACTTGTTGGACCCTGTCATTATCTCTATTTCTCTTTCTTCCTTCAAGGCCAACATAACATCACCAATGCACTCCATCTTGCATCCATCTTGCATCCATCCTGCATCCATAAACCATAAGCATTATGCACATCATCTCACATGCATGTTCATCATCATAATATAGATCTGTTAGTCTAAGCATTTGCATAAAATATCCATTACATAATCATATAGGAATCATCACATCATATCATCATTTAAGTTGTTTAGGATAATATAGATTGCTATTCGAAGCATCTTAAAAATCATCTAATTTGCATCATCATCATAACCATCCATTTTAAACCTTTTTATCGCAAGATTGACCCTCAAATCAAATCTTTCGCTCAATCTCTTAAGGGGGCAATGTACCAATATACTTTCCGCTAGGGCATTCGAAAAAAAAATAAAAAATTATTTGATTTTTTATCATGACAAGTTTATTCTTTGAACCAATGCAGAAAGTACATTGCTTCAAAGAGGGAAAAATGTAGACACGTGAAATTAGCATAGCATCACATTCATCCACTCATTAAATCAAATTCACGTTCATCCATTCATTAGGTAAATCAAGTTCATTAATTTCAATCTCCTAAGGTCATTTATTTAAATTAAATAAATTAACTTTATTTAATTAAATAAATCCTTTTTAAATTAAATAAATTAACTTTATTTAATTAAAAAATCACCTTTCATCTCCATTGATTTAATTTAAATCCAAATAAAGTCAAATGGGTCAAAAAACATCTAATCATCATCTAAGCTAATCTAATCTGATTAACCTAATCTAATCACCCATCACATCCTCTAGCTTTTCCCACTTGCACAAATAAATCAATTTATTATTTAATTCATCATTTTCCATCAACATGGCATCTTTGAGGAATATTCCCTCAAATTTGAATTCAAAAACAAGTTGACATGTACATCCAACAAAGCATTTATGAGCTCTTACATGGCTCTTACATGTCTCTTGCAAGGTCAAACTTAGCATTTAACTCTCAAATTCAAATTTGAATCTCCCCTCTGGGCACATTGACCAAAACTTGCACATTCCTCAACCTCCCACATTTGGACAAGTGGCATATTGCCATTGGTTGGTTTTTAGTCCCACATCCTCCATGTTTGGCATTCTTCTATCATTCTATTCCTTAAATAGAGATCATCTCCATTGTTTTAGTCCTCCACAACTCCACAACTTGATCCACAATCCTCATAGAAAGTTACTTTCTTCAATTGAGAGCTAATTTTGCATCATCCATTATCATTTGCATCATCGATTTGTTAAGGGTTGGGAAAGGGTCACTATTCACAACAAAGTGACATCAATCCACTATGGGATAGGTATCCATTATGCTTTTTTATATTCTTAATTAGTTGTTATTTACATTGTGAGACATGATGGATTATTTCATAGGAGCACTATGGTATTTGCATAGTTTTAACTAACATGCTAATGTGTTTTGAAGTTTAAGCTATTTTGCATATTTGTGGTGCTCACACCTTGTATATAAATAGAATGTAGTTGCAGCTTGTACACCATGCCAAACATGTGATTGTAAATCTCTTTAGCATTGTGGAGATTTGTAGTTACAACTAAGAATGTTTGCAATCTAAAATGGTTTGACTCAAATATAGATACAGATAAGGAAAATGTGAAGTTTAGTGTGGTTAACATGTTTCATTGCTAGACAATATCTAAATTAAGAAATATAAAGAGTTATGCAATTTATAGCAAAAAATGTGCAATACATCTACAATAGAAGAGATGAAATAAAGAAGATGTCGGCACACCTTGTACATAGAGTGGGATGTAGTATGTCTATGACTACATCTCGCATATAAAAATGACAATGAATCTATTGGTGATTTTTCCAGCTAACCTGGAATCTTCTAGAAGGCATCCAACCTTTATACTAAAAAATCACCAAGGACTAGCGGCCAACTAATGAGTAAACACATTCAGGATATTACCTCTACTCTTTAGGCTCTGTGGAACCAAGGAGGGTATTCCTTCTTGTGTTCATTTGATATCTACATTCCTTAAGAACACTTCAACACAAATTTGTTCCTACTCAATGCAAATAGATATTATTTGCTGATGGCTTGGTAGACCTTCAAGCCAATAACCACCTAATGCTATTGAATGAATAACTCTTTATAGCACATACATCATAATTGGAAGATTTAATTATTTATAATTTTATTCTCATTTGAATCTCAAATCTAAAGTATAATCAACTCAATTGTTTTATTATTGTCAACAAATGGGCCAGTACTTCATCTAATGCTACGTGAAGTCAATCATGCAACAACTAATAATATATTAGCTACTGAGTTAAAAAAATGTGTTGACTATTGTCATAAAGCTTTGCAATATGAGAACACACTGTTCCTACAACAAGATTTCTTATCAAATCCTAACTAACTCCTTACAAATATGTGACTCTCCCCAAACATTTAACTAACTCTTTGAGTTAAAGCCAAAACAAAGCCACACATTCAACTAAACAATTGAAGATAAACAAAAAGACCATTGATGTTTTCATTCATAATTTGTAAAAGAGAATACAAATGAGAGAATTGTCCCAGAACTAAAAATTGCTTGAATATCACTAAATTTATAAAACTAATTTAAGACTGTCACACTTAACTCCTAACCAAGACAATATACCATCCATTCATTTACATCATTTACAATATGCTTCCAATTTGATAAAATTTCTACCCATACCTCTAGAGATTTCAAAATCGAACCCCCCCTACAATGAGAAGAATTGAGAAGATAATGAAAATAGAAGACACATGAGCAGCCCTAAAATGAATTAGCAAAGGACAATGGGTAGTTTCATCTCCCTTAATCTACAATGAGAAAACAAAAAATATTCTCTCTTCTCTCTTCCCTTTGCATAAACTTTGCCTCTATATTTGCTCACCTCTTGATTCTCCAACAAAAGATTCAACTTTTGTGAAAAATCAGCACCAATTGTACCATATGGTTGAAAAATAGCTTCTCTGTGAAATCCCTCTATTTCTACCCTTGTTTCACATTTTATCTTTGCTCCTACTCCCTGTGCACCTTAAATTTTCACCTCCCAGCTCTTAAAATGTAAAGATTATAAAAGGCACTCATTAAGAAAAATACAATAAATCGCCTGTGCACCCCATACTTTGCTCAAAAAAAAATTCACATTTACTTTGCATAGTTAAAATGTTTTCCTTATAAAATAAAGGCTCTCAAAATTTCACTAGGTAAAATTTTATTTCACCCGTGCTTAAAATATTTTAAATATTCTATTTAAAATATTTTCCCATGAGTTTTTTGATTTTCATTTCTCAGGAAACAAAATATTTTACCAGCGCAATTTAATTCATTCACATTCCCACCTCAACTTCTCTAGCATCCATCACTCATATCTAGTCTTCAGGGAAAATGGGAGCAGTAACCCATGATTGTGCAAAGGCCAAAGTTGAAATGAAATTTACCCGTGCACTCATTTTGAATATTTTATTTAAAAATATTTGCCCAAACTTTTACCTTGCAATAGCAATTTTTTTAAAAAATCATCAGGCACCATTTCCTGTGCATGTCTTTTCATGGGCCAACAAAACTTCCCACAAAATTTTTTCCCAGAAGTTCTCAATCACCTCCATGGCATCGAGTGTTGAAGGGGAAATATTTGAAACAAACTCTTGATGAGCGCTCATCTCCAGTTGGGGTGAAAAAATGGGAAACAAACTGGCGATGGGGGATCACCATCACTCATCTCCTATGCATCACTGGTTGAAGGGAGAAATGAAGAAACCAACCCACGATGGGAGATGAAAACCCCTACCATCATTGACCCATAGTATATCATTGGTTTAGTTTTAAAAAGGATAGAGGACTAGTGACAGGAAATAGAGTGTTTTCATGCCTTGGAAACTTTGCCAAGCCAAGGAAGCATTACAAAAGCCTATCAAATCATGTATTTATGGCTGGAAACCTTGCATTGGTGAAATCAAGAGGGAAAGACACAATTTTGGCTACGTGAAAGTCGTGAAAGCTGCCTCTAGACCAATCAGACCTAAGAATTAAATTTGTTTGTCCTCAAAAACATTATAAATGTGTTTTATATTTTCCCCTTTGTCTTTGCACAATATTTAAAATATTCAAAATATTTTAAATATTGACATTTGAAACTTAAGAAAAAATTTGACTTCTAATTACGCATGTGGGCCAAATGGAGAAATTTACTAAGAGAAAATCAGGGCACTTGGAGCCATGAAATTTTGCATATGGACATAATAAATTATTTAGAGAAAACCCATTTTCTTATATTTTTCCTAGCCATTGAAATTTAGGTACCTACTTTGTAAACTGGCCCTTGGGACGTGTTTAACACGCCTGAAATGCAATAAAATAATTCATCAAATGACCTCTGATCTCAATGAAAATGGATTTTCATAGGTTTTAGACCAAAACAAGAAATGGGCTGTCATTAGATTTGCAAAATTTGACATTTTCTGGAACATCATTTTTGGCTATGTCACGATCATAAAGCAATTAAATAACCCATCATAACTTATCTTGGAGGCACAAATTTGAACAAGTTTGTATCCATTTGACCCAAGAATGGATTTCAAAAGACATTTTAGAAAAAATGATCATGAGGTGAAAGATATTAATTGATAAATTTTCTCACTCAGGCATTTCTACAATTTTACTTGTTCAAAACCAATCAACGCTCTCAAAGTCATCACTTTGAAAAAATATCAAAAAAATTTCTAGGGGGATTCCATTGGAAACATAAGATCATTTAGATACCTAGAGTATTTGCACAATAGGGACTTCATTCAATCATCATCCTTCACGAGATATTAGGGGTCAATGTTGACCACCTTGAAACACTATCAACAATGCGGATACAAAACTGAACAAACTGCGTTTGCTTTTGGCCTGGTCAAAATAGAAAATCAAATCATGAGTCTTTAAAATAAAATAGAGGAGCACATGAATGTAAGGAGAATGGAGAGCAATACTCCTTTTTCTTGAAAATCAGCAGGCTTTGAATTATGACCCTCCAAAGCAGGTCACTTAGGCAGATTCTTCAGGGGTGTTTTTGAATGTGCAAAGAAAAACTTTTCAATATGGGCACTTCAAATTTACAAAATTTGAGAGTGTCACCAATGGATCTGACTGGGTATGCATGCCCCCTATGGGCATAGAAAGATAGCATACCTTTGGGGAGTGGAACAAATGTTGGGTCCATTGGGTGTCCTCAAACTGCTCCTTATTCAACCTTCTTTTTCAACTTCATTTGGTGACCCAAGGCCACCAAATGAAAAAGGGGGATCAATTCTTACATCTGTCAAACAACAATCTAATAAAATAACTGACCTCCCTTAACTCATGGTCACCTCTATCAAACCACAACAACATGAACAACTACACCTTTGCAAACACGAGTATCAAGTTGCCTTTGTGCAAGTGGAAACTTAATCTTTGTTTGGATTTGTCATCACATGGTAGCCAAATCAAATAGGCCACATCATGCCACTTTATTCATTCTCTGATTTTGTATCAAGTGGCAACATTAGAAGATAGTGATCAAGACCATATGAAAGAATAGCCTGATCACAACCATTTTCTTGATTAAATATGTTG
Source organism: Sequoia sempervirens (assembly GCA_007258455.2). Lineage (NCBI taxonomy): Eukaryota > Viridiplantae > Streptophyta > Pinopsida > Cupressales > Cupressaceae > Sequoia > Sequoia sempervirens. The sequence goes on from VDFB02379711.1 coordinate 108,427,740, forward strand.
ACATCACCCAAAAATTCATCATATGCAACTTTATCAACATGTTCATAATCATTGTGCATCTAAAAGTCAGGCGTACTCTCAAAATGTTGATTATCACGTGGCAACAACTTATCATAGTCATCATATAAACCCTTATCAACCTAAAAACAAATTTCTTTAGTATCTAGCACATTGCCACATTTTATGAAAACTCCTTCGAGCTAACAAAAATAGCACTCAGATTCTGCTACATGGTTGGTACAATCAGGTTCAATCCAGTTACTAGTTTGCATTTCAAAGGTAAGACTATCACAAGAACTTACTAGAAGATCTTGCACATCATGCAAACCATCTCCAAGTGTATGTAAAGAGATACGCTCATGCATTGGAACACTTTGTACTTGTCCTCCATCATGTTGGTACTGAGAGTCATTAAGGACTTCTAACTTATCCTTGGTCATTTTGTTATCCTCTGAACATAACATATCAACATCTTCAACATCCTGAGCTTGTTCAACAATAATAAATTATGGCTTAGAAAGACAATTTGATTTCTCTTTGCAATCAACATCCATATCCACATGAAAATACTTATGACTAGGCTCATCCAAGTCATCAAACAAAGACTTGTCCAAATCTACATTAAAATTTTCAAAACTTGGCTCATTGGATGTACAAACCTCATGGTCATCTACTACTTCAAACTCATCAAAATAGATTTCTAATTTTGCATTAGCATTCACACTTTCATATTCATCATACAATGCATCATAACATGTTTGTCTTTATTCACATTATCATCATCATCATCAACTAGTTCATAATTAGAAAGAGAACCAAAAAAACATGCATCATACCTTCCATGGTGAAGATCATCATCATTGTCAAAAAAAATAGGGGCAGCACAAAATAAATGAGTTTCATTCTCATGTGCACATTTCTAATATTCAATGGTCAACATATTTGAAATTTGTTCACTACTCAATAGACCATTGTTCTGATCCAGTCTTCCAACCACTTTCTCATCTTGGCCTTCACTAGAAATGCATGCATTATCAAATTGAAAATTTGGATAGATCATGATTTCATCATCATCAAAATGGGCTGATCATAAACTGGATTTCCCCAATCATAGGAGATTGGATTGCTAGCAACCTTGTCAAAAACATGGTCACAATCTATCACAGAGAAAAGACTATCTAATTCTTCCTTCTTGCTTACTTTTGGGCTATCATAACAGCAATCCACATCATGTTGCATTTCATTATTGAATTGGGTGTCTTCATTGAGTTTTTCATTTGCATTCTCTTGAGTATAGACACAAACATCTTCATTGTCAAACTAAAAATCACCAATGACTTCTTGATTGCAGCTGCTTGTGGTTGATCTTGTCAAATGAAATTCATTGCATACCTACACTTGCAATTGATAAACTAACATCCTCAAGAGCATTCCCTAAATCAGAAAATTCCTATGTCTCATCATGAAGACTTGCATTAAAGCTACATTTAACACATGTAGAATTGACATGATCAATTATACCATAACATTGCCGATGGCATATTTCTTCTTCAAAGAGAAATTCCAACTCATATTCTTCATCATGTTCTTGGCTCGGAAGACTTGGAATCCCATTGTTCCTTGCAACATCACATTCATCACTTGAAGGGGAAGTATTATCAACACATTCTGAACTGAGATGATCATTCAGGAAGTTATCTACATCCTTCCAAACTTCAATTGCTACAAAAAATCTTCTCTCTATTTTTCCACCTTCAAAGGAGATAGAAGAAACTTCAAATGTTCCATTTATCTCATCATGCCTTTCATCATTATGGCTGCAATTTTCATTTGGGTGTATCTCTTATGTAGGTTGTTCAAATACAACTTCTTCATCACCTGATGATGCATGCTTCTTGCCACCTACCTTTTCAAGTATGCATTTTTTAGTAGACCTTTGATCACTTGCATTCACACAACTACTGATTTCATCATAACATTTTCCCACAATTGAAGACAACAATCTTTGCGCATATTCATTCCTTCTTTTATCCAAATCATCCAAAAATGTGTAGGCCATCTACATAATCAATATTCTATGATATTTTAACAATGCACTAGATCCCTCCTCAAAGGCTTCAAAATACATATGAATGCAATCGAGAGTACTAGGTCTGAAATTTGTAGGGATTAGTGAGAGAGCAGCAAGAAAGTTGTGACTAAAATCAATGCTTGACTCTTCATTTTGTTTTTTTAATCTACTTTAACCTTGTGACAAGGTTAGAGGGGTCTTTTACAAATTATTCTCTATAAGCATCCATTAATTTATCCCAACAAGGAAAAGATTTATCAGGAAAACTCAAGTACCAATCCCTAGCTCTTGCTTCAAGAGTCTTGACAAAAAAACTCATCCACCTATCCTGATATCCAAATGAAAGTTTCTACATGAAGCTTGAGAAACTTTTGACATGTGCATCTCCATTAAAAACATTGTATCCATTAAATCTAGGCATCTTCTTATAGACTTGAGCTAACATATTTTCATTTTTGTAATCAACCCATAACAAATCTAATTGATTATACAATGGATCAAAGGAATTGACAAAAGGTTCATTAACATGGCAAGTGGATACAACATTATTGTCTCTTGACTAGGCTTGTTGAAATAGCCAGTTCCTTTCATCCATCCCTTTAAGTCCCCTTTCAACTACAACTTTCCATTCTCGCCTTATCTTAGGCTTGTGCACTCTTGGGTTCATGCACTTTGGGATATCAAATGTATGAGGATTATCAAACTTCTAACACTTCTTGACAAGCTGTATCAAAGTGTCTATGGGTATGGCTATTTTATTTTGATGATCCATATATATATATATGCAAATCAAGGCTCAACTAATTGTGAAAAAATGTTAACCATGACCAAATGAAGGATTAATATGATAACTATTGGCATGAAGTTCATTCTAACCATCCACACTAACACAAATTTGAGCACTAGAGAAAATTATTTCAATGGAATTGCAATTTACATTTAACATGACAAATCTAGCAAATGGGAGTGTGCAAAATCAATATTATTGTTCTTTCCCTTTGTTAGTGCTAATTCACTCAATAGGGAACCAATATATTTTCCTAAGATGTTCAAATATGGTTTTCATACACAATTTTCTTGAAAACCAAGAGTAGAGAATACCTAGAAATGTTGCAGCTACTGCAAATTGTTCTTCCTCATTGGAAATATTGTAGATATGGAACTATATTTACCTCTTCATCAGGTTCCTTTTAATAGAGTCACCACCTCTCTTTGCAGAGGACTTAACTTTAAGTAATATGAAGCTCTTTCACATGTAAATTTCTTTATGAGTTCCTTTCACCAACAAAGCACCACAGATTATGAAATTTTTCTGCAACCATTTATTTCTCCAGGCTTGAATTCCTTCAATATTTGAACTAAATTCATAAAGGAAAATAATATGACAATATGAAAACTTAAATGCCTCCTAAGGCTAGATTCTTTATTCATAATTTTCTCAAATTCTCCCTAGCATAGTCGCCATTCTATTGGTGATTTTTCTAGCTAACCTTGAAATTTTCTAAAAGGCAACCAACCTTTATACTAAAAAATCACCAAGGACTAGTGACCAACTAATGAGTAAACACATTTAGGATTATACCTCTACTCTTTAGGCTCTATGGAACCAAGGAGGGTATTCCTTCTTGTGTTCATTTGATATCTTCATTCCTCAAGAACACTTCAACATAGATTTGTTCCTACTAAATGCAAATAGATATTATTTGTTGATGGCTTGGTAGACCTTCAAGCCAATAACCACCTAATGCTAGGAAATGAATAACTCTTTATAGCACATACATCGTAATTGGAAGATTTAATTATTTATAATTTTATTCTCATTTGAATCTCAAATCTAAAGTATAATCAACTCAATTGTTTTATTATTGTCAAAAAATGGGCCAATACTTCATCTAATGGTAAATGAAATCAATCATGCAACAACTAGTAATATATTAGCTACTAAATTAAAAAATGTGTTGACTATTGTCATAAAGCTTTGCAATATGAGAACTCACTGTGCCTACAACAAGAATTCTTATCAAATCCTAAGTAACTCCTTACAAATATGTGACTCTCCCCAAGCATTTAATTAACTCTTTGAGTTAAAGCCAAAACCGAGCCCCACATTCAACTAAACAATTGAAGATAAACAAAAAGACCATTGATATTTTCATTCATAAATTGTAAAAGAGAATACAGAGGAGAGAATTGTCCCAAAACTAAAAATTGCTTGAATATGAATAACTTTATAAAACTAATTTAAGACTGTCACACTTAACTCCTAACCAGGACAATATATTGTCCATTCATTTACATCATTTACAGTATGCTTCCAATTTGAGAAAATTTCTACCCATAACTCTAGAGATTTCAAAATTGAACCCTCCCTACAATGATAGAAGAATTGAAAAGATAAATAAAATATAAGACACATAAGCAACCCTAAAATGAATCAACAAAGAATAACTAGCAACTTTATCTCTGTTAATATGCAATGAGAAAACATAAAATCTTCTCTCTTCTCTCTTCCCTTTGCACAAACTTTGCCTCTATATTTGCTTTCCTATTGATTCTTCAACATCAAATTCACCTTTTGTGAAAAATCAACACCAATTGTACCATACAGTTGAAAAATAGCTTCTCCGTGAAAGCCCTCTATTTTTGCCCTTGTTACACACTTTATCTCTACTCCTACTTCCCACACACCTTAAATTTTCACCTCCCAACTCTTAAAAGGGAAAGATTACAAAAGGCACTCATTGAGAAAAATAAAATAAATTACCCGTGTACCCCATACTTTGCTAAAAAAAAATTCACATTTAGTTTGCATAGTTAAAATGATTGCCTTATGAAATGAAGGCTCTCAAAATTTCACTAGGTAAAATTTTATTTCACCCTTGCTTACAATATTTTAAGTATTCTATTTAAAATATTTTCCCACAAGTCTTTTGATTTTCATTTCTTGGGAAACAAAATATTTTACCCACACAATTTAATTCACTCACGTTCCCACCTCAACTTCTCTAGCATCCATTGCTCATCTCCAATCTTCCAGGAAAATGGGAGTAGCAACCCGTGGTAGTGCAAAGGCTAGAGTTGAAATGAAATTTACCCGTGCACTAATTTTCAATATTTTATTTAAAAATATATTCCTAGAATTTTAAGTTACAATAGCATTTTATTTTTTAAATCATTGGGCACCATTTCTTGTACATGTCTTTTCATGAGCCCACAAAACTTCCCACAAAAATTTTTCCTAGAAGCTCTTGATCACCTCCTTTGCATCGAGTGTTGAAGGGGAAATATTTGAAACAAACTCTTAATGAGCACTCATCTCCAGTTGGGGTGAAAACATGGGAAACAAACTAGTGATGGGTAATGGCCATTGCTCATCTCCTGTGCATCACAGGTTGAAGGGAGAAATGAAGAGATCAACCTGCGATGGGAGATGGAATCCCCTACCATTGGTAACCAATAGTATATCGTTGGTTCAATTTTTAAAAAGGAGAGAGGACTGGCAATGGGTGACAAAGTGTTGTCATTCCTTGGAAACTCTGCCAAGCCAATGAAACATTACAAAAGCTTGTCAAATCATGGATTTATGGGTGGAAACCTTGCATTGTTGAAATCAAGAGGGAAAGACAAACAATTTTGGCTACTAGCGATGAGTTTTTCCTTCAACTGTGAAAGCCATGAAAGCCACCTCAGGACCAATTAGAGCTAAGAATTAAAAAAATTTATCCTCCAAAACATTAGAAATGTGTTTTATATTTTCCCCTTTGTATTTGCACAATATTTAAAATATTCAAAATATTTTAATTATTGACATTTGAAACTTTAGAAAAAATGTGACTTCTAATTACTGAGAGAAAATTGGGGCACCTAGAGCTGTGAAATTTTGTGTGCGGACATAATTAATTATTTAAAGAAAACCCATTTCCTTGTATTTTTCCCAGCCATTAAAATTTAGGTACCTCCTTTGTAAACTGGCCCTTGGGACATGTTTAAAACACCTTAAATGCATTAAAATAGTGCATCAAATGACCTTCGATCTTGATGAAAATGGAGCTATAGAGGTTATAGACTAGAAGAAGAAAAGGGTTGTCATTAGATTTGTAAAATTTGACACTTTCTGGAACACCATTTTTGGCCATGTGATTAGAAAGCAATTAAATTCAAAAACCTATTAGAACTTATCCTAGAGCTGCAAAATTGAACAAGTGTGTAGCCATTTGAACCAAGAATGGATTGAAAAATATGGTTTGTAAAAAGAAAGTCTGAGGTGAAAGATATTAATCGACAAAGTTTCTCACTCAACATTTCTGCAATTTTACCTTTTCAGAACCAATCAAAGCTCTCAAAGTCACCACTTTGAAAAAATATCAAACCAGCTTCTAGGGGGCTGTCAATGGAAACATAAGGCCATTTAGGTACCCAAAGTATGTTTAGAAGAGGAATTCATTCAATCATTATCCTTCACGAGATATTAGGGGTTAAAGTTGACCACCTTGAAACACTGTCAACAATGCAAATGCAAAACTGAACAAATTGTGTTTGCTTTTGGCTTGGTAAAAATAGAAAATCAAATCATGAGGATCTGAAATCTTATAGGGGAGCACATGAATGTAAGGAGAATGGAGAGAAACACTCCTTTTGTCTTGAAAATCAAGAGGCTCTGAATTATGATTCTCCAAAGCAGGTCACTTAGGAAAATTCTTTAGGGGTATATCTGAATGTGCAAAGGAAAACTTTCAATATGGGCACTTCAAATTTTCAAATTTGAGAGTGCCACTAGAAGAAAAATTAGAAATGGTGGAAATTGTATATGCATGGAAATGAAGAGGGAAAGGAGAAGCACTATAGTTACCATAAAGAATAGAAACATTTCATCATGATGGCAATGCACTATATTTGTTGGAATGCAATTTGGAGTATCCAGTAAAAGAGAAAGGTGGATCTATGTGTATTGCTGAGGAACCCAATTCAACTAAAGAACCCAATTCAAGTGAAGGAATTGGTGTTACACCTTGTTTAGATACTGATAGAATCTGATGTAAGTATGAATATGCTACAAACTAAAATCTATAGATGATTTCACCTGAATTGGGTTCTTCATTTGAATTGGGTTGTTCACTTTGAATTTTGATTGAAAGTAATTTGACATACAAACATGTTCACATATAATAAAAAAATGGTGAAAGATTAAAAATTAGAGCATGTTGTCTCAATGTAATCAATGCTAAGATCAATGTTTATTATTAAACTTAATATATAGCCTATCAAACATATGAATGTTGTCTGCATCTAATGTCAAAAACATATAGGTTTGCACATAGGAAATAAAAATGAAACACAACAAAATGAGGCCTACTCTCCACCCTACCATATTGGGTCATGGAGCCTCATGGGCTCTCACCAAACCCCCAAGCAAGAGCATACATTGTCCACCACTTTGATTAATGCTGGAATCAATGTTTCTTATTATACTTAATATACAACCTATCCTTCTAACAACTCAGTTTTGAGGCCCAAATAAATAATAACTGAAAAGGTGCATTTAACTTTAGATACCTATATATCACTGTATATTTTGTTTTGCAAGTAGATATATAGCAATTGCATTCCTTGGATGCATTTGTAGGGATTTTTTGCTCAGATATATATAGACACAAAAATAATGTGTGGAAATGTATGTATGTGGAATTACATGTAGATAATAGGTACCAAATGGGCAATAAAAGGTCGGGTGAGAACTAAAAGGGATATGCATCAATGTTACAATAAACAAGGATGTGAGGGACAAGTATTTAGCTTTTAAATTATTGAGAGTGAGGGGAAAAAAATATGAATCACTTCTTTTTTATTTTTTTGCATGGGGTGATGGTTGTTAAAGTAATACAAAAGTCTTGGTGATGCCACCATTGATCGGAGTGATGGACAATGGATTTCCCCTATGTGAAGATATGTATGTATGTCATACTAGATGGAAAGAAAATTGATACATACTGATCCCTATGTTTATTCTGTTGGGACATTCTTGGAATGATAAGCTATATTTTAAGTGTTATATGGAACATTGATGCAACTATTGATTGCAGTGATGGACAATGCATGTTCTTGGTTGGCTATTTTGCAACAACATGGACTTTTTTCAAAATGCTCTACAAAGGGTTTGTCATTGCACTTAATTTAGATCCTATCATTCTAAGTTAAGCAAACCAGTGAAATTAAATGGTGGTTGGAATCATCATTGATTGTTGTATTGTTTTTATGTGGTGAGGATGGTTGCAAAGTAATAAAATAGTTCATATTCTTCTTGATAAGGCATTATGGGCCATTTTTTTGTGTTTCTTGTGGTAACAATTTGCACTATTTTCCATAAGTCATTGGTGATTGTTGACCTATTGATTTAGATTTACTATTTCATTTGTGGTTGCCATATAATAGCGATGGTTGGAAAGGAATTAAATAGGCCCTATGTTTATACTATTTGAAGGATAGTTATTATTTATCTAGGACTCAATAAGGATTTATTAGAATAGTAGGTTGTATATTAAGTGTGAGATGAAACATTGGTCTCACCATTGATTATAGTCACAAACTAGGATACATTTCCCACCTATGTAATCAATCATGATATCATTTTTTTTTTATAATTAAACACCAATTGGTATCAACATTAATTGTTGTATGGTTTCCATGTAGTTGTGATGGTTGTAATATATATATCAACATAGATTTTATTTTGTATATATATATGCATTGTGATCATTGCATGCATAATATGAAGTGTTATATATGAATGTTGGCTAGATCTAATTTCAGACATGTTTTGGATGTTGTTTCTCCTATTTTTTACAAAAATAACTTGAAAATCCTAAGCTTGAGACAATTACTTCACACAAGAATAGGCACCACATGTTTTAGTTAACAAAATCAATTTGAAAAAATGCACAATGTTGCTCTCAAATAGGAAAACTACAACTCTCAATTCAAACATATGTACCCATTCTTTTGTCAGATGTTATGGAAATTTTCAATGAATGGACATAGGGTCAAGCCATGCCAAGTAGCAATTAATTTCTATGGAGAAGTTTAAGTATAGACGTATAGAAAAATAACAACTATCAAATAAAAAAATTAACATATGAAGGAATATATATAAATGTTCTCTGCATCTAATTTCACATACATACATATGTGCAAATAGGTATGAATGTTGTTTGTGTCCTACAAAAAATTATCATAGCCAACACTTTTGTATTAGTTTTGCAACCATCACCCCATGAAAAAAATAAAAAATAACCTCTAACAACCTTTCTCTCACATCTCTAATAACAAGTAAAGCCACAAAATGACACCCAACAATTCCTTATTGGAAATTGCATAGAAATTTGCTATGTTATCTAAGGTTTTAAATGGTAGGTGTTATTACAACCATCTCCACTACACGGAATCTATACAAAAATTAATTTTGATGCCAACTAGTGCTTAATTTCACTGGCCTTCTCTATCCATGCACAAAAAATTCTGCCACCTTTTTTCCTGACTCGTAGCTGGATGCTGGAAGGGTTAAAAACTTAAAAGGTTGGCCTTCTCTATTGACACACCAAATGCTTTTAATTAAAATTTTAAAAAAATCTACCACCTCTTTTCCAACCAAGAGCTTGACTTTGGAAGGGTTCAAAATTCCATTTATTATTTCCATGTAGTGGTGATGGTTGGAAAGTAATAAAACAATCCACATATCCACTTACAAAGAAAACTCTATAAAAATATATATGCATCTAAATTTTAGATGTAGACAACACACATATATAGCCATAGGTGGATTTATCAATAGAGAAATCACCATGGGAGTAAAGGAAGTAAACATCAATTGGCATAGGCTAGCATGGAAATATCACTTGTCTGCATCTGATTTCACATATATAGATATTTGGACATAGGGATGAATGTTTTCCATATCTAACTTCACAAACATGCATATCTACACATAGGGAAAGTAAAATGGAACTCAACAAAAGAAGGCCTGCTCTCCACCCTACCATATTGGATCATGAAGCCTCATAGGCTCTCACCAAACCCCCAAAAAAGAACATACATTGTCCACCACTGTGATGAATGGTGAAATCAATGTTTCTTATTAGGCTTAATATAAACCCTATTATTGAAATAATTCCTTTTTGAGGACAAAAAAAATAACAACTATCTTCCCAAAACAATAAACATAGGTATGAGTACATATGAATTTTGTTTACATCTAATTTCACATACACATGTATCTACACACAAGAAAAGAAAAATGAAACACAACAAAAGAAAGACATACTTTTTCATGTCTATATATTTCCAAGCAACAGATTCCTATAGATGCATCCAATGCATGCAATACATAAATATGCAGTTGGAAAACAAAATCTACACCAATATATATGTGTCTAGAGGTAGATGCACATATATACGTGTTATCGATTGTTGTTCAATAGCTTAAAAACTGGGAAGGATGGAAAAAATTCTGAGCATAGTTCACACATATAGCCTATCGAGGCTAAATATTATTTCATTTATGGTTTCCATATAGTGGAAATTATTGCAAAGTAATAAAATAGTCCACATATATGATTACAAAGAAAAATCTACACATATATATGCATCTAGAGTTATATGTAGACAACACACATAAATATCCATAGGTGGACTTGTCAATAGAGAAATCAACACAAGAGCAAAGGAAATAAACATCACTTGGTGTAGGTTGGCATGGACACATTGTTTCATATATGCTTTCCATATAGTTCCGACAGCTACAATAATATTTAGCATTCTAAAGTTACCAAAGTAATTGAATAGTTTATGTTACTTTTAATAAGGAATTGTTGATTGTTGTTCTGTAGCTTCAACTGCTATCAAGATTATGAGCCACCATTGTGACAAGTGTTTTTGCAAACAACAAGCATACATATCCACACTTAAACTTTTCAATACATGTGAGAAAAAATATAGATAAGTTTAAATGTAGATATATGTGTATGTTGTCTGAGTAGAGGAAATAAACATCACTTGGAACAACTTGTCATGACAACATTGTTTCATGTATGGGTTCCATATATTGGTGATGGTTGCAATAATAGCTTGAATTTAAAACTTAACAAAGTAAGTGAGCAGTTTATGTTATTTTCAATAAAGAATTATTTGGTGTTGGGTTGTAGATTGAGTTATACAACATACATAGAAATCCACACCTATACTTGTCAATACATGTCATAATATATATGTATAATTTTAAATGTAATTTCATGTATCAACAAGTATAAATGTAGATATATATGTTTGTTGTGTGCATCTTCGTTAGATACATATATATGTGATATAGCTTTATGTATGGAGATCTAGGACCAATATATTCAACATTCAACCAAACATTAAAAGATTAAAAAAATAGTCATGAGATTCAAATAAGTATGGGTTCAAGGAAACAAACATTATAGCCAAGAACCATATGACAGATCCATATGCAATATGACTTTATGAATGGACATGCCAAAGTAGTAGAGAGAAAATTTAAGAAGAATTAGAAGACTAGAAAGTACATCTATGAGAATATTCTACACTAAGCAAATAGAAGAAGATTAAAACCACATAAATCAAATGAAAAAAAAATTGATTACATTTTGCATTTTAATCTTTTGCAACACTAGATTTTAATAAGCTGGACTCAAGAAAAATCACAAAAGTATTGTGCAATTGGTAGAGGATAGTCATCATTGAACATTACTGTTACCTATTTTTTAGCTTCAACTTGAAACAGTTAGAGCTGAATTGCATTCCTCATTGGAAGGTACAAAATTTCTGCTAAAGTATTCATTATTTTCCAGAATCTGTTTGCTTGTGAATTTCTATTGTGATTATGCAAATGTTTTTAATAAAAGAACTCATAAATTTGCATAAAAAATGTTACTTTATTCATATTAAAAAACAAAGTCCCACACAAGTCGTGGGAGTAACTTAATTTGATTTTCATAATCAAATAATGAATCGAAAATAAAGTTGTAAACTACACAACTAAAGATAATGTAAACATGAAAAAGGGAGTGATTCCTCATTGCCTGTAATGATGGATCATTTTCTACTTTATGTCTTCAAGTTGTTGTGTCTGAGTGTCTCTAGGTTGTTTTGGCTCCAAACTCTATTTTTTCCTACAAGAGTGTTGAAAGGTGGTGTTAGAGCAATGATAAATCACATCCTTCCTCATGCCTATATTACCAACACAAATGTAACCTACATCTTATTAGGCATTCATCAAATGATTAAGTCATCGAAAAGAAAAATGTTCAAGGAGCACAAAGTTCAATGGAAGCTTTCAACTTCAATTATTTTGCTAACTTGTTGGTTTAATGTGCAGGTACATGTATAGTCAAGTCATTTCAACCAACAAATATTGTTATGTGTGGTGAAAAATGCGGCTACCATGAGGCTTGAGCCCAACACATAGCACATAGTACGCATGATTAGCCACCATAAAGTAAATGAAGTTTAAAGACTCAAATGCATTAAGGAAATAGTCATGATGCAAAGATCTACAAAGCATGAGATTAGTGACCATGATAAATCTGTGCAAAACATAAAGAAGAAAACTCATGTTTTGAGGACACTCAATCTTGTTTCAATCATATCTTGAAAACTATCAACTAGGATTTTGTGATTTTTGGATAAAAATTAGGAAACTATCAAATGAAAAAACCCATTAAATTTTCTGAAAACCCAATTTGTAGTTCTTGAGAACTTTTCACCAATCCAGGATAGAGCTACCCAAGCAATAATAGGATGGAAATCCCAAGTCTAAATGATATTCAATGCAAAAATCACTTCATGGGAACATGTGCCATGAAAATTATAGTATTTTGCACTGATATAATGAGAAAATAAAGTGTTCCAAACACTATGAGTGAAATGTTATTTATCCTAATGAAAGAGTCTTGTAAGAAAAGACAATGTGCATGCTAGCTTTCATACAATGAATAACCATACATTAGACCAAGGGTTTGTGTAAAGTGATCTGGAATCAATGCACAAAAACATGAAGAATATATCTTGATAAACAGGTCTCATAATAGTGCAAAATACAACTTTTAGGCTTGAGATCAACAATAAGCAAGAGAAGGAAAGGAATAATTTTTTTGCACACTTTCAAAATGCAAAGTGAACTCAAACTCACAGTGATGCAACCTCGAAATACCTGAAAATGTAATTGATTTCCAACTTAGGTAAACCTATTGTAGTAAATGTTCATTGCATTGATAGAGTTAAGTGAATTAAATGCCTTTCACTTATTTTTCTACACAATGAGAAAGATATAGTTATAGCCATGGAAGATCCTGAAGTAAGGTATGCATTTCCCAAAAGGCATCAAACAATGCATGATCACAAGGCTATTACTTCAAGTAAAATGAGGAGTGTCATGTTGTTCTATTTTTACAATGAAGCCTTGCCAACTAGAAGATGATGCATAATCAAGACTCCACACAGTAAAGGAATACAAGAAATCAATCCTTGCCAAGTGACAATGGTAATGAAGAAAAAATATGATATTTGTAACTAATTACTCAAGCTTGTTTCAATTATGTTGTCTTAACATGCAAATCATGATATCAAAATTAATAGCACTTTTAATGTATTACAAATTTCAATGGTAGATTGGTTCTAAACTCCAAGTGTTACACATAAGGAATACCTCAAACACATTCAAAGTGAGGAAGACCCAGAATGACCATAATGTAGTGACTGTCAGATATGGAAGGAATAAGGAAGTATAAATAAAATAGGTTTATTTCCTTTCTATATCTTATTAAGCTAAAATAAAGCATATAACAATTAGAGGAATAAAGGAAAGGAAAAAATTTAGGAAAAAATGAAGTGCTTACCCATTGTTGGCCATGGAGAAGCTTTCTCTGAAATGATAGTTTAAGTTTCAAAAAATCCTCAAAGATTCATAGTTTCAAGCTCAAACACCAAGAATGATGACTTCACAATGATGATAACATCAACAAAGGAAAATAAAATGAAAATATGTTAAATTTTTTTATGGAGAAGCGGCTAAAAGACCAGAAAATGCTCTAAGAAATTTTTTCTCCTGATAAAATAAAGTATTACTTGGTGGATTTCTTGTTAGAAAATTGATAGAAAATTATGGCAGAGAGGCTTTAGTGGAAACCCTCATGGTGGCCACAATGCAGAGAGCTTCATTCTTGAAGCTTCTCAAATGACAAGTGAAGAATGAATCATAATTAGGGTTTTCCTGAAGCATTTATGTTCAATTCATTGATATTTTTGACCTCTTTTTTAAGAGAATCATTTAAAATTATTAGCTTCAAGGTCTTTCCCTTTACGTCAATAACCTAATAATGTATAGGGCCAGTGAATTTTAAAGTCTTATTTCAAAATTATCTTTTAATTTTGAAATAATACTTTCACTTTCACCTATATTGTTGCATGGAGTTCAAGGCATAGTAAATATCAAATTAAATTTTAAAGGTAATTTTTTTATTACTTTAATATTTAAAATATAATAAAAGATGGAGCAAACAAATATTAAATATTAAAATAACATTAGATGATTATCTTCAATATTTAATTAAAAAATTTCCTTTTCAAAAAAGGATCCATGCGATAATATAAGTGAAAGACAACTAGGATCTTTGGTGGAGTTTTCTTTGACTTTTAGTGAAATTGAAGTGGGTTTTGAGATCCTGTTGATCATGAATGACATGAGTTGGAGTTTGCAGCGCATGGGCTTCAGTTCACTTCAGTTGTGTGCCCATTTTTTGAGGGATTTTTGCTTTTTCTCATGAGAGGCATTTGAGGAAGATATTTTCACTCTCAAATCACTTTCAGTGCCACCTCTACACATTCAGGAGCCATTTTCGAGTTACCATTCAGTTACATATATTGTGACTTCAACAAATCCATTGAAATATCTAAAAAAACCATTTTTAATGAAAAATATGACAACAAAACCAAGAATAGACAACCTTTCCAACTCATCACCCTTCGCTTCCCATTTTGGGCCCCACAAATTAACTTCAATGCAAGAGGATGATAAATCATTAAGTCTCATAGTTCTTTAAATTGTTTTAGACTGATCCTTTCTTTGAATAATTGATACCTTTCCCACATGCACCACAACCCCAATAATATCAATCAAAGTCTTATTACTCAAGTTTGAAATTTCATTTATTGGGATGAATTTAAATACTTTTTCTGGCACAAAGGTCTCATCATCACAACACTTCAATATTGTGTTTTGATCCAAAATAATTTCCATGTAGCTATTCAACTTATTAAATTTCTTATCCACTTTTTTGACCAAGCCTTTTGACACACAATAAGTGTAGCCCACATAAACCCTATCATAATGCAATTTTTCATGTCATTAAAACAAGTGATTTGTGTTTTTGTCCCCTCACTATCAATAATGTCAAAGTTGAATACTTGGCCCTCACATCCTTGTTTACTTTAATGGTGCATAACCCTTTTAGTTGTCAGCTGACCTTTTATTGTCCATCTGGTTTGACAAATATTGAAGCCTTTAACATGATTGATATTTGAAGGAGCACTATGTTGTGTTGGGGATGTATGAATCCCAAATTTTAAGGCTCATTTGGATGGGGAAGGTGAGTCCAATCCCACCATTTTTTCTTCTTGATCTCTAAACAGATATCTTGGTGTTCTTATTAACTAACAATCTAACATTTTGACATCTAAGGACAATATGACAATCACCCAAGAACCAAACCAAGATCAAATATTAAAAAAGGTGGTCCCCACAAACAAGAAAGAATACAACAACAAGTGCAAGTAGTGCAAAACAATAGCCAACCTTGATTCTTGCAACTTCCTAAATAGATAGTTTGTCAAGCACAAGATGTAACCTATTTTCAATGCCCTTGCAAACAAAAGGTCATTGTATCTTGTAGAAAAAGTTCCTAGTTGCATGTGGGTTCCATAAGAGAGGACAACTTTGTAGTGGTCAACTGGGTTTGATCACCACCTATCTTTTGAAAAGATATCACCTAAAGTACCAGAGATGGGACAACATCTCCAACATCAATAGATAGTATCACATGTGCTATCAAGGTTGGATGTACATTTGAGTCCTACAATGTAGTTTTACTCAGCCAAGCCAAAGTAATGAGATGTTCAAGGCTGTGACACAACTCTAGAAGCAAAAGAAAAGGAAAGAGGTAGGGTATGTGTAGGATCATGATGGGCCAAAAAGTGGCAATATGATGGGTATGTGTAGGGTATATGGTTGACGACATTTTTTTAGCCAAAATTGATGAAACGAAAAGGGTTTTCAGAGGATATTCTCAACTTTCCACCAATATAAATTATGCTTTACTTTGAATTTAATAAATAATTATTATTCATTTTTTATTTGAATTACAGCTAAAGTCTTGATTGATAGGCTGATTGAAAATCGTCTATAGCTTTCAAACAGTATCACATTCTATGCTTTGTATACTATAGGATTAAAAAAAAACTTTCATAAAGTTTTGACCAAGTTAAGGTGGTTAGACATACGATTTTTTATACTTTTTAAAAGTTATAATAAAAAAATCATATTTAATAATTTACTTGGAAAAAAATTACAAAAAAATATGCATCACATTGGGACATGAGTCCTCTACTTATATCTAAAATATTATAAAAAAATATTATCATTTTATTGTGGTTAGGTTGGTCAGATAGACACCTACTTACTTTTTCCCTTAAATTTAAGTACTACCACATTGAAATTTCAAATTTTCAACAAATCAATTTTTTTAAAAATAAACCTAGTAGATTAGAAACTACATTCAATTTGCTACAAATTATATTTTTACATATTTTTGAAATAATATAGATAACTTATTCAAAATTTTATGTCAAGTTGCCTAACTCTGATGTTTCTAAAATTTTCACCACTTAAGGGCCTATTTTTTCCATGATGATCCTGCACATACCTAGTGGCATAGAACGAAAAAATTATTGGTATCTGATATCCAAACACATATATAGTTATACATGGTAACAAGATCACAACAACTTCAAAATTGCATACAATAAATGAATATGAAAGGAGGGCAAGGTTGAGCAAGAAACAAACAAGATTATATTTTTCATTGAATATAAATAGGAAGCACATAGCAATGTTGACACATTTGAAAACTGCAACCCTTTTTTTTCTAACACATAGGCCACTCCCAAATGGCTAGAAAATAAAAGGGAAAAGGAAACATAAAGATATTGAATATAAATTAGTTAGACTATATATTACAAGGACTGTTAATTCAAATGAAGCATATTCACAGTTCACTCGATGCACATGGCAAAGAGTCAATACAATTCCTAGCAACAAAAAGGAAATGAGGAACAAACTTACGGGACTAATGCATGAGGGTTGTTCAATAGCCTGAGGGGAGCTAAAGTCCATTGACATTGTTGGGGCTAATCTTTTAAAAGTTGATATTTGTGACACTGAAGGATGACTACAAGCTCTATGCCACAATAACACAAGGGCCAAATGTTCAATTAAAGCAACAAAGGATGACAAGAAACCCGGCCAAAACACATACATGAAATATAGAACACCAATAAAATGACAACCATTGAGATCTTCAAAACACAACATCATCTCTCAATTTTTTTTGTAGACACATTAAAATATGAAGGAAAAGAATTAATATAAAAAAGTGTTCAATGATTTAGATAACACTTAATTTATAGTTTATCATTCCAAATTTTTTGTAGAGACATTAATAATGCAAGGAAAAATAAATAATTAGAAAAATGCTTCAATGTTCCATATAAAACTTAATATATAGTTTATCATTCCAAGAATGCTCTATTAAGGCTCAAACAAATAACAACTATTTTCTTGAAATAACAAACATGGGGAAAAGTATGTATGTATGTTTTTTACATCTACTATTACATACATACATATCTACACAGGAAAAATTAATATTGTTTCATTTATGGCTATGTTTTTTTCTATAAGGCATTGTTAACTGTTGTTCTCTAGCTTTGACTATACTATTTCATTTTTGATACATAATAAAATAGTAAATGTTATAGAGTTCATGTTGTTATCCATAACAAATTGTTGACTATTGTTTCCACTCATTTTATTTTCCCTATGTGTAGAAATCTATGTATGTGAGATTAGATGCAAAAACCATTATTATATACAGAAAATATTCATATGCAACATGCAACCCATTTTTGTTTTTTTTTTTGCATGGACTTTTTACTATGAATACTTTTGTTTTCAAGTTTTTTCTTCTAAAACAATTTTTTTGGCTTTTACAGTGGCTGGACAAACAAGTCACGTGAAAGAAAGCAAGTAGAAAGAGACACATTTGGGAAAACCTTTGTAGATCATTTCAAAAAAATTATATGTACTTGCAAAAAAACCAACCAAGAACATATATTGTCCATCACTACGATCAATGGTGGCATCAATGTTCCATATAACACTTAAAGCACAACTTATCATTCCAAGGATGTCCCAATAGAATAAACATAGGGATTAGTATGTATCAATGTTCTTTGCATCTACTATGACATACATACATATCTGCACATAGGGGAAGTACATTGTCCATCACTACGATCAAATGTCTACACAATTTTCAATAAGGCATTGTTGGGTGTCATTCTATGGCTTTACCTGCTATGGTATGTGTAGGATCATGATGGGCCAAAAAGTGGCGATATGATGGGTATGTGTAGGGTATGTAGCTGACAACTTTTTTTACCCAAAATTGATAAAAAAAAGGGTTTTTGAAGGAGATTCTTAGATTTCCACCAATATAAATTATGCTTTACTTTGAATTTAATAAATAATTATTATTCATTTTCTATTTGAATTATGACTAAAGTCCTAATTGATAGACTGATTGAAAACATCTATACCTTTCAAACAGTATCACATTTTTTGAATTCAAAACATGTGTCACATTCTATGCTTCACATACTATAGGATTAAAAAAATAAAAAATTTCATGAATTTTTGACCAAGTTAAGGTGGCACACACGAAGTTTTTATATTTTTTTAAAGTTTTAATAAAAAATCATAATTACTTATTTTCTTGGAAAAAAATTACAAAAAATATACATCACATTGAGACATGAGTCCTCTACTTATATATAAAATTTTATAAAAAAATATTATCATTTTATTATGATTAGGGTGGTTAGATAGACACCTACTTATTTTTTCCTTGAAATTTAAGTACTACTGCATTGAAATTTCAAATTTTCACCAAATAGATTTTTTTTTTAAATAAACTTATTAGTTTAGAAACTACATTCAATTTTCTACAATTCTATTCTTACATATTTTTGAAATAATATAGATAATTATTCAAATTTCTACATCAAGTTTCCTAACTCTTAACTTTTATGAATTTTTTGCCACTTAATGGCCTATTTTTTCCATCATGATCCTACACATACCCAAGCTATCAAAGGTAGAAATGTGTTAGAAATGTGGCTTTATGATTTTTTAGGTTTTGTGAGATGTTGTAACACATTTCTACACTTTTCTAGACTCTTTTATCATAATTCGCCTAAAAAGTCACCTTTTCATTACTTATCAAGTCCTATTCTAAAGTATTGTAAAGTCTTGTAACAACATTTCATGCCTTTTTGGCTTTTTATCGCTATTCACACCTTTCTTATGCTTTATTTGACCCCTTTATGCACTCATAAAACTTAATTAAGTGTATTTTTTAATGTAAACCCAACAAACAACATTAAATGTAAGATAATTCCTAACACCCACTTACAAGCCCAAGGTGGGACCCATTCGCCATGGGTGGTGAATGAGTCCTTCTTGGCTCCAAATTCAAAATAATTCAAATTTTATTTTAGGTTTTTATTCAAAAATACCTTATGTTAGCCTGTGATGAGGTATTATTGGGTTACTAGGTCATAAATGTCTATAAATAAGTGTTTTTACATCCATTTTAATCCCCATTCACTTGAATTCACTTATTCAAAATCAATTAGCATTCAAGCACTTTACATCATTCAATCAAGCATTCATCAAGCATCTCAAAGCAGCCATTGACATATCTTCATATTTCTTCAACAAGGTTGCGGTGAGTTTAGGACATTGGCATTTTTTTTATTCATCATTCCTTGCTTATTTCATTTCATTTCTTTATTAAAGGTTTGATTAGCAAAGTGGGATTTGACCTAGGAAAATCCCTATACTCTAACCCTTAACCATTTTTCCCCTTTTGCATATGTGTTTGCAGACTTTTGTATGAATTTTTGTCAAGAAAATAGGTGTTGAAATGTGGTGGAGAAGTAAAAAATGTGTTTCAAGTCAACTAAACCATATTTCAAGCTTGGAGAGAACCTACAGTCCATTTTCTACAGATTTGACTCCATCAACGTAACACGAAGACAAGCACAGATCTAAAGCTATAGAATTGACCTTTGATTTCATAGAATTTTGGAGGACTGATTCACCATCAATGGAAAATGAGTCCCACCTTAAGGCTAAAAAAGTTGATTTTGTCAGATTCCAGTTCCTAATAGTTGGAAAGTAGTTTTCAAGTGTTTTTGTCAATAGCTGGACTAATTCACCATCAATGGCAAATGAATCCCACCGGTGTTTTACATTGATTACTACCAAATTCTATAACATTCCAAGTTCATCATCCAATTCCTAGGTGCACTCTATTTGACTTTGTTCAATTTTTTTGCATTAGTTTTCATCTATATTTCATTTTCTACATATCACATTATGTTTTCAAACATTACATACTATATTAGTTTTACATTAATAATCAATCAATAACATCATTTAGTTGCATTTACAACATTGCATTTAGGTATATTACATCCATATTGTATCCATATCACATTAATCTTTGAATGAGAACATTACATTTTGGCCCATCTTTCTCCTTTTAGGTGAAAAAACCTAGAAGTGCTAGAAAGACCTTAGATGCAAAAATATTTGCTAGATTTTGATCAACCTTATTTTTGAATACCTTCTTGTCTATGGAGTCCTTCATCATTTATCTAGCCTCACATTAATCTTCTATTATAGTTTGCATAGATTCATTTGCATGCTAGGTTTCAAATTTTACATTCATAAAAAGTGTATTTAGGTTCCATTGTTGGCATCTAAATTCATTTAAATTCTAAAATTCTTCATTTTTAACTTAGGTTTGCATCATAAAACTTAGAAAACATAAAAATCACTCAATTTTTTTTTGAAATTTCTGAAAAAATTCCATATTGGGACTCATTCACCACCCTGGGCGAATCAATCCCTTTTG
Organism: Sequoia sempervirens; assembly: GCA_007258455.2. Classification (NCBI taxonomy): domain Eukaryota; kingdom Viridiplantae; phylum Streptophyta; class Pinopsida; order Cupressales; family Cupressaceae; genus Sequoia; species Sequoia sempervirens. The sequence goes on from VDFB02379711.1 coordinate 108,449,136, forward strand.
ACCCCTGAAATTGCCTTTTACAGAGTTGAAAACGCTATTTTTATGCTTTTGTTTGCTACCATTAGTTATCTATATTAGTTGGATGAGTTTTTGAATCATGAATTTCATTAGATTTAGCTAACATTAACTCATTTCCTACATTGTTAAAATTCACATTTGCATTTCCAATCTTTCATCTTTCAGATTATTCCATAGTGTCATTAGTAAATTACTTTGTTTGAAATCTGAAAAGTTGCATTTCATCCTAGGTATGTCTTTACATTACATTTTAAGTTTGCATAGCTTCTCTTACATTTAAATCATTAGAAATAAGCATTATTTTCATTCATGGCACTTATAATTTTGCAATTTTCTCTATTAGCATTAGTTCCTCATTCATTTAGATCAAATTCATTAGCAAATGAAAACAAAAAACAAAAAACATCAAGCGATCCAATTCAAAAAATGATTTGAAATTTATTAAAACCATACCATAAAATCCCTTTATTAGTGATGATTTATACATGTTAGATGAATCCCTTAAGGGCTTCCTCTCACTAAGATCATCCACTAAATATTTGACATTGTGACAGATATTTGGACCCAATGAACTCTCTAACTCTTATAGGGTTTTTCACCTAAAAGAAGAGAGATGAGATCCAAAACTGCTTATGTAACACTCAAATGAGGATGTATGCTATATGATATGATGTAAATGATATTAAATAAATGCAATTGATTGATTAAGATGATCTAAAATGAATGCAAAAATGCAATTTAAGCTATGTTTGAAAACACATTGTGTTATGCAGAAATGAATGCAAAACTTAATAGAAATAAGTCAAAATGAAAGTATGCACCTAGGATCTTGATGAAGGATAGAAAAGAAATATGGAAGGCTACTTATATTTAAATTTAGGCTTGGTGGAACTCATTTTCCACTTTGGGTGAATCAGTTCTAGTTCTTGATGATTGTACTGAAGCCTGTTTCTGACAAAAACGTACTCAAAAATGTAAAAATCCAAAAAGTGACCTTGGGGTAAGACTTATTCACCACCCATGGTGAGTGAGTCCACTTTTTAATTTATGAAAACTCAAAAATGGAATCTATGGCTTTCAAATTGCTCAATCTACACCTCCAAGTGTCCAGATCTAAAACTGCCAAATTCAGGTCTATAAGTGACTTTTTGTTGATGATTTGAAATAGATGAATGAAGAGACGACTTGAATGAATATGAAATGCAATATTCAATGATTTATAAGCTTCTAAGAGTCCTAGATCTGTAAGTATACAAGACAAGAAGAGGAAATATTGAATGTTAGGGCATGGGGGTTTTCCTTAGTCAAACCCTGTTTAGGTAATTCAACCAAAGTGATGAAATAAAGTAATGAGAAATTCAAAAATGGAGATGATTACCTTGTCATGATGATTTTATCTTGAAATTATGCAACATATCATGAAGATTCAACCCTTTAATGTCCTTAGAAGCTCAATTAAAGACTTGCAATGAGAAAGCCCTAGTTTATTGACTTGTGATAGAATATAGATGAATAATGAATGCTTGGATTGATGAGAGGGATGGATAGATGTAAAATGAGGATAAAAAAACTTATTTATAGAAATTTGTGCCTTAGTATCTTGACTATATCTCATCATAGGCTGACATGATACAAAATTGAAATTAAAACCTATTTTTTCTCGCTCAAACCTCGAAAATGACTCAAAATGGAACTCATTCACCACTAATGGTAAATGGGTCCCACCTAAATGGGACTAATTCGCCACTAATGGTGAATGGCTCCCACAGGGGTTATTGTTTCTTGTTGGAATGCCAAGAAATAAGAAAATTAGGCTTCTATGATGACTATGTTAGTTATTTGATCAAATTATGCCTCGGGATGCACAATATGGGTCAATTAAGGCCTATTAGTTATGATGTAAATTTTGAATAGGGATTGGGACACATAAATCAATGTGAAAGTGTGATTAAATACACTTTACAACACTAAAATTAGGTCCACATAGCCTAGAAAGGTACGAAAAACCAAAGTGAATGTGCAAGACACATTACAACACTTGTTTATCTTTAAGTGTACATTAAGAATCTTCTAGATTTATGTAATAATGCTATTGAACACATTTTCTAATGTTGAATTAGGGAGAAATAGGTTAATTAAGTCTAGAAAGCGTTAAAGCTTTACAAGACTCTACAACACCTTTACAAGACAACATTAGAAGCATCTTGTTTTATTTGTATGGGCCCAAGACCTAGTGTGGATGCATAAAATGTCTCACAAAACTAGATTAAGACCTCATTAAGTCCAATTATCATGAATTAATCCCATGTCAAGCAATGGTCCTTTTTTCTATGGCACATTTAGCCCCCACTTTAGGGAGATGATGAACATGTTTCAAACTCACACTAAAGTAGCCATTCAAGAGAAATCCACATGTAGGGAAAGCCCCCAAGATACAAAATCATGCAATGACAAGAATTAAAGAACATAAAGATGAGGTGAAAAAGATGTACTCACATTGGGTTGATAGAACTTCTTGGTTGTCCGTCGGGTGAGAAAGGCCAAATTGTATACTCACTCTGGGGCCATGAAACTAGTTTTCTGTGCGGTGAGAAAGCCCAAAAAGGTAAGATACATACACTAGTTGGTATGCACTCACAAACAAAAAGGTGGCTATGGGGAAAAGTAATGTTGCTAGTTGGGATTTCTGCTCAGCCATGCTAAAGCTATACCCGTTCCATAACTTTTAACAAGATGCCACAAAGATAAATGATTTTTGAGCTCCATGAGGTAAGCAAAACTTTGTATGCAAGACACTCATAGACAATGTTACTGCATAATAGTGTAAGGATTGTTCAAAGGGGTTTTGTTTTTTTCATGTAAGGTCCCATCTTAGGGGACATTTGTGCTTAACATCTCCAAGAGAGATGTGTCAAAGAAGTATCACACTCTTGGGGGGAATCAAGTCTGCTAACTCTACCAAGAAAAGAAAGCATTACGAGAAGAAAGAAATTGCAGAATGAAACATGAGTGGTGATGTATGCCCCCACTTTAAAGAAGTTGTAAGCACCCATTCTGCGAGCAATTTATTTAAAGTAGAAGAGAAAGAGGAGGACATGAGAGCTCACACAGAAATCCCTATGCCATTTCATATGTTTGGGTTAAGCTACGTCATCAAAGAGAGAAGTATGTCATATGTGAGCCAACTTAAGACATGTCATCCACATCCCAAGCATGCTTTTATGTATCCATGAAAAGTTAACGACTAGCCCAGAGGAGGCAACACCAAGTGACATACAAGGAAAAGGCTATCAAACCCCTTGCCCCCACTTAGTGTAGGACAAAGGTGAGCCGAAAGGATTTCATGATATGTAAGCTATCTAGTGAAAATCAATAGCAATTAGAGGAATTAGATTCCCCCACATCGGGAAGCATACCAAACTCCTAAAAATGTTGGATTTTACAACTCAAATCATTCCATTCATTAGTGGAGTGACCATGAACTCTATGAAATGCACAAAAGGAAGGCTTAACATAACATTTCTTGCAAGTTCTAGGAGGGAGGGTGATCAAGTGATCTTGGAGGAGTCTCAACAAGATACTCTTTTGATCAATGGGAGAAGGTGGTCTTGTGGTGTGTTTCAAAGATACATATTGCTTAATAGTATATGCCATACCTTTGCAAGTGCCACTAGATTGAGAGATTTTATTCTTTCCATTCGAGGAAGGTATACAATCTAAAAAATTCAAAACATGAACATTTTGTGAGATGACATTGACATTAAGCAAAGGTGTAGTCATGTGATGCATATTGGATGAAGGATGATGGTCAATACCACTATATGTTAAGGATGGTGTAGTGAGGAATTTCGTGATATTATTGATGGAGGGTGGAGCTTTAGCGATCTTGATTATGGGACAATAGCCAAGACCAAGAGTTGTTTCTTGTGTGTGGGGATCTATAGGGTTTTGGATACCTTGTTCATTAGCACCACATCCATTTCCATTATATGCAAGGTATTTCATAAACTCATAACCTTTTCCATAAAGCTTGTTCATGGCATTTGGATCAGGTGGTTGTTCATTATTGTGTTCATCAAAGGTTGTGTAGTTTGCTTCTTTGTATAAAGTGGTTGAGGTGAATTATTTTGAAAGGTCTTCTAAATTTGGTGTTGATAAGGTTGTTGTGTCATTTTTCATTTTTGAATCCTTGTGGATGGTTTTGTATTCACCTATGAAGTCATGCTCAAAATCCAAGGAACCCCAATCATCTTTGGATAATGTCGTGTGATGTTCAATGTTGTTTTCATTTTGTTCTATAGGTTCCACTTGTATGGTTGGTGTTAATGTGTTCAAGGGGTTCTCTTTAGTTTTGGCAAGTTGTAAGACCCTATAAGGTTTAGGGTCAACGTCAAGGGTGTAAACTTTGTTGTTGGAAATGTATTTCATTTTACGATGAAGAGTGGAGGGCACACCATTCATGGTATGAATCCATTGTCTGCCTAAGATAAGATTTTATGAAATTTCATAAGGCATGACATAGATTGGTGCATTTAAGGTGACCACTCCAACTGTAAGAGGCAGAATGATTACCCCATGCGTGTTCTTTACAACATTGTCAAATCCCTTAATAGATAAAGAATTGGGTCGAATGGTGGATCTATGAATACCAAGCCTCTCCAAAAGAATCACACTACACACATTAAGAGCAGCATCATTATCTATAAGAGTTCTCTTTGTACCTATTTTTTTGTATTGAGTGATGATCATGAAAGCTTCATTTTGTTTTTGCACATCCAAAGAGGGTAGCTCATGTTGATGGAAATTAATTGTTATGTACTAAAGCTACCACGCCATTTGGAGTTGTACTAGGAGGAACTACAATTTGTTGTAAGGCTATTTGAAGAATAGTGTTGTAATTTGGTGAATTCTAAAGTAAATGCCAAAGAGAAATTTTTTCAGGAGTATTCTTTAATTGTTCAATAAGATCATACTCCTTTGTTTGTGGGATGTAACGAGGAGCACTAGGTAGATTGGGTAAAGGTAAAGAGGTTGGGATTGGTTGTGGTGGTTGAAAATTATTATTAGTGTTATATGTATGAGAAATAGTATCATCACTAGATTGATGCGATACATTGGTGTTATGTTGAATAGAGTGATGAAGTGGATGTGAGGGTGGATAGAGAATTTTTTTAGGTTTATTAGAAGGATGAATCAGATGTGAGGGTAGATAAAGGATAATTTTAGGTTTAGTGTAGTGAGGTTGAATATTGTTAACATCCCATAACAAGTGAGAGTCACTATTGTCTTCAAAGGGTATGTTATATTTGTCTTGTATCATAATATCTTCCCTAGAGAAGGAGAGTTCATAGGAGAACAACAAACCTCATGTTCATAATAGTTAGGGCTAGGTTCTTTCAAAATGACTTCACCGCTAATAGGGGAATGATCAATGATGCGAGTGGCAAGAGGGGCATGATTAGGATAAAATTTTGGTTGAATTTTGATTTTCGTTAAGGTCTCAGTCTCTTGTGCTATGTTTTCTACCCTACTGGGAGAGCTTGTAATGTGTTCATCCAAGTTTGAAGTGTGTAAAGTAGCTTCATCACAATTGAGGGAAGCATCAAGAGAAGGATGACTATGGTTTTCAAATAAATTATCCCAAATGGGAGGAGCATTAGGGAAGTGGGGGTCAAGATTCTCATGACACTTAATAGGGATGTCTTCTAATACCAAACTATCCTCTTGACATCGAGGAGGGATATTAGGAGATGGAAAAGTTTTATTGTCATGGTTATGCAAGATTTCATCTTTTAGTTTTCTAATGTCTTACAAAGGTGAAAGAGGAGAGGAACAATCAAGACTCACATTGCTTGTAGCTCCTTTCACCAAAATACCTTCATCACTAGTAGGAGTATCATGATTATCTACACTTGCATCCTCTCATGTTATTAAATTATTGCAAATCTGATAAGTACTAGGAGGGTATGCAAAATTCTTATCAAATGTTTTACTTTGTTGTCCTAGATTATGTTCATGAGAAATAGAATCATACAAGGCAGTTGCTATGCTAGAAACATTGAATGCTTTAAGCGAACACATACTAACATGAGAAAGTAAATAAAGTGCAATGCAAGGAAATGAAAATTTAAAATATGAAACAAGGTAATGTTCTGATTACACTATGCACCAATCAAAAAATGACATGAAAAATGCAAATGCAAAATGAAACAATGCATGAAATGAGCTATTTTAAGTGATATCTAATGAAATGCATGCTATATAAATGTAATTGACTGATATACAAAAGTTTAGGCACCAAATAGAATCCTAAAAAAAAATTATAAGTTCAAGACAGTGATGTTTCAGGGGTTAAAAGGGACTAATTCACCGAGGGTGGTGAATGAGTCCCAGTATTTGGCTTTTTTAAGAATTTAAAAAAAAAAGTCTATTTTTAATGTTTTTAGAATGCTAAGATGTAGACCTAAGTTAAGGATGTGGAATTTTAGAACTTTTCAATGATTAAAGATGCAACAATGTAACCTATTATGAACTTTCTATGAATGCAACATTTAACACCTAGCATGCAAATGAATCATGAAAACCCTAATGCAAGCTAGATCTATGATGAAAGAGTCCAAAATCAGATAAGAAAGTGTTTGAAAGTTAGGTTCACCAAAATGTGACAGATTTTTGGACCCAATGAACTCTCTAACTCTTATAGGGTTTTTTACCTAAAAGGAGAGAGATTAGATCCAAAAATGCTTATGTAACCTCAAATTAGGATGTATGCTATATGACATGATGTAAATGATCTTAACCAAATGCAATTGACTCGTTAACATGATCTAAAATGAATGAAAAGTGTAATTTGCTATATTTGAAAACACATTGTGTTATGCAAAAATAAAGTAGACACTAATGCAAAACTTAACAAATAAATCAAACTAAAAGTGTGCACCTAGCATCTTCATGAAGGCTGGAAAAACATCTAGAAGGCTATTTATATTGAAATTTATTCAGTGGGACTCATTCACCACTGGGTGAATCACCCCAGGGATGACTATATAGAGCCGCTTCTCGAAAAAAGGGTACTCAAAAATGTAAAAATACAAAATGACCTTGGGGTGGGACTCATTCAACACCCATGGAAAATGAGTCCACTTTGGACTTTCTAAAACTCAAAATGGAATTATGGCTTTTAGATTGCTCAATCTACACCTCCAGGTGTTTAGATCTAAAACTGCCAAATTTGAGTCTGTAAGTGACTTTTTGTTGATGATTTGACTTAGATGAATGAAAGAGATGACTTGAATGAATTTGAAATGAAATATTCAATGATTCTAAGCTTCCAAGAGTCCTAGATCTACAAATACACAAGACAAGAAGAGGAAATGTTGAATGTTAGGGCATGGGGGTTTTCCTTAGTCAAACCCTAGGTAATTAAACCAAAGTAATGAAACAATGTAATGAGACATGCAACAATGGAGATTATTACCTTTAAATGATGATATGATCTTGAAATTTTGCAACAAATCATGAATATTTATCCCTTGAATGTCCTTAGAAGCTCAATTGACATAGATTTTGGACCCAATGAACTCTAACTCTTATAGGGTTTTTACCTAAAAGGAGAGATTAGATCCAAAAAATGCTTATGTAACTCTCAAATTAGGATGTATTCTATATGATATGATGTAAATTATCTTAACAAAATTCAATTTACTCGTTAACATGATTTAAAATGAATGAAAAATTGTAATTTAAGCTATATTTGAAAACACATTGTGTTATGCAAAAATAAAGTAGAAACAAATGTAAAACTTAACAGAAATAAATCAAACTGAAAGTGTGCACCTAGCATCTTCATGAAGGCTAGAAACAACATCTAGAAGGCTATTGATATTGAAATTTAGGTCTGGTGGGACTCATTCACCACTCTGGGTGAATCAGTCCCAGTTCTGGATGACTATATTGGAGCCTGTTTCTGGCAAAAGGGTACTCAAAAATGTTAAAATACAAAAATTGACCTTGGGATGGGACTCATTCGCCACCCATGGAGAATGATTCCACTTTGGAATTTCTAAAAACTCAAAAATGGAATATGTGGCTTTCAAATTGCTCAATCTAGACCTCCAGGTGTCCAGATCTGAAACTGCCAAATTTAGGTCTGTAAGTGACTTTTTGTTGATGAATTGACTTAGATGAATAAAGAGATTACTTAAATTAATTTGAAATGAAATATTCAATTATTTCTAAGCTTCCAAGAGTCATAGATCTACAAATACACAAGATAAGAAGAGGAAATGTTGAATGTAAGGGCATGGGGGTTTTCCTTGGTCAAACCCCGTTTAGGTAATTAAACCAAAGTAATGAAATAAAGTAATGAGACATGAAACAATGGAGATTATTACCTTTAAATGATGATATGATCTTGAAATTTTGCAACAAATCATGAATATTTAGCCCTTGAATGTCCTTAGAAGCTCAATTGAAGACATGCAATGAGAAAGCCCTGGTTTCTTGACTTGTGATAGAATATAGATGAATAATGGATGCTTGGATTGATGAGAGGGATGGATAGATGTAAAATGAGGATAAAAACACTTATTTATAGAAATATGACACACTCATTGAATATCATGAAATTCTCACTTGTCTTCGTTCTCCTCCCCCTTGTAATGACATTATGACACATGCAACTCAAATCATTGCCACTACCTTATCGAGTCCTCATTCATCTCCCAAAACCTCCCCTATTTGTGAAAATCCTTTAGTGACTAAGGATAAACTCATGAATGATCATGAAAAACACATTTTTGTAGAGGATATGATTGAGAGCTATGACAATCCTACCTCTCCTACTCAAGATGACATTCTAGGACATGAGGATGTAAGTATAGATAATCATGAAAATAAAGCTTTTTCTTCTCCTAATATATTCTCTACACATGAAGAAGATATTTTAGTGTTATAAGACATCATGATGGAAGATCTATTTGAACAAAAAAGTTCAATTATTAGTAACCATGAAACTCCTGGTTATCCTTCTCTTGATGCCTCTCCTATGAGTGATGGAGCTATCTTGCCAAATCCAATTATGACATGTGATGAACATATTAGCTCTCCTCCTAGGGTAGATATTATGGCACATAAGAATGATAGCTTAGAGAAAGTAGACAACCAAATAAAGCCTTCTTCTCATATCACCACTATCGATACTCAAAAAAATCCAACCATTAATCATCCCCCTATGTGTTCTGAAGTTATTTTGGACACACCTAAGAATCCTGTCATTCCTTACCTACAACTACACAAGCAACAAGCTCACAATACACCTAACCTCATTCTTCTAAATCATGGTGTTTGTGATTGTCCTTTCATAGAAATCAACCCATCCAACAAACCTTCACTCAACATCCATACCATCACTCAAGATTCTTCAAAGAAAACTCTAACCTTGGTACATCCTAAATTGATAAATATCTCATTAAACATGTATCAAGCAGAAACTTAGTTTCCTTATCCACATAAATATCATTAGTTTCTGCTCCTTGCCATGCAATAGTTGTAGGACCATAGCATACTCACTATTGCATGTTTTGCATCCCTTTCAAGGGGTAGCATACCATCATCAATTCTAGACTCACCCTTGTCCTACACTAAGTGGGGGCAAAGGGTTAGAAAACCTTATCACCATATGTCACTTGTCGTTGTCTCTTTTGACTAATCGTTAACCTTTCATGAACGTATAAGATCAAGCTTGAGATGTGGACAACATGTTTTAATATTGAATCGCATGTGACATACTCCCTTTCTTCATGATGCAACTTATCGAAAACATATGACTTGGCATAGGGATTTTCGAATAAGCTTTCATACCTTCTTCCACTTTAAAGAAATTTCTCACAGAACAATGTGTAGCAACTGCTTTAAAGTGGGGTCATACATAGACAACATCTTTTGAAAATTTCATGGCGTGATTTAATTTTTCTTCTGACATGTCCTCTCCTTGGTAATTTTATTGGGTTTGATTCCTTCCAAGAGTGTATGATCAACTAAAGTGGCCTGATGTGAACAAAGCATCCAATGGATAATGATCTGACAAGGGAATAACAATCAACTGAAGTGGCCTGATGCAAATGAGTCATCCCATGGATAACGATCTGACACCCTGACTTGTCCTCTCTTAGAGACATTAGCCATAATGCTCCCTAAGAAGAAGACCTTACATGAACAAAAAAAAATCCCCTTTAACAAAATTTTTACATGACATGCAAAAACATTTTCATCGTGGTGTCTTATCAATGTTATCAGGAGCATAAATTTGGTATGGTTTGTATAATGGGAAGCCGACACATTAGCATGGATTTCTCATTATATAGTGGGACACTGACACATTGGCATGAATTTCTCACTAAATCACTTCTTTGGGATATCTCACACCGTGGATGACTTGATGTTCTATGGCCCCAGAGTGAGCACATCTTTTCCACCCCATTTTTCTTTCTTTAGTTCTTTCCATTGCATGATTATGTATCTTGATGGTTTGACTTAGCATCTTGGATCTTGGCAGCTTGACTTAATTTTTGATCTTTTTCATTCTTTTTCATCTACATTTGTACACTTGGATCTCTCTTGAATGTCTACTTTAGTGTGAGTTTGAAGCAAGTTCATCCTCTCACTAAAGTGGGGGCTAAATGTATTGTAGAAAAAAGGCAACTTTCTTGATTTGTGAATAATTAATGATAAATTGAACTAAATGAGGCCTTGATTTGGTGTTACGAGGTGTTTTTCACATCCACACTAGGTCTTGGACCCTTTCAAATGCATTTAATGATGTCTTGTAAAGGTGTTATGAAGTGTTGTAGCACATTTCTACACTAAATTCTAGACTCTTCTTATCATAATTCACCTAAAATTCACCTTTTCATCACTTATCAAGTCCTATTCTAAAGAGTTGTAAAGTCTTGTAATAATATTTCATGCCTTTCTAGGATTTTTATCACTATTTACACCTTTCTTATGTTTTATTTGACCCCTTTATGCACCCATAAGACTTAAATAAAAGTATTTTTTAATGTAAACTTGGAAAACAACATTAAATGTAAGATAATTCCCGACATCCACTTACAAGCCCAAGTTGGGACCCATTCACCATGGGTGGCGAATGAGTCCCTTTTGGCTCCAAACTCAAAATAATTCAAATTTTCTTTTGGGTTTTTATTCAAAAATACCTTATGTTGGCCTATGAAGAGGTATTATTGGGTTATTAGGGCATAAATGTGTATAAATAAGTGTTTTACATCCATTTTAACCCCCATTCACTTGAATTCACTCATTCAACGTCAATTAGCATTCAAGCACTTTGCATCATTCAATCAAGCATTCATCAAGCATCTTGGAGTAGCCACATATCTTTAGATTTCTTCAACAAGGTTGTGGTGAGTTTATGACATTTGCATGTTGTTTATTCATTATTCCTTTCTTATTTCATTTCATTTCTTTCTTAAGGGATTGATTACCAAAGTGGGATTTGACATAGGAAAATCCCCATACTCTAACCCTTAACAATTTGTCCCCTTTTGCATGTGTGTTTGCAGACTTTTGTATGAAAATTTGTCAAGAAAATAGGTGTTGAAAGGTGGTCAAGAAGTCAATAAAGTGTTTTAAGTCAACTAAACCCTATTTCAATCTTGGAGACAACCTACAGTCCATTTTCTATAGATTTGACTCCATCAACCTGACAAGAAAACACGTGCAGATCTAGAGCTACAAAGTTGACCTTTAATTTCATAGAATTTTGGAGGAGAACTAATTTTCCATTAGTGGTGAATGAGTCCCACCTTAAGGCTGAAAAAGGTGATTTTTTCAGATTCTAGTTCTCGACAATCAAAAAGTGGTTTTAAGGTGTTTTTGTCAGTAGTAGGACTGATTTTCCATCAGTGGTGAATGAGTCCCACTAGTGATTTGCATTGATTTCTGCCATATTTCAAAACCTTCCAGATGCATCATCCAATTCCCAGGTGCACTCTATTTTACCTTGTTCAATTCTATTTGCATTAGTTTTCATCTATATTTCATTTTCTACATATCACATTATATTTTCAAACATTGCATATTACATTAGTTTTGCATTAATAATCAGTCAATTGCATCATTTAGTTACATTTAAAACATTCTATTTAGTCATAATTACATCATGCAATCCTTTATTTGAGTGAACCACCACAATTTTAGTATTTTATCTCTCTCCGTTTAGGTGAAAGATCCTAAGAGTGTAAGAGACACACATAGAACACTCTATAAAATTGATGGTTCGGTTCCATCCTCAAAAAGGAATTCTTACAATAATAGGCTTTATATTAAGCATAATAAGAAACATTGCTTGCCACATACAATTTGTTGAAAATATTTTTGAAGTTATTTAAGGATGAAGTTCTATAGAGTATAATGGCCAGTTTTGAATTAATCTTTTTGCATAAATTCCATATCTTTGATCTGATACTTCTAGTTTAATGAACTTCATCAAGAACATGTAGACATGCATTGTCTAAAATTAGTTTTCTTTAGAGTAGTTGATTAAAAATATGGAATTCATGCAAAATACTTGACTAAATATCACACTTTATACTTTGAGGAACTCTTTTCCACAATAACCTCAAAGAGCTTTTCAATGCATTCTACCTGCTAAGGCCTAATTTTGTCAATTATTTCCTACATTGAAAATCGAAGCATTGGGGAAAAATTCAAAATAGTAAAGAGGATGGTGAAGTAGGAAAGCTAATGAAAATTTTGGCCAAAGTGCACACAATAAGGGAAAACCACAAAATAGTAGGTTGCATAATTTTATCATTTGATTTATGTGTAAGGAAAGCTCAAGTGTGGAAAAAAATATCCTAACGTCAAAACCTTAGGGAAGAATGCAGATATGACTTTAAATTTTACAATTAGAGTTCACTAAGATACACTTGAAAAGACTAACAAAAGTAAAGAAATAAACATACACAATTTGGACACCAGATTTACGTGGGAAAACCCTTATGGGAGGAAAACCCACCAAACCAAGAAAATCCTCTTTGTATTTTAGTAAACAAAATTACATACAAAGTATAGATTTCACTTTCTGATGTCAATTTATAGTAGTACAATCTCCTAATCAACTTTGTACAAAAATGCTCTTAGAAATCTCCAACGAACTTACACAGATCAATCTATGTTAAATTGAATAACACTGTCACTCATCGAACTGTCCATCAAACCAATCATCATCATCGATTACAAAGTATATCCATGTCGTTCATGGTCTATTTATCTTCCTCATAGGAATGGTCGCAATAGTCCAACTGCTAGTGATTCACATTTCACTTCTCTGATTGGCTCAGAAAAAACCACGTAGGATATACATTCGGTCAAGGCGTTCAAACTGTGTCACATGTCAGTGAGACAATAGGCTGTGCTCCTGATGCCACAATGCCAGAATGTCATTATCACCCATCACATCTATCGCTAAGACATCATAGCAATATCCACTATAGAACCATCTGCTAGACCATCGCTATTGGCAAGAGGTCATACCGAACACTAATCCATCTTGTGTAGATCTATCAATGAGACAAGTGCTATCGACAAGAGTTCTCATCGAAAGCACTTGCCTGTTGGAGAGAGAAACCTTATTGCTAAGACTTCACACTGATGTTCAACTCATGTAGCTCTATCAGCAAGACCATCGCTATCGGTGAGACATCATACTGAGCACAAAACAATCAAAGAGAGAAACACTATCACCAAGAGGTCATATCAAATGCACCATCCTATCGGCGAGACCACATCCATTGGCAAGAGTTCTTACCGAATGCAAACTCGTTAGCCAAGAGTCTTCCCGATGTCATTTGTTGCCTATGTGAAAAACCTCAACGAGACATGCTCTATTGGAATGAGTCATTCTAAAATTTCATGCCTCTCCCTAATGACTTTTGTCACCATGAGTCTCCCCGATAACCGCTAGGAACCAAACTGTCAGCAAGACAGAATCAAAGTCTTGCTGACCCGAGCACTTCAAATGATTAGAATACAACTGCTAGTTGGTAAGACTTCCAAAGGGTCTCACCGAATTTTCTCTTTCAGTATTTTACATACCAGTAAGATTTAGGCACATTTTCAAACAATCTCCCACTTGACGAAGATCTTACTGACATCTCCAGAGCACAAAAAAACTACTAAAATTCATGGGCACTAAGGCCCATCAAATTGGTACACCACTTGAACTTGTCTATGCTCACTGGTTTCATCAATGCATCTGCAATATTTTCCAAATTATCCACTTTTTCTAAAGAGACATTTCCATCCTCCACCATATCTCATACAAAATGATACTGCACATCAATATGTTTCATCCTGGCATGCAAAGTAGGATTTTTTGCCTAAAAAATAACACTCTGACTATCATAGTAAATTGTAACTATCCCTACATCAAACCCAATGTTAGAACACAAACGTTCTCACTAGATTGCTTCTTTAAAGACATGTGTTGCTGCCATGTATTCTGCCTCTATAGTGAACAAAGCAACAATAGCCTGTTGCTTACTCATCCAACTAACTGCACCACCATTCATCATGAAAATATATCCACTAGTGGATCTTCTGATGTCAATGTCCCCGGCCCAATCAGAATCCACATAACCTCGAATGCTGAGAGTTCTTTATGATTCAACCAAATTCCCATGGTAACATAAAGCATATTCTAAAGTGCCCTTCAGATATATAAACATCCTTTTCATAGCATCCCAAAGTGTCCTTCCAGGATTTTCCATAAAATGGCTAAGTACTCCCATTTCTTGGGTAATGTCTGACCTTGTATAGACCATTGCATACATTAAACTACCAACTACAATAGCATAAGGCACTTTGGTGATGTCCTCTATCTCAATAGGAGATTTTGGACAGTCTTCAATAGATAGCTTCATTCCCTACAAGACTGGAACAACTAGCTACTTGCAGTCATTCATACAAAATCTCTCCAGAACAATATTAATATACTTACTCTGACTAAGAAAAAGTTTTCTACTTTTCCTATCCCTAGTTATTTCCATTCCTATAATATACCTAGCTGCACCAAGATCTTTCATTTCAAACTTTGCAGACAACTGATATTTTCGATCAGAAATCATTAACTTACTATTGCCTATGAACAACATATCATCAACATAGAGAGCAATAATAAGAATACGATTACTTTCAGCATTGAAGTACACAATGATTAGAATTCGATCTTAAAAATCCCAATGAAAAAAAAAAAGTATCAAACTTTTGGTACCACATTTCCTAGTGAGATTGTTTTTAATCCATATATAGAGATTTTTTCAGCTTGCAACCAGATTTTTACTTTTTCTAGAAAGTGCTCTAGCCGACATATAAATTTCTTTCTTCCAAGGTCACCATGAAGAAATGTTGTCTCTACATCCATCCGCTCAATCTCTAAGTCATAATAATCACCGCAAGTGACAAAAAAATCTGATAGACGCCAACTTAGCTACATGAGAAAAATTTATCCATAATCAATTCCTCTAACTGGAATATCCCTTCACAACCAACCTTTTGCCTTTATACTTTTTCCGTACACCGCCTATCCGTGCCTATTTTCCCTTTTAAATCTTACTGCAGCCAATGCCTTTTTCCGCTTCTCTCGTGCAAGGGCAATTCAAACCTGCTATCATTCTTTTTTCTAATGATGCCATTTCTCTCATTCATTCCAAACTAAGAGTTTGAATCGTGACATTCTAAATGCCTCTTTCATAGTCCTAGGCTCATCAATGCTAGAAATTAAAGCATAGGCACAAGTAGAATCTAACAAAGAAAACCCATACCTATTAGGGTTGCTTTCTTCTCGTGTTGACCTCATAGGCACCGAGGTTGATCTTCTTTAGAACTCTCGTAACTACTTGAACTCTCCCTCGGCCAGGTACATTTTGAATTTTTCTACCTTTCTTTATCCTGTAAGTTGAAGGGAATTTCAACTACATCCTTTTTTTTTTCTTATTTTGTCTCTAACTACAAATCCAAGGTAGAAGGCTTCATCTCATGAAAGATAACTTCTATTGTATAGGACATTCTCCGTATCAGGATTCCAAAGCTTGTATCCTTTTTTTCCAACATTATAACCAATAAAAATACATTTAATAACCTTGTTCTCCAATTTAGATTTTTTTTCATTCAGCACACATGCATATGCCTCATAGCCAAAGACACTAATGTGTCTCAGAGAGGGCTTCTTTCCAAACCATGCTTCCAAAGGTGTTTTCTCAACAAGAGTATAATTTAGAGATTGATTTATTAAATAACATGTTGTTGCAACTACCTCAACCGAGAACTTCTCCTCCAAGCTAGCACTGCTTAGCATACTTCGTGCTCTTTCCATCATTATCCTATTGAACCTTTTTGCAACTCCATTTTTTTGCGGAGTGTAGGGTGTAGTTTTATGTCTTTTAATCCCATGATCTTTATAGTACATCTTAAACTCATCGACAAAACTCACCGGGCCATTGTCACCTTAAACATTTTATTTTTCTTTCAATCTAATTTTCCACAAGGCTTTGTAAATTCCTTAAAACAAATGAACACTTTTTTCTTTACTTTTCAAAATAAACAAATTCCCTTCTTGAATAATCATCAATGAACAATACATAATATCTTGATTTAGACAAAGAAGGAACATTTATTGGACCAAAAACATCAGAATGTATATAATCAAGTAAATTAGAAGATTTGTGAGGACTGGAGTAGAATGAAACACAATGTTGTTTACCATATATACAATGTTCACAAAATTTGAATTCAAGGCTACAATCATCAAGCCCCTCAACCAGGTTTTTATTTTTCAAGGTTTTTAAACCTTTTTCTCCAATGTGGCCAAGCCTATGATGCCAGAGCATAGTATTTTCTGCTGGAAGTTTAACTTCCATAGATTTTGCACTATCAAGAACTCTCTTTTTCTCCATGAGTAGCTTTCATCACTTTACGTAGACAAGATTGCATTGCATAGCATGTGCATCCAACTTATACAAGGTGTACCAACACGTAACACCCTAGCTAGCACCATTGAGCTCTAATAATTTTGCGCCTATTTCTAGAGAAAGGACTTGCACTCCAATATTATCATTCAACTTACTAACAAAAAGTAAAATTTTGACACACTTGGTATATGCATTACATCATTGACTCTCTCACTCTTCCATTAGGGGAAATTGGAATTATGACTCTTCCACAACCAACTACTCAAAGATGAATCACTTTCCAAATACACCCTTCCACCATCGTATTGTTCATACTTAGTGAACCAGTCTCTATGAGATGTCATGTGGAAGGATGCTCTAGAATCAATCAGCTAGACATCATCTAATGCCTGTGTAGCCAAGGCTGTAATGAAGGCATTTGCATCACTCTAAGAAGAATCATTTTCAAAAGAATACTTCTTCTTTTTATCCTCTTTACAATCCTTTCAAACATGACTAGGTTGCCCACCCAGCACTTCACCTTGACTTCTTTGGGCCGATACTTTGATCTCCCTCTGAATTGATTTTGGACTTGTCCCTTTCTTGCCTTTTCTTTCTTCGATTTGCTCTACCGAAGAAGAGCCTCCTTCGCCATCTCAGAATATTTCCTTCTCATCTCTTCTGATAACAAAGAATCAACAACATCTTCCATCTTAAAAGTGGATGTCATACTCCCAATAGCCATCACCAAGTGATTCCAAGACTTGTGTTCATAACGGAAGCGCATACAATGATCTTTCTACTGAATCTTCACACCTACATATAAGGACAACTGGAGTTGGACCAACATGTTGGAAAAACATCTAAATGATCAGTAATAGATGCTCCTTCCCATTTTCAAAGACTACAACTTCTTCCTCAAGAACAACTTATTCACCAAGGACTTGCCCTAATAAATAGCTCCCAGTCTTTTCCACAAAGAGGATGCTGTATTTTCTTCATGAACGTTTAGAAGAATAGAGTCTGCTAGACAGAGCCTTATCAACCCCTTTGATTTTTGATCTGTAAGGTCCCAATCCTCTTGATTCATTCTTGTAGGCTTCATTCTAGACATAGCAAGCCAAAGATCACAATCAACCAACAGATCTTCCATTTTGAGCTTCCACAACTCAAAATTGCTACCATTGAATTTCTCAATTTCAATCTTTCATGACGTGCTTGCCATCTTAATTTGTAATTCGAATTACTAGACTTCTACAGAATTCCCAACATAATTGTCACAAAACCCAATGTACCCATATGATAACAACTGCCATGCTCGATACCACTCTGTAAGGAAAGATTAGGAAAGGAACAAAACCCTCCTAACTAAAACCCTCGTGAAGAATGCAGATATGACTTTAAATTTTACAATTACAGTTCATTAAGATACACTTGAAAATATTAACAGAAACAGAGAAATAAACATACACAATTTGGACACTAGATTTACGTGGGAAAACCCTTATGGGAGAAAAACCCACCACACCAAGAAAAGCCTCTTTGTATTTCAGTAAACAAAATTACATACAGAGTACAAAATTCACTTTTTGATGTCAATTTACAACAACAAAATCTCCTAATAAACTTTGTACATAAATTCTCTTAGAAACCTCCAACAAACTTACATAGATCAATCTGTATATTAAATCTAACAACACCGGGCTACTCATCAAACTTCCAATCAACCGGACATCATCATTGATTATATAGTATATCCATACCATTCATGGTCTGTTGATCTTCCTAACAGAATGGTCGTGAATGTACCAACTACTAGTGGGTTCATAATTCTGCTTCTTCAATTCACTGCATTGTATCATGTAGATATACATTCACCAAGGCATTCAAACTGTTAGATGTCGCGAGACACTAGGTTGTGTCTCCCCCAATGCCACAACGATTGACCATCGGGCATTGCCCAAACTAACTCTATCACCAAGACATCATAGCTTATATCCACTATAGAACTATCAATTTCCAATTACATCGCTATTGGCTTAGAGTAATACACCGGAATACAAATCCATCTTGTGCGGACCCATCTGAGCATGGCGCTATTCTGACAGAAGAGTTCTCACCGTTACGCCGATTTGCGAGAAACCTTATCGCTAAGACTTCAAGACTGATGTTTAACTCCATGTAGCTCTATCGTGATGAGGACTATCGCCATCGGCGAGACCATCGCTATCAATGAGACATCATACTGAGTATAGAATAGTCGAAGAGAGAAACGCTATCACCAAGAGGTCATATCGAATGCACGAGCATGTCGGTGAGACCACATCCATCGGTAAGAATTCTTACCAAATGGAAAACTGTTAGCCAAGAGTCTTCCTGATGTCATCCATTACCTATGTGAAAAACCTTGGCAAGACATACTCTATCGGAATGAGTCATTTTGAAAGTTCATGCCTCTCCTTGATGACTTTTTTTGCCATGAGTCTCCCTAATAACCACTAGGAACCAAACCGTTGGCAAGACAAAATCAAAGTCTTGGTGACTCGAGCACTTCAAATGATTATAATACAATTGCTAGTCGGTAAGACTTCCAAAGGGTCTCACCAACTTTTCTCTTTCTAAAGTTTACATGCTAGTAAGATTGAGGCACATTTTCCAACATTATGTGGTTTTCATCTTCTTGTGTTGGCTAAGTGTAGAGTATATTGTTACTACATGTGAGTTCGTAAATTTATGTTGCATATGACTATCTTTAATATTGTTGTGGTCACATAAGTTAGAATAATAGTATCTATATTAAGTGTAATAAGAAACATTGGTTTCACTATTGATCACAGTAGGGGGCAATGTATGTTCTTGCTCGGGGATTTGGTGACATCCTATGAGGCTCCATGACCCAATATGGTAGGGTGGAGAGTAGGCTTTATTTTGTTACATTTCATTTTATTTTCCCTATGTGTAGATATGGTTTTTTGTGAAATTAGATGCGGACAACATTCATATGAATGACAACCTCTATAGCAAGTGTAATGAAAAACATTGATATAACCATTAATTACACTAGTGGACAATGTATGTTGGTCTACCACTATAATTAATAGTGAGACCAATGTTTCATCTCAAACTTAATATGCATCCTGTCATTCTAAGAAATCCTTATTGAGGCCTAGACAAATAAGAACTATCCTTCAAGCCACACAAAAAGAGCTAACAATTCCTTATCAAGAAGAACATGAACTATTTTATTACTTTGTAACCATCATCACTACATAGAAACCATAAATCAAATAATTTATTCAAGGCCACAAAACAACAATCAACAATGCCTTATGGAAAATAGCATAAACTATTTTATTACTTGAACAAGTATTAAATGAAAGGTCTAGAAAACCCGAATGCAACATATCAATCAATAAGAGAAATAGGTATGTACATTTGAGTCATTTTATTATGCAATAATTAAATTATGAACATATTATTATAAGTAAAACTAATAATATCATCTTGATTGAACCTTATGGTCTTTATTCTCAAATTCCATGATTAATTTACATTGAATTTTAGTACCTTATTATGCTAATTAAGTATCATATGAACCATGAGTGGAATTCATGTTAATGAGAATTATCTATTAAATGAAATATTATTTAAAAAGCAAAAAAAAACATTCATACTGAATAAGGCATGGTTTCTCTATATTTTATATTGTCACATCCCATGTATGATGGTTTCCCCCTATAAAATGGTGAATCTATGGTGTGTGGGATTTCTTTCAAGTTGTTGTGCATATCTATATGTACATCTATATCAAAAAAAATTTAAAGAAAATTAGGCCATGTTGTATTCAAAACTAAGAAATTATTTTGCTTGATGACTATGGAAAGAAGATTGTTGTTCATATATCAATAATTAGTGAAGGTATTGATGATCATTTTAAAATTGTTACTTTTATGGAGTTTAACATGCCATCAAATCAGGTTTATTATTAGTTTTTTATTCATTGTGATGAAGTTATGGTGAATTAATTGTTGGTTTATTGACGCATAGCCATACTATTATATCTTGAAGTTCATAGATATGCCTCAATCAATACATTTGATTATATCTATATCTACATCTATATTAAAAAAATAAAAGAACATTAGACCATGCTCTATTGAAAAATAAGAAATAATTTTGCTTGATGACCATTGAAAGAAAATCATTGTTCATATATCAATAATGAGTCAAGGTATTGTTGATCACTTTAAATTGTTACTTTGATGGAGTTATACATGATATCAAATCGGGTTTATTATTGGTTGGTTATTCATTGTGATGAATTTATGGTGAATTAATTGTTGGTTTATTGATGCATAACCATACTATTATATCTTAGTCAATAAATTCAATTAAATTGAAAGTTATGATGCATTCAGGTGTTAAATTTTCTCATACTACAATAAGTTGTAATGACAAAAATTATCATATTAATTTCTGCAACACATTAGATGATGCTTAAATTTGGACTGGAGATTTCATACTAACAAAGCTATGCCCAAAAAAATAGAACAAGCCTCCAACCCAAGATTTTTTTTTAAATAGTGAATTACATAAGAAAAACCATAAAACAAAAGAATTCACAGTTCAACAAACACATGCAAGGGGGGAAAGAAAACCCTGATAACATAAACTGTTTAATTTCCTTACAACCATTGGTACCACACAAAAAACATAAATGAAACAATATTGGTTTCAGCAATGTCGTAGACAACATAATTCACAGTAACAAACCCATGGAAAAAGAAAACAAAAAATAAAATAACCCCGCACCCAAAAAAATCCCTTTTTAAATAGCACTCTATTGGAAATGAAACAATTTAGCCAAAGCCAGAGAACAACAGTTGACAATGCATTATGGATAACAACATAAACTCTATAACATTTACTATTTAATTGTGTATCAAAAATGAAATAATATAGCCAAAGCTAGAGAACAATGGTCAACAATGCCTTAAGAATAACAACATAAACTATATAACATTAACTATTTTATTGTGTTACAACCATCATCACAAACGAAATCCATAAATGAAACAATAATGGTTTCAACAGTGACCTAGAAAAATTCTTTTTTCCACAACACCTTACTGAAAACAAAACAATATAGACAACATTAATATATACTCCTCCCCATGTTTAATTTTTTGGGAAGATATTTTTTATTTGTTTTGTCCTCAAAAAAGAATTCTTACAATAATAGGCTTTATATTAAGCATAATAAGAAATATTGGTTTCCACATACAATGTGTTGAAAATCTTTGTGAAGTTCTTCAATGAAGAAGTTCAAGAGACTATAATGGCCAGTTTTGAATTAACCCTTTTGCATAAATTCCATATCTTTGATCTGATACTTCATGTTTGATGACCTTCATCAAGAACATCTAGACATGCATTCTTTAAAAGCACTTTTCTTCAGAGTAGGTGATCAAAGATCTGGAATTCATGCAAAAGGTTTGACAAAAAATTGCACATGTTACTGTGAGGAACTCTTTTCCACAATAATCCCAAATATTTTTTCAATGCATTCTACCTACTAAGGCCTAATTTTTTCAATTGTTTTCTGCATTGAAAAATGAAGATTAGGAAAAAAATTCATAATAGTAAAGAGGGTGGTGGAGTAGGAAGGTTGAAGAAAATTTAAGCAAAAGTGCACATAATAAGCGAAAACCACAAAACAAGAGGTTTCATAATTTTATCATTTGATTACTTTTTTTTTAATCTTCTTATGTTGGCTGAGTGTAGAGTATATTCCTGCTAGATATGAGTTCATAAAGTTATGTTTCATATGTATATCTTTGATATTGCTACAGTTTCATAACTTAGAATGATAGGCACTATATTAAGTGCAATAAGAAACATTGGTTTCACCATTGATCACACTTGTGGGCAATGTATGTTACAATAATCAACAATTCCTTATGGATAATAAGATAAAATCTATAACATTAACTATTTTATTGCATATCAAAAGTGAAAAAATATAGC
>VDFB02379711.1:108472250-108502408 GCA_007258455.2 Sequoia sempervirens
ATTTAAAATAAACTTTTAAATACACTATAAAAGTGACCTACAAATAACTTCAAACACCTTAACTACCTCATTCTTATTCATTTGTTTTGCAAACAAGAATTTTCATTCCAAGAGGCTGAGCTTTTACTTTTTGCTTGTTGGATTGAATGCAGACCGTGACACAACTTTCTTTTTTCTAAAATTGTTCAACATCATTGAACTAAGACCAATGTAACAATGATACAAAATAACATTTGAGACTGCAAGAAGACGTCAAAATGGCTAGTGTACTAAAAGAATTAGATTATGATTTCTGAAGAATGCTGATAATTCTACTCAGTTGGCTTATTTTTTCAATATCATACAAATTGAACCCTGACATCAATCGACTCTGTATATCAAGCTACCACAATTCAAGTTTCAATGATGAATATTTATCATGCATGTTTCAAATGACATTCAAGTTTATAGTGGTTTTTTTGTTTATATGATGTTATGTGATATTCTAATTGTAATTCATGCTTCTAGGCTATATATATATATATTATTTTTACATGTTTTCTCCATTGTTTAGCCCCTACACTGCAAGTAAATGGCTGCATAGCATGTGGAATGAGGGGGCAGCAAGCCTAAGACCCCTTTAAAGTTTGTTTGAGCGCTTTCTTTTCATTTTTTGTGAGTTTTGTGCCAACTTTCCTTAAAGAAATGTGGTCTCATAGAATTCCATGACAAGCTAATGCAATTGATAGCTGCTTCTAGTTATTAGTTATGTAATGTGAAGTAATTAAATAACTACTTAGGTTGACTTTGTAAAAACTATATTGTTATTGAAATTTTTTCATCTATCAATATCTAGTTGTTACTTATGCAATGTGAAGTAATGCTTTGAGTTTGAAAGATGTGCAATGCAATGTAATCAGCAATATGAATATAAACTACATAATATTTAACCATTTTTTTATGCTATTGTACATTGATATTTAACCATTGCTCCGCCAGTTAGAATTTTTCAAAGAGTTTAATGTGCACATGAGGAGGAAATTAAATTTTGATTATCCAGCTTCTATATATCAAATTATCAATAATCAAGTGTATATGCATATACAAAAATGGCATCAATGCCAACTCAAACAAAATTTTACAATATGTTGCATATGCCATCTCAGTATCTATTCAATATTTACGTGCCAAAATGTCTATCTCATCCTAAACTATTGGTGGATCATCAAAAGATGGGCTTCTCTTTGGAAGCACACTGCGTTGGCTCACGAGAAGGTAGCTACCCACAAGAGAGAAAAGTCAAACCATGAGGTGAGATTAGTTATACTATATAATTTAAAATTGAGATAATTAACATAAAATCAATATACATTGAATTATAATTGAACTCTAAAATTGAAATCTTGATTACCTGAAATATACGTCTCTCTGAAGGGTCAGGAGTCCTAGAATATACCCCTCTCAAAGAACTAACCAAACCAAATTTTGTAATGTCAATCTATATATGTGAAAAAAAACATGAAATTGATCCAAGTTAGCATAGAATTGTCAGTAATAAGATCATATTTACCAAGCACAAAATAAAATAAACACATACCTCTTTAGGCTGATCTTTTTCTATATCTCCTTTAGGTGTTTCGACACCTCCTCCTTGAGGTGTTTCAACACCTCCTCCTTCAGGTGTTCAAATACCTACTCCTTCAGGTGTTGTGACACTTATCAACAATGATGTATAGCTCACAACTACCTGTACATAAAAATGAAAAGTACATATGAAACTAGGAATCTATTTCAATGTATGCATAATCAATAAAAGATTTTATAAATATTAATTCAATCAAATTTGAGTTCAATTACCTTTCCCTTATCTAACATTGTGCCTCCATAGTCTGGAAAGCGTCGCACCTCACTCGCACTAGGTGTTTCCTACAAGCAGAGAATAAGATAAACATATAAGTTAATATATAATTTCATTAATGACAATTCAAATGACAAGTAAGTATATAGTAAAAAAATGTAAATAAGTGAGTGCGAAAATACATACTGTGTGCTTGTCGAGGCCAAATGAAATGGCTCTAAGGGTGCTATCAGTCACTCGTGTGAGCTCCTCCTCAAACATTAACTGTTAAATAGACCATGTAAATAAATATTAGTACTTGATACTATCTCTTATTAATATTCATTTAAAAAAAATGAAGTTATGAATTTACACCTTAAATGTTACTTGTCTAACTATTCCAATGTCTACCTCTTTAGCAGGAGAGGACTCTGTAGGGTGTGCTCCACTCCCCTGCGTGTGATCTGCTATACTCTCCACATCCTGGATGTCATAATCAGAAGTGTCTAATGGATGCTTAGCGGGCTGTACAATAGGACCCAAGCATATCTGCTGGCACATATTGCAAATATGTGGCACACAAATATGTGGACCCGAGGAGGATGATGCAGTAGCACTGGATCTATCGCCAAGATCACCAGAATGTGGCTGAGCTATTGAAGAAGCATGGGAAACCAAAAGACCACTCAAAGAGTGAATGGCCTGGATAGTTTGTGTGGCTACATCCTTCGTAATATCTGAATGTTGTACTAGAGATGGCGGAGGAAGGGGAGGATGGGGAACATGTGGGCGCTTAACTACTCTAGCTGCCCTTGGCCTATCCTGGGGCATACCTCCACCAACGACCTGGAAGGGTTTGATGTCAAAGTAATTTACATGATGCCCTAACAAAAACTTAGAATATAATTTTTTAATAAAGTAAAAAGGTACATCAAGATTATTGTTGGGTGGTTTATCAAAAACCATACACCAACGATCCCAAAAGTTATCTACTATGCCCCTATGCGTGCACCATTCTATAGAAAGTTTTGGTTTGTTAACATTAACTGGCAAACCAGTGTTGGGGCTAATAAATAAAGAGGCTATTTGGGCTTTTGTTATCTGGAGATTTCTCACATCATCATAAGACAATCCACATGCATAATATTCCCTCATGGTTTCCCACCATGAATGAAAGACATTATGTTGGGTGGAGAGGGTTTCTACATTTGTAATTATTCCTGTCAATGTGGTTGACATATGGGATAATCGAGGAATTTTCTTATAAACATCACAAATTCCTCTCAATTGCTCCAATTTTTCATGAATTAAGTCTTCAATTGATGGCTATGGAGGTGGTGGAGCATTTGGCATTTCTACATTTTGGTTCTCAGCTAGTGGATTTTCATTCTCAACTGGTGGAATTTGTGCATTCTCATTCTTGACAGCCATAATGCCCGATTAAAGTTAAAAAATAATTAATCCTAATTAAAATTAGACAATATAAGTGAAAATATTAAAATACCTAGTTTTAAAAAATCAAAAACTGCTTTTTGACCCAAAATATACTCAAATTCTGTAATTTTTATTTTAAAATACATAAGCAACACTATTTTTAAGAAATAAAATCCATAAAAAAAAATTCATTTTTAATCCAAAATCCATTCTAAACTCAATTGTTTACTTAAAATTTAATCAAAAGGAAACCCTAATATTTTGAAAAAATCACAAAACATTCTTTTTTTTTATCAAATCCATTCTAAATTCAAATTTTTCATAAAAATTCAATCAACAGCCCTATTTTGAAAAAAATCCACAAAAACATTCATTTTTTGTCAAAATCCATTCTAAACTCAATTTTTTCATAAAAATTCAATCAAAAACCCTATTTTTAAAAAAAAATCCACAAAAAACTAATTGAAATTATCCAAATCTAATTCAAAATTGAATCAAAGCAAATAAAAATCTAAAATCTTACCTTTTCAAATCGGATATTGGTGAAATCGGATATCCATTACGCGAAGAACCTCCTTACTGTGCACCCGTGGGTTGTTGACTGTCAAATTATTTTAAAACAATGACAGATTTTGTTTATATATGCTTTTTACAAATTGGATATCTGATATGGAAAACTAGGATTGGTGTTTGCTTTGGAGGTGTGTACTGACACTCGAGCCTAAAAAATGTCAACACGGTATTTTCATGTCTTTGAGTCAATGAATTAAGACATTTTTTTCCTCATTGCCACTTTTTGGCCCACCATGATCCTGCACATACCCTATGTTAAAGGAAGGTGAACGTGGTACTATTTAACAAATTCTAGAATTAATGTATGTTTCATTCCAACCTTGTGACTTCTAAGAGTAAGTCGAATCTTAGGGGGGGAGAATGTAGTGCCCCTCCACGATTCACCCTTCATGATATTTATGTCTGATGTTTGATAAATTTTATTTTGAGATGTTGGAATTAAATTGGTTTAATAATGTTGTTAGTTTAGTGATGAATTAAATAAATTATTATATAAAGCATTTTGATAAATTGATATATATATATATATATAAAGCATTTTGATAAATTGATATATATATATATATATATATATATATATGTTGTTCTTGGTTAATTAAATTATTAGATTAAATCAATAAGTTAAAAAGTAACTCAAACAATTAATTATAAATATATTTATTATTAATGTTGAGTTTTTAATAATAAATTAAAATGTGAAAAGATATTAATTATATGAAATAAAATATTAAAATAAAACATTAAATTAGATGAGGATAATCAATAATGGGATAAAATAATTAAAAAGATAGAAAAATAAATGTTCGAAGCACATGTGTGACTTCAAATTGATTGTCATTTGGAAACTTGTTATTTTTGTGGGATTTTTGTCTAATTTTGTGTTCCAAAATCATTAGCTTTCTAGGGGTTAATAATTATCATTTTTGGGGAGATTTTGGAGATTCATTGATTTTTGTTTTGGGAATATAAAACTTTTGTCTATAAGAAATTATTTGTAGAATAATGGAAATCTATGTTTTTTTTTTCTTTTAAAAATATTGGGTTGGTGAAAATTACTAAAGATTTGATTTAAGGCTTTGGGAAGTGAATTGTGCTGCATAGAAGTTTGTCCTCAACACCAGACTTTCTTTCAACCTCGTGGAATCCAGGTTGGTTTCATTACCATTCTTTGATTCATTTAACCGATCAATGTAATTGAAAACTCATTCTTTCTTTCTTGTTGGTTGAAATGAATGGTAGTCTATTTGGAGTTGTTTGGTTATGTACTATCCATCAATTTTAGTCTAGTAGATTATCTCTCATTCTATTGTTTGTATTATGGTGACTTAAAATCCCTGAGCCTTACTTTTGAAATTATTTTCCTTTGAAAACAATCATTCTTATAAGTATATCGATTGATTTTTTTTATTTTTTTTTTATGATGGGTTTGTTGTTTGTATGCTTGAGTTTTGAAGAAAAATGATCTATGGAGGAATTTGATTTGTTGTTGTCTATTGGAAATCAAACTATATATATATATACATAATTCAATTTTGTGGAGGTTGCTGAGTAAATAAACCATCTATGTCATTCAAATGCATGTCTTAAACAACCCAACAAAATATATATATATATATATATATATATATATATATATATATATATATATATATATATATATATATATATATATATATATATATATATATATATATATATGTAATGCATATAGGATGGGGAGGGGGTGCGAACCTTTACCTTTTGATATTCTGAGTTTTCATAAAGCTACAACTATGTATGGCATCCCTCCTTAGTTTGGCATAATAAATATATTGTGATTGCATTTTAATTTAAGCTATATTCTAGACAACATATATCATTTTCTTGGAAGTTTCTTAAGCCTTACTTATCTACCTCCACCCATGTTTATTATCTTGGCTTTTCCTTCATCTCAGGTTTGCAGATTTACTTGCTTATGCTTGTGTTTTGTTAGGGATCTCTGCCTTGCTTTCCACCTGCACATCGAATCTTACTCTGGCTTTAACTGGTACCTTTCTCTTTCACTTTGAAACTACGTAGTCATGAATCGGTTATCATCATTCTAGAATTTACCGTTGTAACTCTAGTATCATTTCCCACCCTACATTTGCCTTCTCTCTCTCCCGTGTCTCTACTGTAATCTATGTAGCATGCTCCTTAGCTTGTACACTTTCTAATTCGATATTCCTCAATATGAATCGTATACTGGTAATATCTTAATGTATGAATTCACTATTAATGTTAACATGGGTTATACCAATTTGGTATTCGCTAATTTCATGTTTGCATTCTTTTTGTATTATATACTTTTTGAAGGGATTTAGAATAGTAGCATGATTTTAGTTTATATATATAGATGTATATATATGTGTATATATGATGTTCAATTAACATATATAATATGTGTTAGTTGTAATTTGATGATTGGTTAGTATATATTAATATATAGATGTATACGTTTATATAAATATATAATACATTTAAGCTGAAATATATTGCTTTATAAATAGTTTTTCAATCATAATAAATGATTATATATATATATATATATATGTTTACATGTATTTGTATTATAGTAGTAGAAATATAATAGTTTATGCTTTGTGATTATTTGGTTATAAATATAATGGAAAGTTAAATAGAAGAAAAGAGTTATTTATATTTGGAAATTGAAGGGAATGTTTAGATAATAAATTAGATAATTAAATGATTATGTTAGGCAACAAATTTGGAAATTAAGTAGGGGGGAATAAGTGACTTACATATACATCTATAGATGATTAAATACATGAACTAGATTGTTTTTTTGTATTGAGTAATCAATGTCGATTGCTTTTATAACTATTTAAGAGCTAAAATGTAAATTATCATGTAATTAGTTAATGGGCACATTTGTTACTGTGGTAAATGGTTCATTGAGTAGATTAGTGGCTAAGCATGTGAGTATCATGAGATGTGGAATAAGTGTTGCTGTGAATGTATTTTTGATTTGATCATTTGTGTTAAATTCAAAGTTGAAATGTTTATGTCACCTTTCGTTTAGAGGCGAGGTTTGAATTAGTGATGATGAGAAAGATTTTGTTTATTGTGGTTGGTTTTTGGTTATTGTTTTTATTGAGGGTACTGTGCCAGAAATGGTTATTGAGAGACTTCAAAGGCTTGGGGAAATGCTTCGAGTATTGGAACATATTTTTGTCATTTTTGAAGGTGGATGATTTGAGGTACTTGAGAGATGTATTATTAAAGGTCTGTATACACTATTTACTTATTATTATAGTTTATGATTTGTAAAACCAAGACGAAGATTCATATATACTTTTGGATATATGATTCTTGTGAAAGCTTTGTTTTGGTATTTTAAAGATAGGGTTTTTACTTTGTTGGCGTGTGGGGTCTCCTAGTTATTAGTAGGGGGAGTGGCTGGGAGGGTAGGAAAGTGGTGTCTAGGAGTAACTCATTTGAGGAGTTTCTTTAAATCAATGATAACAAAATGAATTAAAGGGAATTTGGGTGTGGAGTCACCATTAATCAAGACAATGGTAATACCCCTCACTCACATGGCTTGAGGTACTTGTTTTAGGCTTAAGATGGAGTGGGAGAAGGCCTGGGAATGGCAAGATCAGAGATTTCCTTGTCCTCTTGAAAGGTATGTTGATCCCACATGAGTTTGTATGGGGGCCGGTGATTCGGTAGAGGCTGCTAGGGTAACTCAGGATGGAGGCTGGTAGCCTAGGAAGATACACCAGGGTAACCCATAACAAGCTAATATGTGATGAAACTCCTCCCTATAGAAATCTAGCATACCCTAGTCTTGTGTTCCCCTTTGTTACAGTGTGTGTTTCCTCTGGAAGCGGTGTCTTTGTTATATGAGGATTCATGTTGTATTGAGTAATGTTGGAGTCTTGTTAGCCCTTTGGTGTTGTGTCCCTATCTTCTTGTCTGTTTTGTGGTGTGACCTTATTGTTATCTCTAGCACAAGGGGTGGACCTTAGGGTTCCACCTGGTCGAGTGGATTGTGCTCTTTCCTCCATTAGGTTTCCTAGCTGTTGTTTGTGAGCATGGTTGATGTACCTT
The DNA here is from genome assembly GCA_007258455.2 of Sequoia sempervirens. Taxonomy (NCBI): domain Eukaryota; kingdom Viridiplantae; phylum Streptophyta; class Pinopsida; order Cupressales; family Cupressaceae; genus Sequoia; species Sequoia sempervirens. Next base: position 108,480,166 of record VDFB02379711.1, read on the forward strand.
ATGTAACAATGTTTTGTATATCTTTGTATCATGTAATGAAATCTTGATGTATTCTTCCCATTGTATTCAGGGAAGCAGTGATGTAAGCTTGTAATAATGTAATGATGTACTCCCTTGTAATGGAGAATGTATATGTACTCTTTGGTTCTTATTATCTGATCTTTAATGATGATGTACCTGATTTTATAATATGGAGATGTATGTGTTTATTCATTTAATGCTATGGATTTGAAATGAACTCTTGTAGTTAATTAATCCACAATGTAGGATTAAACCTTGTTAAGTAGGTTTGCTCATAATGCAGTCATTGAACCTTAGAGGACATAGTTTAGTTTATATGTTATATTATGTTGTGCAATCTATTGTGTATTTCATTATTATAATTTTTTTTTGTGTCATTATTGTTGTTAGTTGTGTCATCCTCTAGGGTTCTTTGGCCGGGACGTTATAGTAAGTCATCATATTTAATTAATTTTATTGATGATTACTCATGAAAGTATTGGGTTTATTTTTTCAAGACTAATGATGAAGCCTTTGAGTCCATTCAAGAGGTTTAAAAGTCCTCCTGGAAAATAAAAAGGTCGAAATCAAATGCTTAAGGATTGATAATGGAGGAGATTTTTTCTCAAGAGGTTTTCAACATTACTGTGATATGAATGACATCAAAAGACAACTCACCATTACTTACAAACCTCAACAAAATGGGGTAGTTGAAAGAAAAAATAATACAATGGTGGAAATGGCAAGAATTATGTTACAAAGCAAGGGATCAAGCAATTCTTGTTAGGATGATGCAGTTGCTACATAGTGTACATTCTCAATCAAAGTCCCACTAGTGCACTTGAGAAGATGACTCCTTATGAAGCATGGTATGAAAAAAAGCCTAATGTTAATCATTTTAGATTTTTTGGTTGTTTAGCCTATGTTCATGTAATGGAATAGAAATTAAGGCTTGAAGAATCAACAATTGCTTTAAGGATAGTTTGAGAGCGAAAGTTGGTCATTTAAGACCAAAGACGACAATCATTAGAGGTTTCCAAATGGAAATGTTAGGACTCTACTTATTGGGAGTTAGATTTTTTCTATTTGGAATGTATTTTTTAGACTTCATAGAAGATGCATGATCAGTAATAATAGAATATTTGCATAGGGTAGAGGCTAGAAACATAGTAAATGATACAAGTACAACACTTGCAAAATTGTTAAGATACAATTATTATTGATATCTAGAGTTGTGTATCATTTAGTTTGATATTAAAAGTTTCATTATTAAATTTAATTGTTGATTTTTTTAAAACTTAGAATTTGTTGTTTTTGTTATTGGTTATAGGGTATTAACATAGTTTGCATATGCATGCTAATTAGAGAAATGCCATTCATAGAAGGTGAAGATTGTTCCAACTACTAAGGAAAGAATAAATCTAAGACTTGCACAATTTCATAACAAGACATAGTGACAAATACATATCCTTGGAATATGTGAGAAATGATGGCCAATACTAGAAGAAATTAATGTCTAGAACAATCTAGAAACATATAGTGACTTGAAATATGGATTATTTTAAGGAATATAAGAGACGAGGAAACATTTGCATGGGTCAAAGTAATGATTCAATTTTTTTTTTTTGAATGTGTAAATGTGTTTATACAACTTGCACTTGAGTATTGGAGGAGTGCTTGTGTGGTCAAGTAAACACATTTGTGTTGGTTTTAATTTTCCAACTTTTCTTGCAGTTGTCATCCTTCAAAGGTTACACTAGCTCATGTTAGGATTGTGGGTAACTATTTCGATAGAGTTTAATTTACATCTTGAGTTTATCCATTCATCAAACATCCTATAAGAGGATCCAATGCAAGTTTGAATTTTCATTTTTCAAATTTTTTCTATCCCTTCTCTTCCTCCCTTCCCTTTTTTATTTTTTACACAACAATATTAAATTAGTTTATTCTCAATTGTGGATGATAAATTTTAATTATGCAAGGTTGTAGACATGTTATTTTTTTACTTTCGATAATAATAATTTTACAAATTTTATTCTATTCTTTTGCAAAATCAGAATTGTGATAAGTTTATTTCAAATAAATTTAATATACATATAATGCAAATTCACTATTAAATTCTAATTTTATAAGATTAGTTGCTATTACAACCTCTCTTTTTTGAAAAATTTTGGGATTAAAATGAACAAATTAAATATGACCCATTTTAATGATTTTTTGGCTAGAAAATGCACATGCTAGTTGCTTCCTCTTGTAATCCTTAAAACCTCAAACCAAGTATACACCTCATCCAACTTGAAATCCCCTTCCCTCTTTGTATGTACACCATTGTGTCTCTACCTTTTCTTCTCCTTCAATTACTCATTTTTTGAAGTTCCCTCCTTTGCTTGAAACTCTACATTACACACTAAGTTGTAAATAACTTATTGCAATCCTTTGTAGGGACCTCTACTTTGAAACCACTACTATAAGTCCTCTATTTATAATCCTACATGGCTCACCTTTTTTGAGTTATTTTCTCATAGAGTTGTAACCCAATTAATGAAGTTGTTTCTTATGGTCCCAACCAAAATATTCTTGATAAAACAACCTAGGCACACACAGTTGTGAGCACATCAAAACTGAGACATGGAACATGCATAAATATAATATTCCTTATTTCATTAACTTGGGGTCTATTATAGTTATAATGATGGGTCGTACCCTAAAATAGATTAAGCACTTAACTTGGCCTAACTATTGGTCCACATCAAAGTGGCCTTTTTCTTGTCATCTACTTAAGTAGCTTCCTATGACTTTCCACAAGAGCTAACTTCTTTATTCCCTAGAATCTTCTATGAGTCATGCCAATTATCCTTGAAAGGATTCCTCTCCAAAAGGCTCCCCTCTTTGAAATCACCTCTTTATGTAGCTTCAACCATATTAAATGATTGTCAACAATATCAAATTCCCACATCCCAACTCTTTGTGTGCTTATTATCTTTCCATCCCTTCACGATTCCTATAAGTATTATCTTATTTGATGTGGCTGCCAACTTTGTCATCCTTATAGTCCTTCTACCATCAAATACCTAAGGTAGTTTGACCTTTGGACTCATCTAGTTATCTCATGGATCTAAGCTACTCCTATAGTTCATGTCTATCACTTTTTTTATCTCCTTTATTCCCATTGTAAATCATTTCTTGTACATTTATCCTTCATACTAGACCTTATTTTGTGCATGGTTATCCTCTCTATTTTACATACATTTTTTTCCTAATTCGAAAGGATTGTTCATCTATGCACTTCACTCATGTGCCTTTGTTATCCAAGTTGTCATCTTTCATACACAACCTTTCTTATGCCCTACATGTATCATTTCCCTTGAGTTCTTTTCACCTCTTGCACACTCTTTCTCAATGCCTTAGTCATAAGGCCATAGAAAAAATGGAATATTCCTTATGAAGGTAAATTGAAGGTGTGATTTTTTTTTTTTAAAGCTCAAATAAATATATATTTAAAAAGGTTGAGTACAAACAACCCATTGTAATACTTGAAAACAGTTGTAAAGATAATTGCAAATTGACATGACTGTCTAAGTCAAAGAAGAAAACAACTATCACACAATCAATTCTAGAAATCTGTTAAGGGAGAGGGCCCTATCGTGGGTAGGGTAACTTTGACTCCCCTGGTCCACGTCATCAACGTCCGAATTGGCTTTTTTTTTTTGCCACATCCCTTGACCGTCGAGCTGGCAGTATCATACTTTTTTTGGGGCAAATTCGAGCATGTTTTCCGATGTTTTAGGGGCACTTTTCAAAAACCACAAAAAAAGAGCCAAAAAAAGTGATGGACCGATAGTGAGTAACTAAGTCATGTAATATTGGTAAGCTGATGTGGCATTACATGATTGGTCAATTTGTGTATTTTTTGAATTGAAGGGATTGGTAGTTGGATACTAAGTGTAAATTTATTGACACTTTTATTGCCCAAAAGTGGGCCCCAGAGTGTCCGAAGTTGGTCCCCAGGCTGTCCATATCTATACTAGCGATTGGACCCTATCCCACGATTGGCTCCTCTCCCTTAAACTTATGAGTACGAATTGTGGAAACTTATTATCATTGGAAGAAAAAAAGAGCCAAAAGATGACAGTAATTAAAAAAAACAAGAAGATGGAAACAAGGGAATAACATGCCAGCCCATTTGAAAGAGACTCTTTCTATAATATTGTTTTATTATTATCATTCTTTGCACTCTTTCTCAATGCTTTAGTTGTAAGGCCCTAGAATAATTTGGAATATTCTTTTTAAGGAGATCCGTGAAAATATATTTTTTGAAATAAGCTCAGAGAAATACATATATAAAAAGGTTGATGAGTACAAACAACCCACTCTAAAACTTGAAAACAGCTGTAAAGATAATTGCAAACTGACATGACTATCCAAGTCAATGGTAAAAGAAGAAAACAAGAGCCAAAGGACGACAATAATAAAGAAAGACAAAGAGAAGGAAACAAGGACATGACGGGCCAACTCATTTGAAAGAGACAATCTGCAGATTATTATACTTCTCTAATTTTTTATCTTGTTCGCCTAATTTAATCCTTTTACACTTCTGTGTGATATCTTTGTGGAATTTTAGACTAAACGAAACACATCCTATGCATTTGCGATACAATGTGAACAATCTAATGCCAATTTAATTAAACGAAGCCACGCTATATTTCAATCTAATGCCACTCTTCCCTAGAAAAGACATTTGATCTTCCACAATTTTTCTTAGGGTAATTGTTACCGCGCCACAAACAATACGTAGTGAAAGTGCAAAAGACTCTAGATGCTTTTGTACACATTCTGAGCAATCTATTATACACTGGATCTGCTTTTTCCTCTGCCTTTACAGCTTGAGCGCACAACATGAAAATATTCCACAATTTTTCTTAGGGTAATTATTACCACGCCACAGACAATAGGTAGTGAAAGTGCAAAAGACTCTAGATGCTTTTGCCTCGGTCAGTTGTAAGATGCTTTTGTACACATTCTGAGCAATCTATTATACACTGTATCTGCTTTTTCCTCTGCCTTTACAGCTTGAGTGCACCACATGAAAATATTCCACAATTTTTCTTAGGGTAATTATTACCATGCCACAGACAATCGGTAGTGAAAGTGCAAAAGACTCTAGTTGCTTTTTCCTCGGTCAGTTGTAAGATGCTCTTGTACACATTCTGAGCAATCTATTAAACACTGTATCTGCTTTTTCCATGCCTTTACAGCTTGAGCGCACCACAAGAAAATAATCTATTAAAGGCTGTCTATCTGCTCTCTTGGACAGAAAGATTTTGAGCAATCTCTTTTAACTGATATCTTGTTCAATTTCATTACCCCGTTTCCCAATTTCATAAGCTCAGTAATAGAAAAATGGGCAACACTTCCTGCTGCTCTTCATGCTCTCCTTCCCAAGAGGCTTATCAAAATATTATCGATAAAATGGTTGTGGTGGAAGAGATGAGCCAGATTGATGAACTGATCTCTTACATTGATCAGCTCTTAAATGCCATTAACGAGGTAAGCATTAATTAATTTGCCCTTGATTAAATTCACTATTCTCATTACATATTTACATAAATAGTAAATCACTGAAAGCAGGAAAGACAAGTTCCCAAGACGGATCGAGTGGATTCTTCTATCAAGTCTGGTGGTGGTTTACTGGAGAAGGTGTTGAAGCGATCTAACACACATATATGCAAGGTATTCAATTTTTTTTTTGAAAGAATGATTTAACTGATGCTACTTATTTCCTTATTATTGATCCAGATATATAAAATGTATTAGTACGAAGTCGGAAGAAATTATTAACATGGAAATAAATTTTAATCATGAGAGATAACAGCTACTGTTAGAATAAATAAATAATTTCTCTCAATCTGCATGTATGCGGTGGAGAAAAGTTAGGAATAAAGCATCTGTTTTTTTAAGATAGTTGTACGCATGAAGAGAAAGCACACCAATTTGCATATTTTCCATAAAGCGGTTACCGTTGTAACTGAAAATAGGTTAGACTTTAGTTTAGTTTTATTCTCTGTTTGCATGTTTTCATCTCAGTTCCGCAGACCTCTATTTAGAGAGGCTTTTGTAATCTGTTTTGTAAGGAAATGGAATAAAAAACTAAGTTTTATGTATAGCTGTATCAATTATTTACAGCTCCGTTTTTTCTCTGTTTTATCAATGGTAATTCAATGAAAAGCTGTAGCTTTATTTCTGCGTTCTGTCTTTATCTCTGTGTTTGTTTTTTATTGCCTTTGCCTTTCTAATAGTTACAAATCTGAAACAATCTAATCTATCAGTGCTTTTGCGTGCAGAGGGATATTATGCCAAAGCTTAACCGTGAAACTCGCAAAGTAGTAATTGATGTATCAAATCAAGCAGCACAGATTAAGTGGGTGGGAGTAGCACTTTCAATTGTAGCTTTTGTCTTGGAACGAATTGAGCAAGTTTCTTCCAACAAAAGCGAATGCATACGGCTACTAAGATACATGTGTAACCTGGCAAGATACATCAAGCAGTTGAAAGAACATTTGGATCAAGATAAACTAAATCGGGTCCTCCAATTCATTGTAAAAGGCTGTCTCATGTGCATATCCCAAATGGAATCTAATGCGCTTTCCAAGTAAATCCAATTCAATTCATGCCATGAAATCCTTTTTTAAGCCATGTGATATTCGTATTTCGACTCTTGTATAATGCTAAATTTTTATTTACTTGTGATGGGTAAACAGATTTTTCGCTGCTCCGGTTGCGGCTGAAGATTTAGGGAAATTTCAAGCAGAACTTGGTCATGAATACCAAGAACTCTCATTGGAAGCTATAATTGAAGTTTTGAACAGGATTCCAGTTGTCTTACCTCCCTCCCAAGGAAGATATCCTCAAGCAGGTACTAATTTCACTTTTATTTGGGCCTTTGTTTATGCGACATCTTTGCTTAGCTTGTTTCAGATAAAGTTCCTTGATTTATGTGATCTTGAAGTTAGCTCGTTTAAAATCAACAATAATCCCATTCAAGATTCCTAGATAATCCATATTAATTCTTTTAGTATTCCTACTCATAGGTTTTCCAAAAGAGTAGTTCTTTTAATGGTATAAAAATAAACTAGTATAAAAATAGTTCTTTATATCCACTCAAAAATACAATAACTAATAACAAAATTTATTAGACATTTAAAAATATATAGTACCTTTAAATAGATGATACACATTTCTATATTACACAATTATACACTTTTTAGGATTATATGAACTTAGTTAAATGATACACTCAAAGTTGATGGTCTTGCATATCTTATTAGATGATCATCTTCCTCTTCTTTTACCATGCATATTATGGCATAATCATTTTACACAAGATCTATAGAGATGGCATGAGGGACATATTACATGACCACTATCATAAAGGATTCACTACTTAATGGGTACCGTATCATAGCCATTCATAACTTAGAGATTTGATTATCTTTTAAAATCATAAAGGTTGTAACACTTGATATCAAGGAGTCAAAGGGACAAAAAACAAAGATGTACTAAGTTAAATATTGGGGTGGTGTACATGGATGGTGAAGAGAAGGGTGGAATATAAACCCTAAAAAAAAACTATTCATGTTTGGTTTCATAACAAGAAAATTCTATAGAGAAGCACACAAGTGTTTTACTTGTTGCCTAGCCATTGATGCTACAAACTAACCACTAGACTAGCCACTTGCAATATTCATTACATGTGTTTCTTTATATGGATTATCTTGTTTAGAGACTTGTAGTATGTCATAGGTATACATTGTGAATCCTTGTGGGAATCAACAATTTTGAACCATGAAAAATATTTTTTTTGTTAAAGACTTATTACAAATTACTACTAAATGTCAACTACCAATTTATTAGTTCATGTTGTCATTTTATTCTAAATAACCATACCAAAACATATCAATATATAATATATTCTACATAGCTTGTTAAGTTTAATTACACAACTTGATGGATTGATTACATAACTAATAAGATTAAATACACAACCTCAAATTTAATAGAATAATTTATCATAAATATATAGAATAATATCCATTTCATACACTAATATGTATATTGCTATAATACTTCAATACATAATAATTGACCAAAGTAAAATTGATATAATTTATAACAATTTTATTTAAATGTAAATTAATTTTTTTTTATTAATTTAATGACAATCTTAATAATCCTCATGTTATGTAAGTAAATCTCCTTACAAATAAAAATAATAATAATAAATAAATTTAATTAACTTATATTGTCCCTTAAACTTATAGAATATTGTAAAGTTTCAAAATAAATTTCAAAAATCTTGAAAAACAATTTAAAATTGTATTTGCAAAGTATACTTAAAAAATAATAATACTTATAATTTTTTATTTATTTTTATTAAATAAATAAATTATGTAGATGTGTAATTATTTTGCAATTTTTTATTTTGAACATGATTTCTAATGAATTTATATTTGGTTTGTAGTTGGTATTGAGGAAGCCAGAAATCGTGTGACTGAGCTTCTAGAGATGGAAAGTAAATCAGTTAAAGTGGTGGTAATTTATGGACAAGGTGGGATAGGAAAGACAACATTAGCGACTGCAGTTTTCAGTAAGCTCGACCTTCAAAACTACAAATATTGCAGAGTCGATATAGAACAGAATTGTTCAGAGGCTGACCTTAAGTTGCTGCAGCAACAAATTTTAAAAGATCTTTATGACCCCAATATTCAGTTGAGGAGTTTGTATGAAGGTCGGGAACAGTTGTCCAAGAAATTTAAAGAACGCTCCTCTCAACGTCTCTTCATTTTTGTTGACAATGCACTCAAACAAAGTGACCTAGAAAAGCTTTTGCCTATCGATGACCTGGCATCCCTTCCAATGCATAGCAGAATTCTTGTAACGACAAGAAATCTAAATGAGACTCGTATAATTGTGCAGGCAAGAATTGAACGCTGTCCTTATCAGGTAGATTCTCTTCCACGAGAAGCGGCACAAAAACTCTTATGTGAGTCGGCATTAGGCAGTGACCGAGCAAGCTTTGATCCCACCATAGATATTAATGGTCTCCTCCAAATATGCCAAGGAGTTCCACTGGTTCTAAAATTGGCTGGAGCGAGACTATGCGAACATACTCAGAGCGTGCATGCTTGTAGAGACGCAGTTGAAAATCTAACGTCATGGCTGCAAAAAGGAGAGGAGGGCGAATTAAGCGAACGTATGGTGGACTTTGTATATAATCGCTTGGAAGCCTCGTGTAAAGAGGCATTTCTTGACATAGTGTTCTTCTTTTGTAATTGGAGGCGGCGGAGGGTGGCCTCTAGTGTTGGCGAGTTAGAGTTTCAAGAGCTTGAAAGGGCTGCTCTTGTAAATGTGACGAATGAAGGCAGGGTGAATGTTCACGATATAGTGAAAGCACGAGGGAGAGTGTTGTCACCAGAAGGAGAGAGAATCACCGACCTACAATCTCTCACTGATGTTCTCCAAGATGTAGAGGTACATTTTCAATCTCGCCGTCACTAGATTTCTGAAAAAAATTCTATATACATATATAAGACTCGCCAATCCAAATTTTGTATTTATCTTCGTATAACCAGTTTTAGGAAAGATTTAAAAAATCAATTAGTGCTCTATATTTGAAGTACAATTGAGCTAGAAGCACCTTTTTGCAGAGGATAAAGAAAACGAAGGGGATCATTCTTGCAAAGGATGAATCTTTCGAGCTGGAAGCAGGTCATCTCAACTTAATGAGGAGATGTTTAAGAGTTTTGATATTGAGAAGAACAAGAATAGTAAATGGAGAATGCAAAGGAGCCTTTGAAAATCTAAGGGTGCTCGACATCGATAATTACTTATTGATGGATATCAGTAAACATCCAAGATTAGCAGTGTTCATTTGGCAGCCCGATGTAAATTCCAGATTTTGTGAGGCAAACACTACAATCTTTGCTTAAGTTTTTATTTTATTTTCTTAAAAAGAAATTCTTAATATATTTCTATTTTTTACAGCACATTGCTAATTTGAAACAATGAAATTGTTTTGCAGTTCGCGGGCATCATCCCATCTTCATTGAAATATATGTATATAGAAGGTGCTACATTATTTAATCTTTCCACCACCGTTTCCCAAGTTAAGTCTTTGCGTTCTCTAACATTGGAGGATTGCAGAGGGTTTGATAGCCTGCCTGAAACCATTGGGAACCTACCTGCTTTAGAAAAGTTGAGTTTAAAGGATTGCATTAGTTTGGTGAACTTTCCATATAATTTTGGACATTTATCCAGTTTGAAAAAGTTGAATTTAAATAGTTGTTCTAGTTTGGTGAGTCTTCCAAACAGTGTTGGCGATTTATCTTCTTTAAATAAGTTGGATTTACAGTCTTGTTCCAGCTTGGTGAACCTTCCAGACAGTTTTGGTAATTTATCTTCTTTAAATGAGTTGGATTTACGATCTTGTTCCAGCTTGGTGAACCTTCCAGACAGTTTTGTTAATTTATCTTCTTTAAATAAGTTGGATTTAGAGTCTTGTTCCAGCTTGGTGAACCTTCCAGACAGTTTTGGTAATTTATCTTCTTTAAATGAGTTGGATTTAGAGTCTTGTTCCAGCTTGGTGAACCTTCCAGACAGTTTTCGTAATTTATCTTCTTTAAATGAGTTGCGTTTAGGGTCTTGTTCCAGCTTGGTGAACCTTCCAGACAGTTTTGGTAATTTATCTTCTTTAAATGAGTTGGGTTTAGGGTATTGTTCCAGCTTGGTGAACCTTCCAGACAGTTTTGGTAATTTATCTTCTTTAAATGAGTTGCGTTTAGAGTTTTGTTCCAGCTTGGTGAACCTTCCAGACAGTTTTGGTAATTTATCTTCTTTAAATGAGTTGCATTTAGGGTATTGTTCCAGCTTGGTGAACCTTCCAGACAGTTTTGGTAATTTATCTTCTTTAAATGAGTTGGTTTTCTTGTTCCAGTTGGTGAACCTTCCAGACAGTTTTGGTAATTTATCTTTTTTAAATAAGTTGTATCCACAGAATTGTTCTAGCTTGGTGAACCTTCCAGACAGTTTTGGTAATTTATCTTCTTTAAATAGGTTGGGTTTACAGTCTTGTTCCAGCTTGGTGAACCTTCCAGACAGTTTTGGTAATTTATCTTCTTTAAATGAGTTGTCTTTTCAGTTTTGTTCCAGCTTGGTGAACCTTTCAGACAGTTTTGATCATTTATCTTCGTTAAATAAGTTGTGTTTAGAGTATTGTTCCAGCTTGGTGAACCTTCCAGACAGTTTTGGTAATTTATCTTCTTTAAATGAGTTGTCTTTCCGGTCTTGTTCCAGCTTGGTGAACCTTCCAGACAGTTTTGATAATTTATCTTCGTTAAATAAGTTGTGTTTACAGTTTTGTTCCAGCTTGGTGAACCTTCCAGACAGTTTTGGTAATTTATCTTCTTTAAATGAGTTGGATTTACGGTCTTGTTCCAGCTTGGTGAACCTTCCAGACAGTTTTGGTAATTTATCTTCTTTAAATAAGTTGGATTTAAGGTCTTGTTCCAGCTTGGTGAACCTTCCAGACAACTTTGGCAGTTTATACGGTTTGCTATTTCTACATTTATACAAATGTACACAGCTATCTGTGTTGCCAGAAAGTTTCGGAAACCTCGCTTCTCTGGAGCACTTGGTGTTGCAAGACTGTGAGAAGCTCTCGAATCTACCTCAAAATTTTGGTCAGCTGAAGTGTTTAAAATATGTGAGCATCCATGGATGCAGGGTATTACCGAGCCTCTCTGGTGATTTTGAATGTTTGAGTTCACTAGTTGCTATTAAGACTTCAGAATGTTCTCAACTGGAGGAAAATACAATGGATAAGTTAGCTAAGATGAAGGGATTATTGATGGTGGATATAGACGGAAGCCCTATGTTGAAAAAGCGGTGGGAACAAGTGAAGGAGCAATACTCTTTAGCAGTAGTGGAGCGGGGAAGACGGGTAATCGTTGTAACACATTTTCTTGTGCTTATCTAAGAATTTGATTTCACTGGTTATGCTCATCCTTGTTCTTAATTGAGGGTCTTCGTTGCATTGCAGGGAGATGAAATGTATCCACATGCGGATGTAATGTGTAGAGCATTTTTTCACAGTGAGTCAAAATTCCTGCATGTTGATGAGAATGGGCAGATCGGGGAGTCGGCCAGTCCGGCAGGTGGGATAAAGCTGTGGGTGTTGTTAAAGGAGTGCGATCTGACATCACCATCATCAAATAGGAGATGTTGGGAAGCAGTGAAGAAGAAATGGAAGGAGGCGGTGGCTTCAGAAGGGGGGCAAATGATGATTGTGGATATGGGAGGGTCATGGGAGGAAAGAGAAACACGTGTTAGGCAAGCTCTCCCCCATTTACCCAGCGGCACTCGTGCCTGGATTCCTCCTGACAATAGGGCAAGGCTATTGTTTGCCTATTCCGTGCAGAAACTTTACAAGAAACACTTCAAACGGGAGAGGGAGGCCAAGTTGGGGGTTGCGAATTGTATTGTGAGCACATCAACGTGTGTTGAAGAGGGAAGGAGGCGGCTTGAGGACCTCAAATTCATACTCCCCGACCTTACACCTCCTTTTGCAAAAACCGAGTATGAAAACAGTTTTGACCAATTACTCTCCCCTGTTGACAAAGCAGGGCGGTTTCTGAGAACCATTTATTAAACTGATATATTTATAGGCCTACTAGCATTGTGTACCAAAATCCCATCGAATACCCCTCATTTTGAAGCAATTGAAGAGAGACGGTTGTGCACAATTAATTTTCCTTCAAAAGCCTCGGATTCTGTATGACGAAGCAGCTTCAACAAACAATCTCCCCTCTCGAATTTTTATCTTGAAGAAGCCCTTGGATTTATGCCAGAATTGTTTTTGAGCATTTTTAAGTTGGCATCATTTTATTTTATTAAATTTATTAAGAAATAAAATGATTTATTTTTATAAAAAAAGTTTAATTGAATATGATAAATTATATAATTTAATTACTATAATTTAAAATTATTATAATTAATTGTTTTGAATTTGAATATTAATTAATTTTTTAATTAATGTATATTGATAATATATTTTTCTTTTTATTATGGATTATTTGTATTTTTATTTTTTCTAGTTACTGCTGTTAATAATTTTTTATTATTAATAATTTTAAGATATATTACTTATTAAATTTATAAAAAGAAAAGGGTCATGAGTGTAAGTGTAAAAAAAAGCAGGTGAACTAGGAAAAGGAGTAGAAAAAGGTGAAGATAGGGCTTGATTTCTCAAAAAGAAAAAGGAAGATAGAGTAGATTTCTTTATAGATATTAAGAATATTTCTTCAAAATCAATTGCCTCAAGAGACATTGGACCGTCAACAAGATACATGGAAAAAATAGCCAAGCTCTCGAACAAATATTGGAAGAAGTTAGCTGGCTTTTAGAAATCAAGGGTGAGGAATTTGGGTTGAAAGCTAGAAATTGTAAGATCCTCATTTTGAATGTTAATGTGGAAATGGATTTAAAAAGTGTAACTATCAATATACTAGACAACTTATTTTTGGACAAAATAATAAAATAGTTGAAAATTATTGTGATGATTACTAAATTAATTAGAATTTATTCTTTGATAGATAGGATTAAACATTGGATGAGACAATTCTAGCAATGGACTTTTTTTTTTTTTTAGAATTAGGGTTTCTTCAAATTACCTTTCAATCAAAAGAAGATAAAGATGAGATTCTTAAGGTGACCCTTGGTTCATGCAAAATTAAGGGCTATATCTTAGAGCTTGGTCACGTGGCTTCAATCTAATAACATAATTGGTGAAAGAAACCTCCTTTTGGATCCTTATGTAAATAAAATTTAAACATTACATAGTAGAAATATAAATGAATATTTGCATAATTAAGATTGCACATCCAATCCTCAAATATTCAACAATACCATCATAATATTATAAAAGTAAAAACAATTATACATGTCCCTAAGTTTTAGACTCCTAATTAATGGTAGAAAGTAGAATATATTTTCCTTGCATTAGACAATACCACGGCATGTTGAAGGTACAAGTCTAGTGACAACAATTACATCTAGATATAGGGCACCTAAAATAAAAATGATATGATAATAATGAATATGGGATCATATATCCATATTTATATATACAAAAATGAGTGAATTAATATAATGTAACATGTGTGATAATTAAGGGGAGTGAAGGGGATGTGTGTGTATAAAGGGATGGATTGATGGTACATTCAATCAATTACTAATTGGATAAGGGAATGGTAGTAATTATCAATTAACAATAAATTTATTTAATACTAAACTTATCAAATTGAATCTCAAAGTTACTAAAGTAAATTAAACTTACCTGTGTATTTTAACATAGTTAGGGGATGGATTAAGTGGAGTCAATGGAATAACTTATGGATGCATGCAATCAATTACTAATTTTCTAAGACCATGTCGGTACAAATCAAATTAACTACAAGTCTAGTTAATCCTAAACTTGTAAGACCAAATTATAAAATTATAAAACTAAATCATACTTACCTAATTTATGCAACATAGATATGGTATGGATTAAGAGGACATGTAACTATATATATTAATGTAAAATATATAACTATAATATATATCTAGAAAAATAAATATCAAAAGTTCAAAATTTTCTACATACCTACAAACCATTTTAATTTTTTTACTTCATCATACCATCTACTTCCCCTCTTTTTTAATAACCCATCTATATTTTTCTCATTGTCTTGCATAGAAAATTTTCATAACTTTTTTGTAGCAAGTTTCTCTTGATATCTCATTAATTGTATATATGTTTCCACAACCAAACTTGAGTAGAGCATGACTTTCTTATGTGTTTCATAGTTTTCAAATGAAGGTAAAAAAATCTTCTTTATTAAATATTTCTATAGCTAAGTTATGTTATACCTTGCATAACCACCCCATTTTGTTTTTGGTCAAAATGGGTCCCCCTTGTGTTTGTTTTTCCTTGGTGTTCTTACTTGGGTCTTAGGAGTTGTTCTTTTTCCTGCTAAGTCCTTTGCTCTTTTGTTTTGCAGGCTCAGGTCACAAGCCAAAACATGCACTTGTTCCTTTTCAAAGGTTTAAGTTCTTGTTTGTGTCCCACTCCCGACCCCCGTCTTTTGCCTTGTTCTTTTTCTACGCTTTTTCAGGTTCAGGTCACGTATTGGCACTAACACTTGTTACCTTTTGTGGGGTGTTGGTTTTGGTTCATGTCTTGGTCCTAGTTTCTTCTTTGCCTTGTGCGTTTTATTTCTGTTGAGGTCGGGTTTCGGGCAAAAAAAATCAAGAACTCTTCAAGTTCTTGTCATGTTTCTGACCTGATCCTAAGGTTCGACCTCTTTTTGTGTCTTTGTCTCTGCGGGATCGGGTCTCAAAACATGACTTGAACTTTGAACTCGTCAAAGTTCTAGTTCTTTCCCTTGCCCCGATCCCGGTTTTCATTTTTCTCTTTTGCAGGATTGGACTTTTTGCTATGACTAGACTTTGAACTCTTGAGAGTTCTCACTCCCTTTTGAATTCCTAATCTTGATTCCCATGTTGTTTCATTTGTTCATCAAGACCGGGTCATGAGCTTTCAATTGAACCTTGCACCTAATGAGGGTTCGGTCTCGGTCCATGTCCCGGCCTCGACTTTCACTTACCTTCTTTCTTGCGCCTGGTATTTATGAATCTGTACAAACCCCCAGACCTAACCAACCTGCCATTAATGCCATAACCGCTCGCAAGAGTGAACATGTATAAGTCCCACCACTCCTTGATTTTCATCCATTCTACGACTAAGAATTTTGGAGATGAGAACAAGAGTGACAAAGGAGCTAGGGTTTTCAAGAATTCACCACAAATCTGTCAATGTGTTGCCATAATTCTTGGGTGCATTCAAAGGTAGGTGTTTTTGTTTCTATTTTCGTTCTGGTTTCTTGTTCTTTCCCACCTTTCAGTTGTTTTATTTTTCTTGTTTCCTTTGTTTTCCTCACTCAATTTCATTTGTTTCTTTGTGCTTTTCGTTCACACCATCGGTGCATTCTTCCTTCGCATTCAAATCCATTTTTGTGTTCGTTGTGCGTTCTTTTGCATTTTTGTGTCATCATCATGTCTATTGGTTGCAGGATTGTCCATCTCTTAGGGTTTTTACTTTGCGTGTGGTCGAACTGATTTAGATTGTCAAATTTGAATTCCCAATTGTTTGAAAATGAAGTTTTGATCCACAACACAACTCGGTCTTGAAGGCATATACTTAGAAACTATCATATTTGATGTTGCCTTCATTATCCATCATTTTTCCTGATCCCGCATTGTTGTCGGGGTCGGGAACCATGTTGACACTTAGGTGTATATACTCTATGGTATCAGTTCTTTCACTTACCCAATCCCTAGATCACTATCAGGATCAGTTCATGGACCGGTACCATGAGTTTGGTTTAAATTCATTTAAGTGTTTGCCAAAGCACCATGCCCAACCCCCACATTTACCATTGAGGTTGGGAGTTGTTTCGAGACCGAACCTTTACCTCACCAATTGGTACATGGACCTAACAATACCTCGATCTTGATTCCCACAGTATAATCGGGATTAGAACTTGAGCTTGTGCATTCCCACTATACATTATGGAACATGACATGACAATGACCCGGTCCCGACACCCAATATCTTACTGAGCTCAAAACTTGGGAATTGACTTATACCTTTTCATTCTCGATATCTCTAGTGTCACATCACGACTCGGTCTTGACTTCCAGTTACATTGCAGAGTCAGACCATGCATTGATACCCGACTTGCTTACTATCAATTATTCCAGTGTCTAGTAGCGACCCATGACTCGGTCCTGATTCTTGAACACTACAGGATTGGGCTTTGAAATGGTACTAAACCTCTTCAACATAGCTCTGGTTTCGAATGATGACCCGGTCCCGACTCCCGACTACATTGCAGGAGCAAACTGCGGGTTGATACTTAAACTTATTTTCTATCATATGTTTGGTGTCGACCCATGTCCCGAACCTGGTCTTGATTCTTGAATATTGTAGGGTTGGATTGAGGAATGATATTGAACTTCTTGAACATGGGTCTAGTGCCTAGCCATGACCTAGTCCCAACTCCTGAAAGAACTCTATTTGTGCATGAAAGTAGCTAAGTTTTTAATGATGTTTTGAACCTGAAGCCCAAGAATGATCAAATTAATTGATTGAACTGAATTCTTTCTAACATTAACGCTGATTTATTATGAAAACCTATGTTGTGATGTTATTTACATGTTCCCATTATGTATCTAATGGTGGTCAGTAGTGCAAGATATTTAACCAATGTCTGACTTCGAGGAAGAGATACCTACTGAGGGAACATCTAAGGGATCATATAGGAAGGCCAGAGCTAAGAGGGTGAAGCTAAAGCAACTCCCTTACATAATGAAATACAAGTATTAGGGGAATCTAGCTCCATCCAAATTTGACTCTGAGTTGTCAAAAATAACTGACACATTGGTGGGGCATATGGATTTGGATCAGTTCATTAAAGACACATTTTTAGAGGATGCTACTTCGAGAGCAAAGAGAATTGCAGAATTAGCATTGGCCCATGTAGCTTGCTTCCCCATTGCTATACAATGCCCCGAATTCATCCTAATGGCTGCATAGGCATACAACCCCACTTAGAGGCAATGTATTGATGCTCAGGGAAATGTCATTATAGACTTAACTCCAGCCATGATCAGACTTGTCTTTGACCTCCCTCCTTGCCCTAATGTAAAGATGATGACTGAGGCTAAAGAACTTGAGTTATGGGACTTAGATGTGGAGGGAAATAAACAGGTCATCAACAAACAATGGCTGAAGAAGGAAAATAAATTAGCAAAGAAAGTGCTTGATAACCCAAAGAGGTCAAAATTTTATGAGAACATTGAAGGCATTATTACATTATTGGCCAGGGCATTTGGAAAAGAAAGTTCTCGTATCTTTGAGCTATGGATGTTTCCATTCATCCAGTTGATACTCGATGGAAAACAACACTTGGACTGGGGGTAGATCATTTTAGACAATATTCATGACTAGCTCCTCAAGGTGACACAAACCAAGACATTTTATATGTCTTCTTATGTTACATATTGTGCAACAAGGATTATGTCTTCTTATGTTATATATTGTGCATTAAGGATTGGAAGATTTCTTGGATTAAACATTGTAGGGTCAATGGAAGAAGGTCGAGATCAAAAGAAGGTTTGGGAACACTATGACCAGCTAGAGCTCAAGGAATCAAAGAAACATTTTAAAAGGGTAAATGATGCTTTCTTATATGTGGTTATAAATCACCTGACAAGGGACATAGGCTTCAAATTTTTCCAGGAAGCCATGGGATTCATTCAAGAATGGGAATACTGGTACATTCAATACCCTAGGTCAACATATTTCAGATTATTTGGTTTTGATGGCCATCCATTTAAGTTGCCAAGATGTTGTGGAAATAGGTGAGTTTTGATGGAATTTTCTATGCAAGCTATAGAGGTGAATGCAATTTTCTCTTCCCAACACAGGACTGTTACACATGCTTTTCCCTTACAATTAGGATTTTATTCTTGTTCTTCATCAGTCATGTCCAAAACAACAACTGAGGAATTTCAGTCTTTGAATTTCCAACAGCATACTTCTAGGAAGAATTTTGATCTTAAGAATAAGATGCATGTAAATTATCCTACTCATTTTACTCATCATGTTCCTCTTCTTGAGTATTTTTGGGTAAACCTCTAGGATCAATTTGAGGTAAGGAAAAGAGGTTATGAGAGGTTGACAATCCCCCAGATGAGGGATTTTGACATTAAAACTGATATACCTAATGATACTACAAACGATGGGATGACTCTTGATCCTAGGTATGATATTGATCAAGTAGCTACATAGGCCCTGCCACCTATCAATTGGGCAGAGAAAGAAGAGACCAAGATTGGAAAAGTGTCACGAGTAGTGATAAATAGGAGTTTGAAATGGATAGAGCTCTGGTTGAAACAACCAATGGGTAGAGTGACAAAGAAAAGAGGTCCTAACAGTGAACCCACTTCATTTGCAGAGGCCATACAATATAAAAGACTAAAGAAAGGTGTTGCAACAGTAGAGGTAGCCAATAAAAAGCCTCCACAAACTAAAGAGGATATTTCATTGCAGAAACTTGATGATGTTTTGCATAAAGCAAAGGTTACCTATGAGGCGGCTACTACAAGTGTAACTTTGGGTTTTGTTTTTGTACCTTTGTATGTTGTTCACCCTAGTGAGGAGAGTTATGCAAAGAGACAAGTTGTTGCTCCCCCACAAGCTAAGGAAAGTGCTCATACCACACCATCAACTTCAGAAGCCCCAATCATTGGAGAAGGACATGCCAAGCTAAACATTCAAGACATCTCCTCAGATTTCAAAGGAACTCCATCCCAAGCGGAAGAAGAACCTGAGTGGGAGGATTATTTGAAGAAAGTTGAAGAAGAATTGGGAGAGGAAGGAGCCGAATTTGAAGTTGGCAACCTACATAGTGCTAAAGTAGAACTAAATGATGTGTTATCAGAAAAGGAACAACAAGAATTAATGGAAGGTGCTCAAAAGTTGGCTGATGAACGAGCTACCCAAGAAGAAGAAGAACAAAGAAAGAAGATTAAGGAGTTAGCTCAGGAGGTGGGAAAAGATGAGGCACTAAAGAAGAAAGAAGATGAGGCTCGTGAATTAGAAAGGAAAGATGCACGAGAGAAGGCTATAGAAGGAGAGAACAAAGCTAAAGAGTTCGAGTAGCAAAGGCTAAGAGACAAAGAAGAGGCTACTAAGAAAGAGGAGGAAATGAGAAAGATAGAGGAAATTAGAGCTGAAAATGAGAGAATTGAACAGGAGAGGTTGCAAAAGGAACATGAAGATTTGCAAAACACTTCTCAGAGGATTGTTGGGACAATTGCTTCTACACCTCCATTTTCCACACCTCCAAAGATTCAATAAGTAACCAGTCAGCCAACCACACCCACTTGGTTAAAGCTAAATTTAGAGAAAAAGGCAGCAAGTACGAGCCCAACTAGTGACTTGGGATGACATGAGGGCAAAAATTGACAAGATAAAAGGGAAGAAGAAGGCTTGTGTAGTGCATTCAACCAAGTTAACTAATGAAGGGGATTTAGTAGCTAAGTTTGCTGCTCCAATTGTTGATAAGGTCGATAGAGAATTGCTCCTTGAAGATTATTAGATAAGTATTGTTTTCTTTTTTTATTGGTATTAGATAAGTACTGTTAATCTGGGGAAGCATACTAGAAATTAGTGGATAAATTTAATTGACATTGTTTCTACTACCACCAAGTCTAGGCCGATTAAAGACAAGCAAGCCAAAGGTGAGTTGAAGGCTCAAGTTGGCAAGATCAAAGATTTCTTAAAAGAATCAATATCATCTACTCTTGAGCAACTTGCACCATTTGAGATTCCCTCTTTGATGAGCAGAAAAGAAGTAGATGGTTTGACAGAGATGAAAAAGAAATCCACCTAGATTGACACTTGGCTTAATACCTTCAAAGCTGATATGGATAAATTCTTTGATGAAGGTTTGAAGTATTATTTTAGAGGGCTTAAATTGATCAAAACCATAGAAGTATCTATGAAGAAATGGTGGGAAGAAGAGGAAAAGCCTAGGGAAAGCTCAGAGCAATTAACAAAATGACTGAGGAAGAGTTGGTACAATCTTAGATTCTAGGTGATGAGGATTCTGGATATAATGCAAAGACAATTCATATATCTTCTCTTAAGTCAGAAACTCTTATTCAACACTGAATAATCATGCTTAACAATGTCCATGAGGTATTTGATCACACGGGTGTGTTTGAGGAGATTATTTCAAGATTTATTGATAAGTCTTTACCTTTAGACCAGAGGCTTGAATCCTTGGGATATATAAAGGATGCATGGGAAGAACAGCTGGATAAAATGCTAAAAGGAGATATTGGTGAATTGCCACTCTTGGATAAATTGTTGGAGCTTAGATATGACTTACATTGGGTAGCCAAGGATGTTGGCCAAATGAAAGTAACTATTGATGTCGTGGAACATAAGTTTGAAGAATCAAGATTTAAGGTTGACTAGATTGACAGACTAGATGATGACACAATAAAATAGTTGTTTGCTAACTACGATGAATACTATGAGACCTAGCATAAAGGTGATCAATAAAATTATTTTAATTATCTTTTTGATAGTGGAAGTATCTTTTTTGGGTGGATTTTGAGTGAAGGAATGACTAGATAGCAGCGTTGGTAAGACAAGAGATAACTCACAATCATTGGTGGGGATCTAAGTGATGACTAGAAGTCTAAATTTTGATTGAAGGAGCAGCTGACACACTTGTTCAACTTTAGAAATTGCAGCAGAAACAAACACTAGAGTCATCTGAGTGTCCCTACATTTGTGGATCTGGAGCCCCAAATTGTGGATCTTAATTTTGATGAGAGGAATTAATGCTGAATTGGTCTATATGTAGAATTTCTCTCCATTTTGTAAAGGTTGGCTAATTGAAGTCAAGATTGGCTGCCTAAAGAGAGATATAGGATAGTTTTACAACTTTTAGAATTTTTAATAGTTTATGCAAAGATACTCAGACATTTTTACAAGTTTTAATAAAATTTATGTTATGTTTAGAAGTTTATTAGTTTAATGGTAATATTGATGAACAATAGTCATTCGTATGACAGTGAGTTCTATTGTGCATAAATGTCTCTTATTTGATGAAAATCAATAGAAGATTCTGAATCTAAGACTGTTTCATTGAGTTATCTATGAATGAGATCTCTTTATGTTTATTGATCTATGAATTCTAGTAATGAGCTAGTGATATGTTCTTGTTTGAAAATGAAGTTTTAAAAAAAAGTGATGATAAATGTTTATATGTCTTGAATTTTCACTATCAATGAATGCAATGGTCTAGATTACTCTATGGATTGTGTCATTTTATGGTTTTAGTTGGTTAAAAGAAATGCTCATTATGAAATTTATATGTCTAAATTAAAGGAAATCTATGTTTATGCTTTGTTGTTCTGAGCTTTTCTCTATCTTTTGTTGTTTATTTACACCCCTGAATGTTAGATTAATTTATATTATGTAGTTTGTAACCTTTACTAGCAGGCTCCTTGAACATTACGGTTGCATAGGCCATTGAACAACAACAACACAGTTGAGAACCAACTA
>VDFB02379711.1:108502508-108525469 GCA_007258455.2 Sequoia sempervirens
CTCTTGAAGCGATTGATTTTTAATAAATATTCTCAATACCTATGGAGAAATATCTACACTATTTTCCCTTTTTTCACAAGAGCCCTATTTTTTCCTTTTTTCTACCCTTTTTCTTAATTTACCCTTGTTTCTTTTTTTGCACTTGTTCCCCTTACCATTTTTTATGAATTTAATAATAATATATTAAAATTATTAATAATAATTAAATTATTAACAAATAAAAAATAAAGAATTTAAAAAATGAATTCATAATATAAAATTATAAATATCTTATTACTATACACTAATTTAAAAAATAATTAATATTCAAATTAATACAATGATTTATAATAATTGGGTGACTTCAGAATAGTGGTTTACAATTTATATGAGGAAGGAAAATTCTTTTTTTTTTCTTTTCCTCAAACTCAAGGGGTTCGGTCGAACCATATGGTTCGACTGAACCTCATTTAGGGTTTGACCGAACCCCTGGTTCGGCTGAACCCCAAAACCTAAATTAAAAAAACCATATTTAAAGGGGTTCGGTCGAACCTGGGTTCGACTGAACCCCTTTACATATGACAAAAAAACCAAAAGCTCTCATTTCGGTTGTCACTTTCTAAAATTACCATTGCTTTCCCTGCATGCGGCTAAACCGAGACCTTGGCGGTGAGCGAACTAATTTCTTCTTTCTGGCGAACACAACTTCAACTTGGTCTCTCCAAACTTCATCAACCTGACTTCCATAACGAGCACCAGGTATTTGAAATTCAATTTTTTTAGAGTTTAAAATGTATTGATATGTTAAATTTTGAAACCCTAGATGCAATTTTTTTAAAATTTGTTGAATTCAAATTAGATTTGTTTGGAAGTTTTTAAAATGTTTTCAAATTTGTTGAATTCAAATTGGATTTGTTTGAAAGTTTTTAAAATGTTTTCAAATTTTTTGAATTCAAATTGGATTTGCTTCCCCATTTTGCATACATTTTTATGTTCTATGTGTAAATGAAATATGCCTTCCCATTTCAACAATCAAAGCTATGGATAGCCTACTCCTAAATGGAAAGACCAAGTGAAACATATATAAGAACTTAATAGCATATGGAAACAAAAAATATAAATTTATGAAGTTCAAATAGAACCACAAATTGTATCATTTGTAACATTAAAAATGTCCATATTAACCTATCAAGAGATAAATATGCAAAATAGATTTAATTTTAGTTACAAGAAAAATGTATAAATTATAAA
The DNA here is from genome assembly GCA_007258455.2 of Sequoia sempervirens. NCBI lineage: Eukaryota > Viridiplantae > Streptophyta > Pinopsida > Cupressales > Cupressaceae > Sequoia > Sequoia sempervirens. The sequence goes on from VDFB02379711.1 coordinate 108,503,739, forward strand.
TTTATAACATAATTATGTACATGGGAAAATCCTCCTAGAAGAAAAATCCCACAACCAAAAACATGAACCAATTATATTATTTGATAATAATATCATTTACAATAAAATATTCATGTGCATACCCTTATAGTAGTATCATCAACATGTGATTCATATGGAGTAATTTCTAGTAGCATGATGATACCTATAAAATCATTATGCTTTCTCCATCTGACCTTATAGTGTAACTTCTCCTTCCATTACCATGTCATTACCTTTCTAGACCTTCCCCTCTTTATACATTCTCCTTTTTATCCTACACTACTCTTACCACTAATATATCCCTATACCTTGGATATACTATTGAAGAAATTTAACTTTCAATATCGCAAAAATTAGACCCATATTTTTAAATGTAAAATGTGTATAATAAAGTACAATCCATGCTTCCTAATTCAACTTCACTAATATCTATTGAATGAATTTAGGTTCATTACAATAAGATAATCATATAGCCATAATTAGTTGTCAAGATAATGGTAAAGTTTTCAATAGCCATATTTATCCTTCCACATGCCACCATTAGACATACAAATAAGATTCATTAGGAAAAGTGGATGTGTGGATATGTGGATATGTGTCAAAAAAATGCTTTGATAAGATGTGTGTAAGGAAAAAATGGAGTTCAAGTGTTTGATTTATGTCTATATCATAGGTCATAAACTCTAGGGGAATTATTACCACTTTGCACAATATTGCAACATATATATATATTCAAAATGAGGCAAAAAATACAATAGGAATAATATGGATATGCAAATTTTATCATTACATTTTTTTCCACTTTAAGATGCATGTGAACATTTTAAAATAATCGTGCATCTCAATTTAGACATCAAAAAACATGAAAAAGTGGTTTGTTGTCTTGTGTACAACACATCCTTTTTCTTTTGAGAAAATTATCTATCACTTTGTAAAATCCTTGCTATGTTGAGATTATTTTTTTCCCTCCATATTTGTAGTCCTTTTTATTTCTAGAAATATAATTTATGACATTTTTTCTTAATAAACAACATATGAATAAATTTTACATGGTTGTAAATTTTACACATGGTTGTATGCAATCTCATATATATATTACGTATGGTTGTGATTACAATGTTTATATTGTGTTTAGATTTGGTTTTATATTATCCTTCCAAAAAAAGTTTGATGTTTATAATATTTTGATTTACCTTTGAATTTTGTTGTAACATACATCCACTTAAAACACAAGTAAACTCAAGAATTTACAAGAAGGTAAATAAACTTAGTAAACATGAGAGAATTTTTTTTTTTTTTTTAAACATTTGTATAAGCACAAGAATAAAGTATAACTTTTTCAGATAAATTCAAACTAGAATTCACATGTAATAGTAACTAGAATCAAGAGAATTCCTTACACTATTCATTTATATCACATAAGATATACTTAGCATAAATAATAGTTTTACCTCATAGGTTGATTGTCATAAACCATAACATGGAGTTCACTGCATCTGGAATGTTGATGTCAATTTACACGAGACTCAGTGAGTCTTCTGCTACAAAGGGAGAGCATCATCCTAGTTTTTTTCCTCCAACCGCGGACTCAAGTGGTCCCCCGCACACTACCTAACTGGTAGCACCTTGGCCCTTCATGAAGGGTATAGATATAAGGAGTTGTCAAGTTTCACCATCTAAATCCTAGTGATGTGTCCTACATAACTCAATCAACCATACAACTCTAGATCCCTTCTAGCTAAGTATGATCATTCTGATTGGTCATGCCATCTAGACACATATCTCTAACTTGTCTTAGAACTATCACAATTTGAAGTTTTAATTACTCTATTGGTACTCTAGACACAACTAGTCTATAAAGAAAACCATTCTAGCCAATCTAACGTAGAACTAATCCTTATCTAGGATATACATGTAATGTAAAGATTTAGGTATTTCAACCTTTTTAAGTCCCTTGTTGCATTCTTGCAATATCTAGGGTTTATGACTGCCATTTACTATCTAGATTCAACACCCAACATCTTTGATTCATTAAATTAAGTGTTGACATTATCATAGAATCCCTTAAGGTGATATACAGACTTCATGTCTTGTTCAATGGTTTTCTCAACATTTCACTGTCAATCAATATATATATGTACAATGTCAAATCTGACATAAGACTTATAGACTCCCTACATCCTCCTTGTTTCAATGTAATGCCCAAAAATTTCAACCAAAATACAGTTAAGGAAAAAACACAAATTTCAAATTTCGACCATAACCACTAACGTAACACCCAAAGGCTACTCCCTATACCTACACTTTATGAAATCATAACAACATCTGACCAATAAATTATAAGGACTCAACCATCTACATATTTGTTTTGACATTCAAGGTTGGGTTTCAAGTGGAGATATGGAATCCACATCACCAAGGTAGACTTTATTAGTTCCACGAACTCATCAATAATCACAAACTTAGATCAAGTCACAAGTTATGCAAATATAATATATATTTCAATAGTATCTTTAAGTAATAATAAGAGAACAAGCCTAGGGCCAGACCTAATTCCTCTGGGGCTCGTCTCTGATGGCCTTGCCTACGTATATAATTCGCAGAGGAATCGTAGTTTGACAACTAGACTTCAACCATCTCCCACATGGTTGGATAACAAGGGAAAATAATTATTAGGTTAAAATAGATGCCTTAACATCAACATCAACACAAACCCCTAACACCTCTCCACATAGTAATATTAGGTAATAGTAGTTCAAGGTCAAGGGTTACGTTTGAACCTACATATAGGATTTCCCAAGAATCTTCCAAAACTACAAAACAACAAACACAATCCTTATCTACCCCAAAACTCAATATTCAACCCTTATAATTGATAAAAATAAAGGAGAGTAAGAGAATGGAAATGGTCACATGGAAAACTTAACTATATATATATGACATGTTATATTTACTAATGTTGTAAGTATGGCTCATTGTCTTATATCTTGCATTAGATTTCAAGAACTATACTCCCATTTGTAAACATACAATAATCTCACTATTTCCGATATATAACAATCATAAGGGATGATGTATTCTAGATGAACAAGCCTATAATAATTAATTTTTAGGAGTAGTGTTAAAAGGATGGGACACATTAAATTAACAACTACGTACTCATATGTCATACACTTTTCAAACAAAGATTGGAAGAGACTCATAATAGGTTCTCCATCCCCTTTTACCTTCTACTTGAAAAACAATTAAAGCAACACAATGATATATAATAAGTTTCAATACCATTATTCTATGCATCATGTTCATTATCCATAGGATGAATACATAAATATGTTATACACTATATGCATCAAGTCAAGTCTATGATTAAATTTCATCTTTTAAACAATGCTAATAAGTTGAAGGAACCCCTTTAAAAGCATTATCTCTATGCCAATAATTTACATAGTAAAACATCTTATTGATAATTACTTATGTCAAGAACTATACACATTAACAATGTAACAAGACAATTTAAAATATAAAGAACAAAGGAAATAGTTCCCATAGAGTCGACGTTGTTTACTTTTATTAAATGACATCTTTAATTTATGGCATAGATAGTTACAATCGTTAGTAGATTAGATATATCCCTAGTACATTTATCCCTAATTATGAAGACAACTAGAATATACTAAAACCCATTGGTCCATTCCAAGTCTATCTTATTAAAGTTTGGGTCTACAATGATAATCATCATATTATTCTGTGTTGAGTAACAATAAAGTTTGGGGTCTTATAGAGATACAACCATGAGCCTTTTAATGACAACATAACTTTCGAGTTAACCATATCTGGTTATATACAAAGGTTGATCAATTATAAAGTTCTTAGAAATTTTTCGTTTCATCCAATAATCGAAGACACGACCATAACTTTCTAGAACCTCAACACTATATCACATATGAAATGTAAAAACTTCACAATAAGAAATAATATAAAAACAAATATAATCATAACCCCACTTTATTCACCTAATCTCCACTTTTATTTACTTATTTATTTTCCCTTAATTTTGAACTACTTGAAAACTATCTTTTATATATATATATATATATATATATATAATAAAATAGAAAAAAAAGTAACTAAAACTAATTTCGGGAAATTTATAAAATAAATAAATGCTATTTATTTTTTTTAAAAATATATCATACCTAAAATATTCCTTAAAGCTATGGAATCTTCTTGTCTTTAGTATATTCTAATTTTAAACTAATATAATCTCTTTCTAAGGGAAAGGGATATATTCTCCTTTCCTTAGTTGAAGGATTATGTATATATTTCATGAAAATGTTATTTTGACCAAAATCGAAGTCTTTTAACTTCTTAAAACGTATCATATTTCCAACGCCCACACCCATAGTGTTAGGCTCAATAAAAGTAATTTTTTTTCTATTGTGTTTTTATTTAAAAGCCTCAACTTTAATCGGTGAACTATTTTATTTCTCTACGCATTACTTTTGTTTTTTAGTGGAGTATTCTAAGGGTAGCTGAAAACATTATTAAGTGAAGAGTGCAAGACTTAAACTGTAATACAACCAGCATATATAAGAATTACTTCATTTACCATTGGTCTTTTGATTGCTCACGCATAAATGTTGTATTTTATTTCACAGGGAAAACCTAATCAATTCTTAAAGTTGGCTAAGGTGAGCAGTTCAACTGCAAGATGCAACACTCAACTAACCGATCATTTGCAGATTTGAGGAAGCATGATGATTTTCCAAAGGGACGCGAAAAGTACAGGAAAGGAAAAAATAGTGATTTCGGCACCTCTCTATTTGACAGAGCAACAGATATTAATATTTATTTGTTACAGAGATCATAAATTTCTTTTTGGGACAAAAACGACTACAGGGAAGCTGTCTCACAGATAATAATGATTATAGGACGTGCACTCAATGGTTTGGTAGACAAGTATGCAAAGTGCAGAAGCATAAACAAGGAACGTAAACTATTTGGCAGAGTGCCTCAAATGAATGCAGTCTCAGAGTTTGCAATGTTTGTAGGATATGCACAAAATGGATTTCTTGAGAAGGTCCAAGCAACTATCAAGCAAATGTAACTGACTCGAATAAATCCAAGTTCCACAATCTTTCTCATCATCCTACCTAGTGTAGTCCCAGCTGAGCTATTATTAAATAATTCACCTTATCAAAATAACCTTGTAACACACGTCTCCATAATATTTCAAATAAGGTTATAACCTAAGTGCCTTATCTAATTTGAATCACTTCCAGAAATACTAAAACAAGCATAACACTATGCAAGTAACTTCATACATAATACCAATCGTGGAGGCATGATTTGGAGGATACGTAGTGGTCAACATACCGGGCCACTATAGCACAGCACAGTGGAATGCCAGTCGCCTTCTACAATGATAGTGTCTCGGTCTAGACAATGAAACTCTCAGAAGCAAAATCCTTCTTCAATCTTGGCAACACGAACAAGAGTGGTGTCACTGCGGAATAGTGCAAAGCCCTCCTTTTCCTCACTGGAAAAGAATTTGCAAGTGCAGTCTTTGTAATTCCACCAGCAAAGCCTCCTTGGGTTGAACCCATTCACATCCTCTCCTTCAAGCCAAATATTGATCTCTAAAGGATGAATCAAATCCCCATTTCTTGTATGTTCAATAAAATTGTAACCTTTCCATCAACACCATGAATTCACAGCATCTGTTCCAATCCCCGATTGGTGTATCCCCCAAATGAAAATGGCATCCCCAACAATTTCTAGGCAGCTAGTTGACCAAGACGAGTCAACAACATAAAGAATTAAATGCCAACCAATCCTCCCTTCCTAGCGCGAAGGAGTAATGGCAGCTTTAACTTCGCCATCTATTCTTTGTCTGGCAAGCATCTCATAGCCTGTGAAAACATCCTACCCTAAGAAAAAAAATCTCTAGAATGCTCTCCAGTTTCTGTGTGTAAGACAGATGTTGTACAGGTAATAATAAAAAGTATTGTGAACAGTGTCATGCACAAATCTTTGGCCCAGTGAATTATCTAGTGAGTGTTGGAAAATCATTAAGGCTCTGTAGAAATTTTTGGGAGATAATTAATTGCTACTTTAATAGTATAGCCTCCCTTTGATGCATGCATGTGAACAATTCCTTTAGTCTTTTTTTTTTTTATATTGAGGGAATGCAATTACAAATGAAAGAGCAGTTATAAAACTGCAAGAGAAGAGAGAAAAACCATCACAGACAAAGAGCAATACGAGCAGCACTCAAGAACTAAGGATACAACAACAGCAAGAGACGCAGAGATTCAGCAATACAAGACAATGAGTTGTAAGAACAGCTCATAAAAACAATGGAAATAGCTGCAACAAAACTAGAAGACATACAAGAACATGACAACATTATACATCTTGTAAAATGGCACTTAAGCCTTGGCTAATACAAAGTTTTTTCTTGCTCACTAACTGTTCAACTTGTAGCTTGATTTGCCGAATTTGGAAACTCAACGTTGGATTCTTCAAAATGTCCTTCTGAAGAAGAGGAAACAAGGCAACAAGACAAAACAGTATATCAGAGTAAAGCCTTAAAAACATAACTTCCTGATGATCTTGATTGATAGTAAACACAGTTTTGCATCTATTTCTCCATATATGTAACAAAATTATATGTCTCACACCATCAACAATTCGATTATCAGACAAACCAACTCCAAGAAGAGCTGCTTTCTAGCTTAGTTTATGAGTGAAGATAGCAGAAAAATCATTGAACATAGAGTTCCATAGCTTTTTAACCAATCAACAGTTCCAAAAAATATGCTTCATGTTTTCATGATTGTGACAAAAAGGACAGTTAGGTGGCTAGATCATAATACACTTTAGCCTGTCTTCAATAGGCAGTTTAAAATGTAGAATCTTCCAAGCAAGTAACTGAGCATCAGAATTAACTTTAGATTTCCAAATTTGAGTAGATAAGTTTAACCAAAACCTCTCACTGAACCTACACTTCCATTTAGCATTTAAGCGTGACTTCAAGGGAAAATCAGGAAGCAACTTCAAGTAATTTTTTTTTAAAGGGAAGGAAAAAAAGAGATATGAAGACGTCCATGTCCAATCCTTAAAAAATTTGCAATGGATTGGAGTACATAGCTTCATAGATAGCTCTTCTGACACCAAAGATTGCACAAAGATCATGAAAGCTTCATATTTGTTATTCAAACCAAACAGGTTTTTAACCACATTCCATGAAGACCAACACATTGATTGAAAATTCCACAAATTGCCAACATTACAAACCCCTTTTTTGAACAAAGAATGGGAATGCTTAGGGAAGCTTAATGCAAGGAGTTGGCCATGATAGAGGATATGTTTGTTCCACCAAATAGAGGAGGTGGAAAAGTTGAAACCAAGTTGAAGGGATTCACCTCCTCTCCACTTTAAGAAGTGAAAAACATATTGCCAAGCCTTCTAGATGGATTGAAGAGGGAAAGAAGCCTTGATGTTAAAAAAAGAAGCACGAAGAACTTTATTTAGCCAGCCCACTTGTTGCCATTTGCCTTTAACTAAAGCATTATTAATCCGATGTCGAATGAGGACCTTCCATGGTTTGTCCCCTTTAATAGCTCTAATAATCCATTTTGCAGTCAAACAGATCCCCTGAGTCCTTGGATCTATGAGACCTAAACCTCCTTTATGTTTCGGCTTTAATAGCTCTAATAATCCATTTTGCAGCCAAACAGATCCCCTGAGTCTTTGGGCAATGAGAAATAAAGTGTTGCATTAAATGTTGGCTGTTGGTTTTGCCAAGGCCCAAGTGCAACTTCCTGTGTGCTACAACCAACCAATCCTCATTAATGCCCAACCCATACTTGTATACTAGTGAACCAGCTAACCGAGATCTCCAATCAAATTTAAACTCTGGTTAAATATGAGAATTCTCATTAAATTATTGATTATAACTAATATTGTTATTATTATTGTGATACTTGAGAAATCTAACAATTTTTTGGTGTAGGTAGAAAACAATATTATTATCATCACAACTTATTTGTTGCTTTATCGATAGTAATATCATTAAGAATTACTGGGTGAATTATAATAGTAATACTAATAATTCAAGTATTGAAAACATAACAACCTTTTTGTATTAAAAGTTGATCCAGTAGTAATATTATTGTCGCCAGATTCATGACAATGTCCTATTTTGGTTTTATATATATATAAGGACGTCAATACACTATTGATATCTAAAATTATAACTTCAGAACCTTTCCAATGATGGATAAGGTTTATCAAAAAGATAAAATCTTTAAACTATTCAATATCTTTAAAATACCTATGAAAGGATATCTAATCACTACCATAATAAATATCACATTAATACAACTATATGTAATTAATAACTAGTCACACAGTAAAATGAACTATATATAGTAACAAATGTTGAGTGAATAATTTATTTAACCAAATAAATGTCAAATCAAATAATACATATTAAAGAACAATAACTTGTTAGTTCAATTTATTTATTCTTTTACATATAACACTAATTAGCTCAACTAGAATGGCAAGTTCGTTAGCCTTTGTATGACATGCCTAAAACTATGTAGATCACATTGTTACCCAAGAAAATGCTAATTAGTTCCATGTAAGACCATGGATTATACATCATCACCACTACCATGATTTTAAATTAAGCCTAATATATACTTGAAGGAAATACATACAAATAGCACAAATACAAATTGATACTACGTTCATTGTAATTTTGGCAAACTATAAATTACTGCTTTAACTCAACCTATTATCAATTAAGTATTATACCCATGATACAAAAAAAACATTTGCACTATTGAACATAAAGGGTACCTAGGTCCTTACATTCAATACTAGGGTTTAACTTCTCTAACCCAACACATGGAAATATCAACATCCTTGATTTTCCAAGGGTAATAACATAAGTGTAACAAATCATAAGAACCAAATGCTTTTAGTCTTTCCTAGACCACTAGGCATTGTTTGAGTTCACACTATACGTACATGAACAAACATAGTTTTCAAGGTATTCCCTCACCAATATAATATCAAGAGAATACTAACATTTCATATCAATGATCTTGATCCAAGTTAATCTTTCAAGCCTTAAAAAGGTTTGACTTATAAAATATAATGATCTATTTTCAACCCCTTTGTCTATTTGAGTCTACTGACTTTCTACATAGGTTAAGTTATGAACTCATATATAACTTCCTTTATTACTTAAACAATTATCAATCACTATAGTTTAACACCATCATATTGAATTAAGTTACGAATCTCTCCTTTTGTCTCACCTTGAGGTAAAGCATTCCAACAATACCCAATCTTGGGCTATCATCGTCTTTTGTGCACTTAGCACTAACATAAGTTCTATTGAACAAGAACTATGAGATTTTCATCCTTGCATTTCCTAGTTTACTCCCTCTCCCGAGATAACATAAGTGATAGTCGTTAATTGAAAGGATACTTAAATGTCCACATCCTTGGCTTGCCTATTCTCCTAGATTAGTTTTGCAAATTGATTAAAACAAAAGATGGAATAGTATATTGCCAAAATTTACCATCCAAATGACCACCCTTTCCCCCATTCCACCAACAGAGAGCCCCCTCGATAACCGCCTAGAGAGAGAGTGATGTCCTAGAATCCTTTGAATACTCGCTATCTCTCCCAACACAAAACAGTTACAATAACTAAATAACTAAATTCCCCTTCATAAGCCCATCTATTCAGAGATTAGAAATGATGTATATCCCGTCCACACCGTTCCATCATAGTTAAAAACTATCTAATTTCCTAACGTCCACACCATTCCATGATAGTTAAAAACTATATATTTTCCTGACGCCTCCACTCCTATGTAACCGTTTGTTGATCGATAGCTAAGGGCCACTACTAGTGGTTGCAACAATACTCAGGCATGTGTGGGTGACTTAGCGAGTGACAAGGAGCAATTGATGATCATGCCATCATGGTTACAAGCTAATAAGTGTTGATATTTCACTAATATTAGCATAATGATATATATATAGAGAGAGAGAGAGAGTTGTCACCTCCTAATGCTATGTCGTGACCTAAGGGATTTGCACAAGGCATATAAACTATGCAATTCATATAAACATAAAAGTTAAAGCCATCGCCAAAGATTCTAAGAGTTGAATATTTTTCATCAAAAAAAATTTCCCTTCTTAAATAAAAGTTGGATCCTATTGTTTAACTCTTGGCATATGTAGCCATTTTCAATTTTCAACATATATCTTAGCATAATAATACTTTAAGAAATATTAACATCATGGGAAAGGTTGATGACATAGGTCGTTACATCATCTAATTGGTACTTTGTAGAAAAAAAAAATTCAACGATGATCATAAATGATCGACGTCCACATGTAATATCATAATGAGATTCATTAAGTAAAAACGTTTAAATATTGAACCCGCATAAATGACAATCATTCGAGAATTAAGAGTCGGTAACACAATCCTACATGATTGATGACATTGATCTTTTTGTTGTCTCTCAGTCGTATTCACCCCATAAAATGAACTAAAAGATGACCATGATAATGACTTCCTTTTGCAAGGAATCGAGCTATCATATTAGTTCCCCCAACTTATTAAGCCAATTTAAACTATTATCAAGAATATAGACAATAATGAACACCCTATTACACAAACGAGGTCACAACACAAAATCATTACGACATGAGAAGCGACATATTCGACATAAAGTTATCTCAATCGCAAAACAACTAAAGTTCAACCTTGACGACATCACTATCCCCAAAACGAATAGGTTGACGTTAAGCAACTAGAAATAGACTTAAGATGGTGACAATGTAACGCCCCGCCATGCAAACCCCAAAGGAACTAATAACAACGCAACAAATTATTTTTTTAAAAGAATATAATAAACGTACTTAAGTATTACAACATAACAATGGTCCAAGATGCACAACAAAATCCCTTGGGGTGCACAAGGTGGCATTACTACACTAACCCATAACAAAGATAATCAATTAAACAATAATTAAACAGTTACATAAATCCATTCATTCTCATATCATCATTTTAAATAACCATTAACAATAACTATAATAATACCATATGTACATATAACAATAAATGAAATTATAAAGATATAAAGTGTTCTATATTTCGACAGCTACAACACAACATAACCAACTATTACAAGTGAAAGTTCCCGAATAAATACATGGCCTGAATATACATTGCAATAACCACATATACAAATTACATCAAGGTCATCCCAACACGTGGGAGATGATACATCAATAAATAATTACATCTGAGGTATAAACATACATCTGGAACATAAGAACACTAGATCAACAGCATCCGCCAAAACCCTACAACAAAAGATACATCTGCATCCAAAAGGGAACCCAACGGGGTGCAAAGCACGTTCCACCCAACCACCCTCGTGCTAGGAGTAGACAAGGAAGGATCCCCGACCAAGCACATCTAACAATAACACAAGACTAACTCCAGATAGACAACTTAACATCATGGACCACATAGAAACTAAGCAACATTAAACCAAAAGGCATAACAACAAACCACTTCTGGACATAACAATAAACCACTTTCCAAAATTACATCTAGTCACAAACACAACATCAATAAAACTCAAGACATAAAATCAAAGACTACTTCCAAAACCATCCAATGACAAATCACCAAAAGATAAAATAGTAAACCACTTCCAGAGGACTTCAATAAAATAACACAAATGGAATGTTAGAGGAGAGTGTCATCGCATGGCTTAACATGGATTATCCAGACATCCTATCACAAGGTGCCGCCTCCATCTCTACATGGATTCTCCAGACAACCAAGTTAAGGTGCCGCCTCCATCTATGGTTCTCCTGACAGCCTATCGCAAGGCGCTGCTCCATAGGGTTACTCATGCAGAGTCGTTAACCTTTTGTGAAGACAAGGCAACGACCTTGCCAACCACGGCCTTCTCGGTCCCCTTTAGTCTGTGATAGCACTAACAGGCGGACGAGGCATCACAATTATCTTATTAATGTTTAATCCCCACCCGTGGTTTATTACTTAGGTTATCACTGATTAATCTAACTCTATGTGGGTTACCTTGACAGCCCCTTTATGCATCGGCCCCCACTAGAGCCACTCTCTCTAGACACTCAAGCACAAAAATATCCAACTCAACCGGATTGTATCAACAAGGAAGACTGAACCAACAATGGATCAATCGCGAGGCTTAACCTTCTCGCCCACAATCACATGCATAACATTCACAAAATGGTACAATCCAAGGATACATTAACATCACCACCAAAACCAACATAAAAGGGCAATCATCAAAAATATGAGATCACAATTACACATCAGTAACCCCGCCTCTGGAAATTCCTAAACCATAACTTAAGCTCCTACAAAGGATGAGATAAATCTAGGGTTTTCCCATACGAAACAATAAAACAATGAAGAGAATACCTCAATAGACTTAACGAATAATCTCAAGAAAATAATTACTTAAAAACAACACCATATAAAAATATTTCCAATACTCAATAATTACTTAATTAGAATTATAAGAAATTCAACAATCTTTACATTTCTACTCTATTTTAATTACTAAATAAATCCTTCTTGACTACATATAATAAAATCAATTATCTTTTATTCCTAACTAATATTCCAATCCACTAACTACTTCCTTAATTAAATACGAGACCACACTAATCGTTTCTCATAATTTAAGAAACAAGAATTCATATATATTAACAAACTATGTTGTGACTAACATATTTATACATGTACAAACATACACACACCCACATACAAATAGAAATGCCAAATTACACATAAAAGAATGATTAAATGATGCATCTTTACAACTCTTCTCTATTCCAAGTTAAACAATTTAAGTATATCTCATTAACTAAGTCATGATATCCTAATCTAACTAAACCTAATATATGCCATCTAGACCAAAGACATGCCACAATCTCTTAATTTCACCCATATATTTATGCAAAGCAACACAATGTAAAACTTCAACATTGATGCACACAAGTTCTACAACATTCTACTTATAAATACATGTCACAGAACAGTGGTTCCATTTTATAAGGTAAACTAGTATAAGCAAGAGAGAGAGATACGTAATATTAAATAAAAAAAGGGTTCAAAGCCAATAATTACTCTTCTTGCACAGAATATGCTTACTGACAGTGATATAGGTTCACTTCTATTCCATTGCCTACTTAGTCATAATATAGGTTGGTGTTCTAGGGATTGCAACTAATGCAACTCTATAACAAAATAATAAAATAAAACTAAAACCCAACATTTATCGAATCAATATATAGACCTTGTATGAATGTTAAATCAGTACCCTTATGGTGTATGTTATCCATGGTAGAGAAGTCAGTTTATTTCCAACTTTAGATTACTCTTTTCTACATCTCTTATATTGTATCTACAATCATATCATCAGGAATATATATATATATGCATATATTAGCTATACATAACATAATGGAATATTATACAAAATTCAATCACAGATTTTGAACTTTTCCTGTAGATATATATATTAAACTTAATGCGAATGAATGTATATTTATGTTTACAGGGCAACCATGTATAGGATTCATAGACAGTTGACGGAGGAAGGGAAAGAAGGCTCGGCTGAGAAGAGATAACTAACTCAAGGAGTGGATCGAAGTGATTGCAGAATGAGCACATAAGAGATTGTTTTGCAAATCAGCTCTCTAAATAATTGTATTAATGAAACACTCTGGAATGCCACCAACATTGCAAGCTTTGCTTATGTCCAAGTTGCATGCAGCTGCGTGAGTATAGAGAATGGGGTTGTGCACACTTCAGACAATAGTACCCTTTATTGCATTACATATAAAGTGGATCATATATGAATATAGGCTGAGGATAAGGAATGAACCCTACAGAAAAGAGGAATGCTTTGACCATAATATACATAACATCTACTTCATTCAACAAAGGTTGCACTTGCAGCTCAATCATAGAAGCCACAGTATTGATTGCCTAATCAAAGCTATTTTCAATGCATGACAAGGAAAGAAAACAAAACACCTATAGGTAATTCGCCTTATGTGGGGTTACAAAAGCAAGCACCAAATAAGTGCATCAAATACATAAATCTGATGGCAAGGTATATTAAAATCTGCAGCAAGCTCCTAAGGCTAATTCATACACAGGGAATCCCATTATTATTCTATATAAAAAAAAATGATCGAATGATTGTTATAACAAGCAACCTTATGCAAGTGCGAACTATGTAGTTCAATGCCTTTCTGTATGTAATACAAACATAATATTGTTTGCTAGATCATGGCTTATCAACAAGACACAAAGTATTTAAAAGAAACATTACCAGAGACAACATATTACCTAGCAACTGAATAAAGTGCAATAATAGCAACAATAAAGCATACCCGATGCTATGGAAAGAGACAAACACGTTTCACCAGATAAAATTTGTAAAGAAACACTATACAATCAAGTAGCTATTTTTTTTGTTTTTTTTAACAAGCAAGAGATAAAATTAAATGGCATTATTCGGAGAAGCAAAACAAGGGACAAAAACAGAGCCAACCTTGTTTTAAACGAATCACACCGCTGAAGATTGATACTGAGTTACGTTCCTCAAATTCGCAGCTCGATCCAATGCTTGGTTGGAGAAAGGGTTTGATGTTGAGCCCCCAAACTTCACTGAAAATTCCCCCCAATCTGCACCTCCAACCCTCAACAATCTTTTTTTTGTTTTTTTTTTTACAAACCCCCAAAACAACAGAAAAATCTTTGTGTGCGAATAACTCTCTCAAAAATAATAATAAATAAAATCACTAAAGCTCTTCCGCTTTTTCCTCAAAAATCCTCTTTTCTCATTGGTCATTTTTTCAGCTTTTAAAAGCACTCACTTATCTAAAAATTTTAATTAAAAATAAATTATTTACTCAAAATATCATCCACACAAGATTTTCTAATTTAATATTAATAAAAAGATAATATTTACTTATCATCATCAATATTCATTTAATTTAATTTCTTACACTTTAATTAATTAAATACTTTTTAATTTGCAATATATTTAAATTTAACATTTAACTAATTTACAATTAATTAAAACAATAAGACAACTTTAATTAATCTTATAACATAAGATTAATTAAATAAAAACAAACCATAAATAAAATGAATACTCAACAATCAAACTACACAACAACAAAGACAAAACTTCAATCATGACACATCAACTTACAACAGGACGATGGACTTGGGACGGGGACACTTCCAAATCTACTCCCTTTTTCAACATTTTATCCATTGGGTTAATTTAATGCTTGCCCTGTCCTACCAAAGCAGGTGGAATCGAGACTTATTCCTGCAAATCCTGCATACCAATAAACGTCAAGTAACACATGTATATATATATTATTGAAAATATCCTATCGTGAGGAGGAATTGCAAGGTAGCAGGGCACTCGTAAACGAGTGGTGCTACAATGTCCTCTCACCTAAGCTATACTAACAATAACAATATCAATGATGAAATAACATTCTAAACAAACTGATCACATGATAACATGATTACTTATCTACTGCATCATAATATAATATTGAATTCAATTAACATCATCATAGAATCATCACATCGACATATAAAACATTAATGAAAAACCATTTGAATAAACAAATAATCCAAACAACACACAGAGTATCATAAATCATACTAATAATGTCACAAGCAACAATTAACTAAACTACGCATCCACACACACCAAACAACAGTACATACAATCACAGTCACAAAGCATCAATCAAAACCACAGAAGTATCAAGTCCAAACAATATGAGGGGTATTATAGACAACCTGTTCTATTCCTTGTATCTATTCCCTTCTCTCTAATGATGCTCTCCCTCCCTTTCTCAAAGGGTGGAAACTAGTTTCCGAAATTGAATCTTGCAAACACTATCTTGAGGTTAATGTATCATTAAGATCATTTCATAGTCCTTATGAAATCATCACATCTTGACAACTTTTAAACACATGTCAATTTTGAGTTAGAAAAACGTAACCCATAAAAACATTGATTTTTCTAGACGTTTTTCCTAAGCATCAAATCATTGAATCATGCATACTCATTTGCTAATTACCTCAAAAGTACAAAGTAATTCATAGTTAAAGTTAGGGATGTAACATTTGTAGACACTAAATCTCACATACACTCATATCCATACCATGGTCCCCACCCGAAGACCTAACATCCACTTATTAACAAAATTCATGATACCTTAATTCCTACACTTTATCAAAATCAAATTAATTTTTCTTTTTAGACCTAAAACGATCAAGGCCTAAACTAATTAAAATATTTATTGTAAAAATTTCCATAATAAAGTACAAAATAGAGAAGGGCATGTCAACCCACAAATCATGAAGGTGTAGGGACAAAACCAAGAGACCCATCAAATAGGATTGTACCAATCATATATAGACAAAATTGATTAAGAAAACCTACCATAAATGAAAAAAAACCTAAAAAGAAGACATATATTACATATTTTTTGAGTGCCCATATATTACATACATATAGCAAAAACTAGCAGAGGGTGAGGGACATGAGTGAGGAGAAACAACATTTCCTTATGTGCCTCCATTGTTTCTCCATACAATAGAGTGCTCAATTCTATTTTATGTCCATTGATTGTATTATCCACTAAAGATTCATCCCATTCTACTAAAGATTCATCCCATTCTTGCAAGGTTCATTTTAAAGAAATTCAAACACAAAGGAAACTAGAGTTTTCCTTTAAAACTTTGTGTCTAAACAAACACCCAACAAAATATTTTTCATTATGTAAGTTATCATCCTGAATGACATTGTTTAGGGAATGGTCCAAAAAGAACTTATAAAACATAATCCACTACAAACTAAGCAACTAAACCATAATTTTGAAGAAGATCCATAGCATTAAACAAAAATAAAGACACTACCTAAGAGAGAGACATTAACTAGAGAGTTTCATATAGAATTTGGTCACCTACGGTCACCCAAATTACTAACTCCACATGCCAGCAATCAATCTTGAAAATTTTCTTCAGCATTTTGAAAAAAAAGTCCCAAACTCTAAATGTACTCCCTTTTTGGGATGGGATGAATGCTCTCCTATTGATCAAATCGGCCTCCATTGTTACTCAAGTAGAATAAATTAACCAAATATTTAAATGAATCATTCTCTCACAAATATTGAAATAAATTAAAATAAATCCAAGTAAATCTATTATTCCTAGATAATTCAATGAAAATTATGATAAATTAGTTTATATATCAATCAAATTATTTAACATATTTAATCAAATTAGATAAAAATTGAAAATAATTCAATCAATTCATTGATCAAAATAATTAAGAAATTTCATTAAATAAATAAATTAGTTAATTAGGTAATAATAGTAGCCACATTTTAATTGGGTTTTAAACTCATGATACATGATCAAATCCTAGCAATTTATCCATCATATAAAAAATCTATAAATTGAGATCAAATCCATCATTTCATCGTCTCAATTTTGAGCAAGTATATTTTATCTAGTTGGGCAATAAATGTTTTATCATTTGCAAGATATATCCATTTGTCAATATGTATTTCATTATAATTTTAGTTCATTTTTTGTGTAATTCATCTTTTCACTCTATTAGAGGTGATTTTTTAATTCAATTTGAAGTCTACATTTATTTTCCTCAATGTCTCATTTATTTAAATTCAATGCTTACAAATTGACATGCTTGGTGGGATGCAAACCCACAAATGCTCATTTGATTCTTGCATTAAGAAAAGAGAATTTCATTATTTTTAATGTTTTTATTGGAATAATGTTTGAGATTCACGAGCTTATTTTCTAAGGAGTTGAGTGGTTGGTCTATTTCTCTCTGATTTAGTTCCCAATACAAGAAATACAATAAATATAACTATATATCATGCACATCATCAACATACACATAAAATATCACACCCATCATCAACACAACTACAAGAAATGATCCATACCTATGAGCATCCAAATATAAGAAATATAACTATATATCATGTACATCTTCAACATACACAAAATATCACACCCATCATCAACAAAACTAATAGTTCCCATATCATATTATCTATGTTCTCATACAAATGTGTCTTCAAATACATCAAAGCACTCATGAGTAAATCCACTCTGTAGAGCATACACACAACTAAAAAGGTGCCCCTAAGGTATTTGTCTCCTATATCTATCCTCTTCGCCTATCCTTATCTATGGATATGTTCCACTCATATCTACCACCCTGAGGTGATCCATGTCTCAATCCTTGTCAAGGTCACTCCTCCTCTCTACCTATATGCTTTCTCAATGAGCTAGATCTATCACTACTACTCCCCAAAACACCTACATTTAAATATTTAAAAAATGTTTAATAAATCATACAACATTGATTAAAACTAACTAAACTCTAATCTATTTTCCTCCAACATTACAAACAAAAATTAATTGATCTAGTTGAAGGAGATCCACATCAAGATATAGTGAAAAATATGGGCATAACAATTTTATATATATATATATATATATATATATATATTTTTAACATATATAATATGTATGGTTGGATTAGTGAGATATTTATAACAAGTATGCAATGAAGTCAAACTTTATTAGATTTGATTCTTAATATGAGATATTTATTTTGCTTTCCAATCTATAATTTTTTTTATGTTCTTGGCTATATAATTGAAATTCATTTATGTTAACAACTATTAGATTAAATATTTTTATCCCCAATTATTTTCAAATAATTTTATACTTTAATCTTTGTATTCTTATTCTCTTTTCATCATTTCATTTAAAATTTGAACCATTTAAGGATGCTATGTTATAGATTATAGTTTTCTTCCGTGGTATGTGCGAGATCATGGTGCCAAAAGTGGCAATATTATGGGGTATGTGGTCTGACTTTTTTTTCACCCAAAATTAATGAAACGAAAAGGGTTTTTTAGAGGAGATTCTCAGCTTCCAAAAATATAAATTATGATTTTATTTGAATTTAATAAATAATTATTATTCATTTTCTATTAGAATTACAACTAAAGTCCTAATCGATAGGGTCAGATTGAAAACATCTATAACTTTCAAATGGTATCATATTTTTTGAATCCAAAACATAAACCACATTCTATGCTTCACATAATATAGGATTTAAAAAATAAAATTAAATTTCATGAAGTTTTGACCAAGTTAAGGTGGTCGCATTGCACGAAGCTTTTATATTTCTAAAAGTTGTAATGAATAATTAATTATTTACTTGGAAAAATTACAAAAATATGCATCACATCTGGACATGAGTCCTCTACTATATATAAAATCTTACAAAAAATATTATCATTTTATTATGGTTAGGGTGGTCAGACAAACACCTACTTCTTATTTTTCCCTGAATTTGAGCCATCGCATTGAAATTTCAAATTTTCACCAAATAGATTTTATTTATTTTTAAATAAACCTAGTATTTTAGAAACTACATTCAATTTTCTACAAATTCTATTCTTACATATTTTTGAAATAATATAGATAACTTATTCAAATATTTATGTCAAGTTGCCTAACACTGATTTTTCTGAATTTTTTGCCACTTAAGGGCCTGCTTTTTGCACGATGATCCTGCACATACCCTCCAATTCTTTTTAAATTGTTAATAGTATGAAAATATTATTGATGAGTAGATGAATTATTACAAGTTCTATTTTAGATTTGTATTCTCTTTATCTAGATATATTATGTACCAAAGTCTCTTTGCTTTTTTAGGTGTACTATATATATATATAACATGGAAAATACAAATCATGTTCCACCTGTGCCAGATTCTTTGTTTGCAAATACTAGTAATGAGATAAAAAAATTGAGAGATTCATTAGCACAAGGTGCAAACCCAGGGATATATAGTGAACCATGCATGTTAATATTGCATAGTCTAGAAAAACTAAAAGATGAACTTGAGAGGACTAGTGCATATTCCCCAGATAGAGTGACTACTATTCTTTCCCGCATGCGGGAAGAAGTACATGGTGACATTTCCCTTAAACAAATACAAGATAGTGTCACCAAAGAAATGATAAAAGCCACTTGTTTTCCATTTTATCAAAATGTGCATAAGGTTAGGTGATACCAGGTCACTAGATGTGTCGATCATGCTATGGCCTCATTGATCTACCCACGATTTCTCGCAGCACATGGTTCATACCCAAACAATGACCAAATTCCATTGTATTTTGTTCAACAGTTATATGCTGAGGTCCATTTGGGCCTCAAACTTAACTACTTGGACATTCCACCATATGTTGGTCAGGGGCGTGGTAGGATTGTTGATAGGCCCACCTATTGTCAAGCAGATAGACCACCCCCAGTGTTTAGGGTATTGGTTGGTGATAGGTATCCTGGTCTCACCCCAACTCTAGCCCCAATAGCAAATGAGGTTGTTGTTGCTTCCCAAAAGGAAGCAATTGACACTGTAGGTGACATTGCGGCTACCACCACTAGGATATCTGATGATCGTGTAGGTTAGTATTTGATATCCAGACATTCCCGATCCACACCATTTTCAACACAGTGGACCACCATGGATCCTTTCACAGTGGTTGGCATCCCTACTCCTACATAGCTTGATGCACTTACAAGAGATATGTCACGCATGACTTTGCATTGTTTGGCTGAGGACCAGTTGGAGGCATATGCCCACATTGCATCAGATAATGGGATCAGTATAGAGCATGTTAGAGACCATTTGAGATGCAGAGGTCGTTCAGTTCCAAGATCCCATCACTCTCAGCCGAGCACTAGTGCACATCAGGATCCACCTATAGTTCATACGCCAGTTGCATAGACTATGGGTTTTATTGATATGTTGATTGGTTCTGGTTCATCATCACTGATGCCATCTCACCTTCATAGTCCTCTACATTCATCATTTATGGCACGACATGGGATAGATCAGATGGATGTATATGTTGATTCATCACTTGATCGTTTGGTGCATATGGTGGAGGCGACTATTTCAGAGGACTTAGGTCATCCGATATCAGATGATGTGGATGTATGTGTGCATGTGCATGTTTCAATTCTTTTTTCATTATTTTTTAACTAGAGATATTCATGTAAGTTGATATATATGTGTATATATATTGTTACAGGTGGACATACCTCATATTACTCCTTGCCTTGGTCCAGATCATGTGCATGATTGATGTGACTCTGTGGATGAATTTGCTATCAGTGGACATGTGAGTTTTACATTTTTATATAATCACACGTGTATATGTACATGCAATATATTTATGTATGCATAGATCTAGATTGATATTTAAAAATACAAGTTCATTTAAAATAACTTTCTATAAAATTTATTTAATATAAATTATAAGGTATTAACACATCTTGTACACAATTTTATTTGTTGTACACAATTTTATTTACAGGGCTTAGCACATCTATCAAAGCAGGACCGTTCACATTTAGATGGTCATTCAACTAGGAATCGACATTCATATTAGGCCCTGCACACTAGATTTATGATCTTTACACATGTATTTGCTTATATGAT
>VDFB02379711.1:108525569-108638362 GCA_007258455.2 Sequoia sempervirens
AAACTAGACAAAATTTTTAGAAATATTTGGTGAAATGATTGGTGGGAGTGTATTGTGCACAATTCATTATTCACATTTAGCGTAACACTTGACAAACACTAAGGTATTTTGAGTTTTAGCAGCTACTTCATGGGCATGGGATTCATTATTCATTTAGCGCATCTGGCACTTGATAACTACAGTAAGGCATTTTGAGTTATAACAACTACTTGCATGGGTGATAAAGATTGTTCAAAGAGGACCTAGAGACTTTTGAAAAGGAGAGTAAGGGCAAGGAATTCAGAGTTTGCTGCAACAAATTTGAAGTCAACGAGGCCCTTTGCAGCGAAGTCAGATTTGGGGACACTCTCTACAATGAATTCAGAGGTAATTTGAAGCCCTCATTACATTAAACACAAAATCTATAGCTTTATGATTGGAAACTTATAGTAGTTACAATCTACTTCTAATAATAATTTTCTTTTACAATCTTGCCACTATTCTGGTTCATAATGTGTTCAAGCTAAATATAATAAAATTTGGGTATCAGTACCAAAATAGAATTTCCTCAAACAATTTTGATACATTTTCAATGCAAGCATAAACTGTCCTTGTGCAGAGTAAACATGTGCTATATTTACCCACACATCACATGTGCATCTGAATAAAGATGTTTCCTGCTACAACTTCTTGTACCTATGTAAAAATTTCCTTTTCAATATCAAATTGACCCCTTTCAGCTAGCACAATGGCTTGCAACATAAACATTTCCTAGTCTCTGTGCCAACACTTTACAATATAGTTCTCTAGCCTTCTCAAGATGGTGTGCCTCCACCTGTGGATCCATCCTCTCATTTCAAAAGGATAGAAAATAATTCCAATTTCCAAGTGAAATGTCAACATAAGAATTCTTTGCATTTGATTCACTTTGTGTAGCTTTAATTGTTTCCTTTGCTTTAAGCTAGTCATATTTTTTCAATTCCATTTTTCCAAGCATAAATAAAGCATTTGATGAGTTTTTATCCACCTTAAGTGCATTCCCAATCAATTCTAGGCTTATTTGGATCTCATTCAGATCATGAGCCATGGCTACAAGACATATATATGCATCCACATAATCAAGAAACTTGAACAATATTAGCTTGTATAAAAGATTTACTTTTTTAGTATCATGTAGCTATTCAAACAACCTAAAGATTAAATAGTTTTGTGACTTTATCCCATGGTAACTCAAGTGAAACACCACCTTCTTCTAGTTGATGGAAGAATTCCATATCCTTAAGGAGCACATGAAAAACTGCAAAATTGGCATTGTGACTTTTATTTATGAATTCAATCCAAATGCCATTTCCTAATGCCTCCATAAAATTTTGTTGAGCCAACTCTAGCTCATCACGCTCAAAATGAAGAACCCCAATGTTGTTTAACAATTGAATGGGTACTTCTTCTCTACTCTTCTTCAGAAGATACTTTATTGTCTTAAGAGAATCTAAGGTTGCACTTGGGTTTGATGATATTAATAACTCACCCATCTTGATAAATGCATGGGCATCCCATGGATTTACACAAGTTTCCTTTATTAAAATTTCCAAATCCTTCTTTGCCTGCCCTTGTCAAGCATATATATGGCCTAAAAAATTTAAGCTCTCATAGTTCTCAAGGTGGACCTCCAAAACCTTTTCAAAATTTGAGAGAGAACTCTTAAGATCTCCCAGCTTCAATTGAACCTGTCCACAAAATCTTGTGGCCTTTGGCTTTCCTTGACTGATGCCATGTAGTAGTGGCCAATGGTGTCATAATCACCTTTACTATGATAAGATCATTCAAGATTATAATATGAATGAGATTTCATGAGAGGGTGGTTAGTTGAAACAAGAGCTATCTCAGTCAACTATTCCACAAGAAAATGCTACCATGTGAAGAAAAAATGGTTTGCTAAATGATTCAATGCCATTGCACAGTATGGGTATAATTCAAAGGTTCTACTCATCTTTTCCATTCCTTCATGAACACTACCTTTTTCACTAATTGTGAGAATCCTACAAGTAAAAAGTGAACAAAACTGACCACAAAGATTAATGTAGAGGAAGAACATCATTTCTTAATGCCTCCATAAAAATTTGTTGAGCCAACTCTAGTTCATCACACTCAAGATGAAGAACCCCAATATTTTTTAACAATTCAATGGGTACTTCTTCTCTACTCTTCTTCATAAGAGACTTTGGAATCTTAAGAGACTCTAAGGCTACATTGGGGTCTAATGATATTAATAACTCACCCATCTTGATAAATGCATGGGCATCATGTGGATCTATGTGAGTTTCCTTTCTTAAAATTTCCAAAGCCTTCTCAGCCTACCCTTGCTGAGCATATATATGGCCTACAAATTTTAAGATCTTACAATTCTTAGGGTGGACCTCAAGAACCTTTTCAAAATTTGAGACATAACTCTTAAGATCTCCCAGCTTCAATTGAACCTGTCCACAAAATCATATGGCCTTTGGCTTTCCTTGATTGATTCCAAGTAGTAGCGGCCAATGGTGTCATACTCACCTTTACTATTATAAGATCATGCAAGATTATAATACAAATGATATTTCATGAGAGAGTGGTCAGTTGAAACAAGAGTTGTCTCAGTCAACTATTCCACAAGAAAATATTGCCCTGTGAAGAAAAATGGTTTGCTAAATGATTCAATGTCATTGCACAGTACAAGTATAATCCAAAGGATCTACACATCTTTTCCGTTCCTTCATGAACACTACCTTTTTCACTAACTGTGAGAATCATATAATTTAAAAATGCACAAAATTTAACACAAAGATTTTTCCCCATTTCAAACAATAAAATTACCAAAATAATACATTTAAAACCTACAAAAAATGCAAATATTTAATCATGTTGATTTTCACTCCAAAAAACCATGAGACCATAGCTTGTTTCTTACTATTATCTTTGTTATATTTTTTCCAAGCATCCATAGCTTGTTTGAAATTACATTTTTTAGGCTTTTAGCCATAGTAGCAAGGCAGTGAACTATTTGATAAAATTCTTTGGTAGACATGTATGAAAAATGTGGTAGCATAGACAAGGCAATGAAATTTGGAAAAAAATGCCTCAAAGAAATGTGGTCTCATGGTGATGGAATGCCATGACAAGCAAATTGTTATGGATTTTCATGGCATTCCATCGCCAGGAGATCACATTTCTTTGAGGCATTATTTCAACCACTTCACTGCCTTGTCTATGCTATTGCTTACTATTATGCTTTGATAGATTTTTTCCATAGATTTTTTCCAAGAATCCATAGCTTGTTTGAAAGCACTTGTTTTAGGATTTTAGCCATAGAAACAAGAAAGTGATCTGTTTGATAAAATGCTTTGGTAGACATGTATGAAAAATGTGGTAGCATAGATAAGGTAGTGAATTGTTTAAAAAATGCCTCAAAGAAATGTGGTCTCATGGAATGCCATGACAAGAAAATGCAATTGGTAGCCGCTCCTAGTTATTAGTTATGCAATGTGAAGTAATTGCATAATTGCTTAGGTTGAATTTGTAAAAACTATATTGTAATTGAAATTTTTTCATCTATCAACATCTAGTTATTAGTTATGCAATGTGAAGTAATTCTTTGAGTTTGAAAGATGTTCAATGTAATGTAATCAATAATTTGAAAGATATACCTTGTATTGCCGAACTATCTCAAAGTGATAATTAGAGACTTTATTTTATTTACTAGGGTGGGTTTTAGAGCTATATACATTAGGAAAATTTTATGTTTTATGCAAAATATAGTGGAAGATCAAGGGAAATGGGGTTTATGATGGAAATGGAATGAGAAATGATAATGAAGGCATGTGAATTTTTTACCTCCAACATAGCCATAGCAACAAGACGGTGAATTGTTTGATAAAATTCTTTGGTAGACAATATGTATGAAAAATGTGGTAGCATAAACAAGGCAATGAATTGTTTGAAAAAGTGCCTCAAAGAAATATGGTCTCATGGAATGCCATGACAAGCAAATTCAATTGGCAACTGCTCCTAGTTATTAGTTATGCAATGTGAAGTAATGCTTTGAGTTTGAAAGATGTGCAATACAATGTAATCAACAATTTGAATATAAAGTACAAAATTCTATTTTTTACAATTTATTAATTAAACTCTCTATTTTATTTACTCTCTATAACTCTATTTCTATGGAAATACCTTTTAATTAAAAAATAGTTTTTGTCTCTTATTCTACAATTTTTTACATTTCGTCATCTATCAACATCTAGTTATTAGTTAGTTATGCAATGTGACTTGTAATGCTTTGAGTTTGAAAGATGTGAAATGCAATGCAATCAACAATTTGAATATCAATAATGAACATCTGTGATTTAATAATACATATAGATATCTTAACATTAGGTGAACTAAGCCTCCTCATTACAAAAAATGAAATGATCTCTTAGGTCCGACTGACAATAAAAACTAGAAATATGTGAATGAGGTGTTGTGAACTAATATTTTAAGTGAAACCGATCAATGCTTATTCCTATTAGGCAATGGAGTCAAGACGTGGGTGATATATGTGTCTTACTTCTGTCTACAACTCTAATTATTTGGCATAGTAAGACTCTATGGCTTGCATAGATGTGCAATGATACAATTATATCATTCTTCTTATTGATCCAAATAATACTTCTAGGTTACTATGTTTTATTCAAATGGATTTAATCCTTACTTGAAGGAACCAGTTAAAAGAAATCACACAATGACAACAAGTGTGTATTGAAAAATTAAACATATACTCAATATACTTAATTTGAATAACAAGGAAATATTAAACTAGAGACAACCATACAATCATACACAATATTATCAACAAATAATTGAGATTGGAATTCGAGCACTAGATTGTTTCTTCTTCTCCATTGATTGCTTCAAATATATATTACAATATAATAGAAGTCTCCTCATATATGTTTCTATAAATTCTTATGATGATGATATCAAAATTTGATCTTGGCTTGTCTTTTATAAGAGAAGAAACAAGCTTCAGACCATTACAAAATATGACATATTTTCAAAATTCACGCCTCTTCGTATAAACTAAACATTAGTTTTACTTAAAACATAATTAAGAGAAAACAAAGAAAGTAGACAATATTGATTGGAAGCTTGCAACACTTGCAATACACTTGTAGTTCGTTAATCAATATAGGAGAACCATGATCCTCCTACTTTGGAAAATTCCCCCTCTCCATGATAGATTGTTTGATGGTTTGATTCTTCCATTGTAACATCTTCAAGGCCCTATTCTTCTAGAGGAGCCAAATAATTTTTCTCCCATTGGTATACTATGTAGTCATGAGGCCATTTGTATTCTTTAATCTTTGATATATTTGTTAGGTGATTCCTCCATTTTTTGTCAAGTAACCCTCTACCATCTATAATGAATTAAGAATATATGGTATCCAAGGGTATTATTCCATCCATGATCAAATTGAGGCTGTGTACATTCAATTCACCATCCTTTTGTACATGAGCAATACAATCAGGAACAATTTTTCCAAATTCATTTCCCCATTCAGTGAGATTTTTCAATTGGTCATCATCCTTTAATATCCTTGGCATAAACCAATTCTTCAATGTATGAAATAATTTCATCATTGTTTTGATCTTATGATCTTCTCCATTTATATATTGATATTCATCTATAACTATCTTAACCATATGCTTAGTTGGCTTCAAAGCTGAAGGATCTTCCACACTTCTCTATAATACCCTGCATAAAGTTATCAAGGTATGATGAAATGGCTTCCACTTTTTGAAAAGAGGATCTAGTATAAGTTTATGGGCTTTCATTTGCTCAATTGATTGGGATAATGAACTGTAGCAATCATACACACTTTCCAATTTGTCATCAATTAGTTTGATCCTATGATCCAAGATTTTTTCCAAGACATTGATGATGATTTGGTCCCTCACTCCCTCCTTGGTTTCATTATTGGCTTTTTTCAACTCTTCGATCTCCTGTCTTAGTACATTCATTTGTTTAGAGGATGCACTATCTATATCATCTGATTAGGTAGTAGGAGGTTGATACAATACTATTTCTTTACTCTGTGAGGGCCTTGCTTCTTTCAATTTCTCTTTTTGTCTTACATTTCTAATGAATAGTTTATTTACCTCATCATTTAAGATTTTTGTTCCTTTTTATATTTTGTCAATTTGTTTTCCATTTCCTTAACAATAGCTCGAGTGAACATGGCTGAGTGCATTGTCATGGATGTAGCTTCTAAAGGAGATGTTTCCTTCAATTTTTTTATCATAGCCGTTCCTCTCATCTCTTGTACCACATCTAACAACCTTGGTTTTTGTGTATATCTTTGCTTGGTCCAAAATTCCAAGGCCTCAATCTTAGGGTTGTACCATGTACCATTTATCCCCTCATTAGAATCAAATTCAACAATCATCATTGGGTATTCTTGTGTCCTTACTTGGTCAAGTAAGAATATCTTCTTTAGTTCCATACCCAAGATAGTGAGTATATTACTCTTCAAAACCATATCCCTAGCTTCTTGTGGGATAATATCAACATTATGAATTCTCAATTCATTGAAATTTTGGGCTACAATATGATCGTGCTGAGACTCTTCAACACCCATCTTGTTTGTCTCTACCCTTTCTTCAAACTCTCTCATTTTAATTTTAACCTATAAATCCTTAAATTCAGGGGTCTTAATGAAATCATCATCTTCAATAAATTTGTGAGCTGCAATTTCCTTCTCATCACCCTACATTTCCCTTTCTCCTTGCATATGGATATCAATTCTAGCCTCTAGTTTATGAGCTTCAGTTTCATGGGTTGGTTGATCAACTATCTCAATGTCATCCTTCAAAATCCTCAATACAATGGCCACTTCTTTTGTATCTCCCACTCCTTCACTCATTGCATAGTTGACCAATATATGTGGCTCCCATGTCTTTTGTTTCTTAGGAAGTGGCTATTCAGGAGGTGATTCTTGAGAAACATAACATACTAAAATAGTGTCAGAGATGAGACTCAAATTACAATACCACTTGGCCTTTTGGGAGATAATTTGGTGGGCCTCTCCTCCTATAGTGTTGCAGACTTAGCTGCATACATTTCATCATACTTATCAATTAACAAATTTATCCTCTTAAGAGGATCTGCTTCTTCTACAAAATACCCCAAGAAGTCACTCTTCATCTTCTTCTTCTTCATTTCTTCCTGTAGCTTCCCCATGACCTCCCATTTTCTTTTCTTCGGATATGTTGGAAATTGAAAATATTTTCTGGTGTTGTCATTGATGGAAACCCTAGTCGGTGATTGGATCCGCATGTCATCATTTGCTCATACCAATAAACAGATTGAAGACAATCATGGAAGAACAAAGCATCTGGCAGTTTTTTGTTCATCGACTCACATGTAGATTTTTTGTTATTATTTTGAGTTGTGAATCTCATGGGATGTTGATCAATGTATGTCTTGTGTTATCCAAAAATCTTAGTGCCTCGTATCAAGTTGTGTGCAATTTTGGAGATCCGGTTGGATATCTTTCTGTTCATCAGTGTTTGGTGGCCGACCCAGTTGATATAACGCATCGTGGATATTCGAGGAGTGTTTACTTAAATGTTTTTGTGTTTGAGAATTTTGATTTGGGTCCAACCTAAGTTGTGGATGATCATTGTGTGTGTGCATTGAATATTATTCATGATTTGAGTTGACAGTTGTAAATATTTTTTAAGTTTTATTGAAGCCGACTTGTTGCGATTAAATTCTTAGTCGCAGATATATATAAATGATCAATTATATAATTTTGGTGTGTGAGTAAGGTGTGTTGATGTGTGTTGTGAATATCAGAAGGGTGATTGAGTGATTATGCATAGTTTCACTTGTGCATTAAAGATTTTGTAATGCGAGTTAGAGCAGAGCAGAGAAAAAGTGTAGAATCAATCAGAAGGACAAAAGATCGACTATTGAGCCTAACCTTAACTATAATCAAGCATTTGTAGATGCTACTCTCTCAATTCATTCTTTTGGATCTAATCCAAATCTTTGTAAGGTAGTGTTCCTTTCTAATTTTAGCAGTGAGCTCTAGGCAGTGTGCCTGAATGCAAGTGTATTCCCACATTGTAATCTTATTTTTGAGTATACTTAGATCATATTGTGGATTGGCCATCCACCATGGTTTTTCTCCTAACAGAGCTTTCGTGTAAAAATAATTGTGTTATGGTGTTGTGGTTGTTTGCTTTCTGTTCATGCATATTTCTCTTGGTTGAATGTTTTAAGTGGGTTAAAGATCAGAATAATAAATCTAATTTTTGTAGAACACTAATTCACCCCCCTCTCAATGTTGCTTGTTTCCAACAATTGGTGTCAAAGCTAGTTCCTCGAAAGAAGTCTAATATCTTGGAGAGATCTTGGAAATTATTTTCAATGGATTCAAGTAGTCTTCAACAACAAATTTTGGTGGCCTTGGATGATCTTGACCAGTCAAAATCTGAGAAATGGGAACTACAGGAAAGTCTTGTGAATGTAGAGAAATTCATTCAGTCATTGAAAGACAAAATCAATAAATCAAGGGAGAAAAGAAAGGAATTATGTGATCAACTTAAGCACAATAATAGAAGCATGGAAGACGAACAATTGAGTCATGACTTGAAGGAGAAAATAGAAGAATGTGAAAAGTTCTCCAGAGAAAATGCTACCCTGAAGTGTGAGATGGAATCTATCATGATGAAAATGACCAAGGAGATTGAAGATAGAAGGAAGAATAAAGAAAAGCTTGCTCAATCCTTGAAAGAAAAATATGAAGAATGCAACTGATTGGACAATGAATTGGAACAATCTAAAAACAATGAGGAAGTGCTTGAAAAATAGCTTGATGATCTCAGAAATGAACTTACTGTTGCAAATGAGTACAAGGAGAAATTCAAAGCTAGCTCAACCAAGCTTGATGAATTGATCAAAGGTCGGAGGACTGGTGGTGACAAGTGAGGTCTTGGCTATGAAGAAGGAGAAAGTTCCAGATCTGAACAAGGGAGATTTAGGCAAGGAAATCAAGTGAATGGAGCCAAAAGGAATCCAGTAAGACAACCAAATACTTAAAGATTCAATGGTTACTGTTTTACTTGTAATAAATTTGGTCATATGGCTTCTTAGTGTAGAAGTAGGATGAATCCAAGTGGACCATCATTCTCAGGTTAGTGCTTTAATTGCAATAATTTTGGTCATAAGTCAAATGAATGCAAAAACGTGATGAACAACTTTCATAGAGATGTCAGATATATGCAATAGACTTGGGCATATTGCTAACTAATGCAGATCAAGGAAAAATTAGTAGAATAGTAGGTTTGGATAGAGAAATGTTGTGTTACAACTGCAACAGGGTGCT
Organism: Sequoia sempervirens; assembly: GCA_007258455.2. Lineage (NCBI taxonomy): Eukaryota > Viridiplantae > Streptophyta > Pinopsida > Cupressales > Cupressaceae > Sequoia > Sequoia sempervirens. Next base: position 108,534,959 of record VDFB02379711.1, read on the forward strand.
GTCATAATAGTGGTTTACAATTCCAGAGAGGAATGAATTTTAGCTGAAATCACATATTTTTAGAAAATATAATGATTTAAGCCTTAAAAAGTTCCATTTTAAGGATTCCAATTGAAGAGGGTTTTATCAAATCACCTTAGATCAAACACCCTTGGATAAAAACTTGCTAGTTTTAAACCATACCTATAAATGCATCTCCTTTACACCTATCAAAATGCTGATAAAAAAACACTTTTGATTTAGCTTTTGGGGGATCAAATGAATTCATTTAAAATTTATTTCAAATGATTATGGTATTCCTCAGAACAAGCTATCCAATGAATATAATTTTAATATGTTTTGGTTTTGTTATGTATTTGTTTTTTAAGTTTGATTAAACATAGGTTTTTCATTGAAAATGAATTTCTTTGTTCTTCACATGTGGAAAAATAGAAGATATTATTAAAAAAATTGAAAAATATGAGTGCACCAGATATTTGAAGTCCTTGATCCAAAAATAAATAAATAAAAATTTTGACATATACAAAAAGTTACGTTATAATTGGCTAATGTCGAATTGTAATTCGTTTGACTTTGAAACTTGATTAAGAAAAAATATTCAATAAAGAACTATCTAACCAAGTGGAAGCACTAGATATCAGAGTTAAAATCTAAATTTGAAATAATTAGAATTTTATCCTTCATGGAAAAAAAGTTATGTTATACGGTGTGCGTCACTTTTTAAAAATGTTGTTTTCTGAAAAAATTAATTTTTAGTGGGAGATGGAAAAAGAAGTGCAATTTGATTCCAAAATTTTTTGAAAAAATATTTTTAGAATCTACAGAAAAAATTTGATGAGACTCTAGTTTGCACCATCTTCAAATTCCTCACAGTTTAGCCGCTATAGGTGCTCGAATGTGAAGATTTAGTTAAAAATAATAATTTCAGTGTCCAGTTTGGCCAAAAATTGTAAACCACTATTATAGGATCACCCATAATTCAATTTGGCCACACTACTAGATTCTGTTGGAGTAGAAGAGTTTCGATAAAATAAAACATGCATCAGGATGTTAAGGGAAAAGGTAATGTCACTACAGATGTGATCAGGAGGAAAATGAAAAAGAAATGGATGAAGAAGGATCCCTCTATTGAAGGAAATGTTCCTACACCAGAATCTGCTTCTAGTAATTCTTTTGGGAATTAGTTTTAGGCCTTTGGCCTAGGGGGAGCTGTCAAGAAAAAATCTTAATCCCTTACTGGTAATTGACACCAGAATGTGGATAAGTCCAACAAGTGCATATATGCTTTTCAAATGTTGTTCAACCAATTGGAGAAAGTATTATGCAGTATTGGAGATCCACAAAAGAATTATCTATCACAGTGTATGGAAATAGGGTAACTAGATGAGTTAGGGAAAAAACATTTATTGTGACAAAAAGGGTTAGGCGTGCAAATGATAAAAGGTCATTTTTATCCTTCATTTGTCACTTTTCATTTTGGAGAAAAAGAAGTTTGGAGAGCTCTGGGGACAACTTTGTTGAATTGTGGCAAATTTCAAGTGTAAGAAGATTCAACGATCAAACTTTGATCTGACAAAAAGGTATTTATCAAAAAAACCTATGAATTTGTGAATTTGTAAAATGGCCACTCTATTGGTAGTTGAAGTCAAGGATATACCCCATCCAAAGTTCAAGTGGCATCCCTTTAAGTTTGTTGAAACCGAGCCCCTAGGTGCATTTTCATTTGTACCATACGATGTCTTGCATACTTAAGACATTAGGGCTTACATTCATGCTAATATTGAAGAGTTAGGGAGCTCACAAATGTTGAATCTATATTCCAACCATATAATTGGAGAGGACTTCACTATTAAGCCGGAATATAAAACCATAGAAGAGAAGAAGTTCACACAGTTTGTGAAATTCCAAATATTTGAGGAAAGCGAATGGGTACGATATATTTTGAGCCAAGTTCATGTGGTTGAATGTACCTTTTAAGATTATGAAAGAGGATATAAGCACTATCACAAGTCTAAATTCCTCTGGTGGACTGACAATCTTGAAATCTATAAAGAATCAGACGTTACTGATGCAACAGGTGCAAAATTTGATAGAAGGGCAATGACAATCAAAGATATTGTTGAAGTGGATGTGAATTTTTCATCAATGGTCATTGGTTACAAGGTCTAGCACTCCAACTGGGATAATTTAGTATCTTGTACGACCATTTATGCAGCCTATCAAATGGTAAAAGAAAATGCAGATTATGACTTGTGTGAGTTGCTTAGAAGTCAGCTGATGGAGAATCTGGGTAAGATTAAGAAAGATAAGAACTCTTTTAAATATGGTAATTTGCTACTATGTCTATTCTTTTATTTCATGAGTGAGGTTCCGAATGTTGGGAAAGTTCATTAGCAAAGTAATCAGCCTGTAGCACTTCAAAAAAGAGATATATTGTATGGAATTGGTGATAGACAGACCAAAATAAGTGCCCTTTGGGGGTACTTAAATTTTTTTCAAAGTATGATGCATGCAAGAGAAAAAATTCCTACTTCAATTATAGAGAAGTACAAAGATACAATCTGTTTCATGGTAGATATTGATCAATGCCTAATGGAAGCCATTGATCCCAGAATGATATGGATTATGCCTATGGGATATGAAGTCAAGGAGAAAATCTTGGAGAAATATGCAGAAAATTTGTTGAACAAGCCTTTAGATCTAGCAAAAGAGAGGTTTGGAACCTATGTTGAAAAAGATATGCAGGTGTATGAGCAGCTGAAGAAGCCTAAGCTTGTCAAAAGAGTAAGAAAAGACATGGAAGTCATTGTAGAAAGTTTGGGTATATCTATAGAAGCATTGAAAGAAGCCAAAAGGATGAGAGATGAAGCTAAAGTAGGAAAAGAGCCAGCAAGAACCGAATCTACTAGTCTAGAAGCATCCTTTTCCTGTACTAGATCAACAATGAGTTCTCCATCCCTATTCAATCATGTAACCAAGCTAGTTCTTGTGCAAACTCAAGACAAGGATTTCGATAAGAGGAAGAAGAACAAGAGCACAAGAACCTATGAAGCCATCTCAAAAGATGAGGAGACTAAGTCTGATGAAGGTGTGAAAGAAATAAAAGATACCGACACTCAGTATACAAAGGTAACCAAGAGCAAATCTTCTGGTGAAGAAGAAAAGGAAAAGAAGAAGGAAAAAATTGACAAACTAGGTATGGCAGTTGAATAAGTTGAGAATTCTATTGTCAAGGATGGAAACCTCAAGCCTATCTACAAATGGTATGAAATTTTTGATGAATTAGGGCAAAGAATTCTTGAGGCAACAATAAAACATCTGAATATTTTTAATAAACTTCTTGTCTAAATTATGTCTAGTTTACCTAAGAGTCTATATGAGGTTTGGAGATGAGAAGAGTAAGTGCTAGGATAGAAGAAGAGCATATGCAAAAGATAATTCTTGCAAACTTATGTCCGAAAATGTGTATTGAGGAGATGAAGTCACTCCTAGACAAAGCCAAGAAGGAATTTAAAAGAAAAACAAGGGTGAAAAAAATTATGATCGGTGAAATTGATGTTGTTACAAATGAAACCAAGAAAATCCTGGAAGCATTTTTGTCAAAGAACAAGATCAATGTTGAAGAAGTGAATGTTGAAGATGTTGTATCTGATCTGGTAAATGAAGAGGTGAATGTAGATATTGAGGATATTCATATTCCTCCTAATGCGAATAATACAAAAATACCTATGGAGACTAGAGCTCCTAAGGTTGTATTAGTTGAAGGAAAGGAGGTGCCAAATGAAGAAGTTGAAGCTCCTAAAAGCAATAAAAAAATAGTTACTGAAGAACTAGAAGTTGAAGAAGAAAAGGTTCAAGTTCAGGAAATTACAGTGGAAGCAAGAGACACCGCCGAGGCAGTGAATAAATTTCTAGTGGAACAACAAGAAGAATTTGATCCTGGATTAGTTGAAGGCTTGATTGATCTATCCACCTTGTCCCCAATTTAGAAAATGAAAGTTGCATCTTTTTCCTAGGCAAAAGCTAGAGAAGAATTGTTGAAGTCCCACATTGAGGATAATGAACTTTTGGGTCTTGCATCTAGAGTTCTGGAGAAAATTATGCCAACTCATGTTAAGGATCCGTCTGGTTCCTCTTCCGGTGAACTAAAAAATCTCACAAATTTTGTAAGTACTCATTTCAAGTCTCTTGAAAATTCATCCATGGTCAAAGTGCAGAAGGATTTTAATGGAAAAAGATTTAGTCGGTTGAAAGAAATGATTGCAAATGATAAAAGTCTATTAGCCACCTGTATGAAGAATATTCAAGGTTCTCTATCTGAAGGTGGAAAAGCCTAGAAGTCATGTTTAGTCTTGTCCAAATTTATTGAAGACAATGAGAAGAAGGTGAAGGATCTTGAAAATCTATTGGCTACCATTTCTAATGCTTTTGATCCATTAGCTAGTGATGTTGGTAAGCAAGAAGGTCAAGTAATATGTCTACTTGACAAAATAAGGAGCTTGAAGCATGAAAATGATAGGATTGTAGGAAAAGCATGTGAACTCAAAGGACTAATTGGTCCAAAGATTGAAATAATGGTGAGTGCATTAAAGGAAGCCAAAGATGCTATGGAAGTTAGTGACCCAATGAACCTTGAATTTTCAAAAACACAATCTTATTTAGTTTGTGGTCACATAACAATTCTACAGAGTCTCAAAAGGGTTTGGGACACAAAATTAAGCGTGTTGAAGAGAGATTTTGTAGATGTTTTCAAATTTGTGTAAGTTACAAGATCATGCTTGTACAGTTTGAAATTTTGATTTTTGTTACAGTTTCCCTAGTTTTTTCCATTGATGTCAAAGGGATAGAGTTGTACAGTGAAAAATGTCTATTCATCTTAGGGGGAGTTGCATTTCTGAACTAAGATTGAAGATTCTTTTTGAAGTTTTGAAATGGTAGTGTAATTCATGTTAGTATTGATCCGACACTTAGTCATTTTTCACTAAGTGTTGCCATCAATGCCAAAGGGGGAGATTGTTGGAAGGAGACACTGCAAATGTTTTCTGGTGTTTTTATTGATGGAAACCCTAGTCGGTGATTGGATCCGCATGTCATCATTTTCTCATACCGGTAGACAAATTGAAGATAGTCATGGAAGAACAGAGCATCTGATAGTTTTGTGTTCATTGATTCACATGCAGATTTTCTATTGTTATTTTGAGTTGTGGATCTCATGGGAGGTTGATCAATGTATGTCTTGTGTTATCCAAAAATTTCAATGCCTCATATCAAGTTGTGTGCAAGTCTAGAGATCCGGTTGGATATCTTTCTGTTCATTAGTGTTTGGTGGCCGACCCAGTTGATATAACATGTCGCGGATATTCGAGGATTGTTTAATTAATTTTTTTTTGTGTTCGAGCATTTTGATTTGGGTCCAAACTAAGTTTCGGCCAACCGTTGTGGATGTGCATTGAATATTATTCATGATTTGTGCTGACAGTTGTAAATATTTTTAAGTTTTATTGAATTTGAATTTTTGCAATTAAATTCTTTGTCATGGATATATATAAATGATCAATTATATCATTTTGGTGTGTGAGTAAGGTGTGTCAATGTGTGTTGTGAATATCAAAAGGGTGATTGAGCGATTATGCATAGTTTCACTTGTGCATTAAATATTTTGTAATGCGAGTTAGAGTAGAGAAGAGCAAAAGTGCATAATCAGTTAGAAGGATAGAAGATCGGCTACTGAGCCTAACTAGAATTGTAATAAAGAATTTGTAGATGCTACTCTCTCAGTTTATTCTTTTGGATCTAATCCAAATCTTTGTAAGGTAGTGTTCCTTTCTATTTTGAGCAGTGATCTCTAGGCAGTGCACCTAAATGAAAGTGCATTTCCACATTGTAATCTTCTTTTTGAGTATATTCAAATCATATTGTGGATTGGCCATCCACCATGGTTTTTCCCCTAATAGGGTTTCCACGTAAAAATCCTTGTGTTATGGTGCTGTGTTTGTTTTCTTTTTGTTCATGCACATTTCTCTTGGTTGAATGTTTCAAGTGGGTTAAAGATCAGAATAATAAATCTAATTTTTGCAAAACACTGATTCACCCCTCCTCTTAGTGTTTCTTGTTTCCAACAAGATATACCTCTTGGGGAGTGAATAAGTTTCTAATTACATCCTCTTCATAATCCACTTGATGAGTGATTGCAGACTTTGTGAGGATTTTTTGTCTTATAAAATTTATATGGCCCTTAGGGTCAAAAACCCTTTCACTTCTAGGCCTCAGATAATATTTTGTCTTAAGGTAATGTTGTAATTCTTCAAGGGTGTCATATCTAATAGATAATTATTCACATGTTGTCAAGTTAGGTAGAAATGTACCCTTCTTTTGTTTCTACATGACATCCTTTTCCATCCACAAAATCTGCTGCATAAATTCTAAAAAGGCTAGCTGAAGAGGAACAAATTTTGACAATATATGTGGGGCCTGTGGGCACCCATAAATCTTGATTATTATGACATCTTGCAAAAAATACCAATCACTAAAGTTATGAGTATAAACTTGTTTTGGTTTCAAATCCATGGGCCTCAATAGTTGTAGTATAGGTGTGTGTAATATTGGTGATGAGTGGCCAAGAACTCTCATAACTTTGTGCACAAAGTCATCATGGAACACTACATAATAAGAGTTTTGGTATCTGCTATCGCATGTATAACTCCATCGTTGCACGGGCAACAAGTTCCCTTATTGATCAACCTTACCCAAACACATCATTTTGTTCCATCTATCTTTTTTTTGGTACAATATCAAGTGACATAGTAAAGAATACTGCCTAAATGTTTTAGGGGCCCTATTCTCTCTGACTTGCAAGAAGCCTTCATGCAATGTCAAGTCTCAAGATATGAGGCAAAGTCATATTCAATGTTTGCCTCAGGGTTCTGAATTCTCATAGACATCATCATAAAAATAACCAACATTTGTTCTTGTGCATCCATCCCAAGTACTTGATAGAAAGAAAAGTAGGTTTTCTTGAAATAAATTTGAAAATCATAGTTTGGTGGCAGAGGGGGAGTAGGTATCATGTTGTTGTTAACACCCCTTTTCATGTATATGGGGAGTTCATCACTTTTGTGTGTTCTCCTTAACCTATTATATTCTTTCCCACTCTTTTACAAGTCAACCTTACTGAGGTCTTGTTTGTTTAGATTGAAGCATTGAATGATTGTAACTTTTGTTAATATTACCAATGGTGACCCAACAGTTATAATATAATTAAGCTCTTTATACCGCCCAACTTCACCTCTATTATAATACCCTTGCGGTATTGTGGTGAATAATTTTATGTTGTATGCTATATATTGCCATCTTGCTAAGGGTTCAAATTGTTGCTGTGGGATTGCGGTAAAGAACTTTTATGGATGTAAAATAGCTAGACATGTTTTTTCTTAAGTATATATGATGAATTTTTGGCTTTGTAAAGGTCTTTTAGTGTTAGTCAAGCCTAAAAAATTTATATGTTTGTTTATAGTGAGGAGGCTCAGTCAAAAATAAAAAGGAATATAAGGGTTGAGGCTCAAGTCATGGATCTTAAGTTTAATTGTGATGATGGAACTTGGAAAAATTTGAAGGTTCTAACACACCTCATGATGAACTAGAGCATGGTTTTCCTTCATCCTGCTTGTGTTATGTTTTTATGAGTTCTTTTCTTGTGAATATATCCCTAAGGAAAATTTGTCTGATACTTGTAATTATAAACATCTTGGTTTTTAACTACAATTTTTTTAATTTGTAAACTAAATTCTATTTTAAGTTTCCATTTGCAGCTATCAACGGATTCGAAAGTCAACAGTTATCAACTTATGAAATCAATAAATTTTTATTGATTCAAGTTGTTGATTTATCATTATTTTTTATTTGGACTTCAGGGAATGAGGAAAAGGACTATAAGGCACAAATTAGATGACAGTGATCATAATGTTGAAATTTTAGTGACAAATTATGAGAACTTGTGTAGTGAAAAAGTGGCCAAGAATAATGAATATTTATCACGTCTTGGTTTGACAAACAAGAAAGTTGTAAATCCACTAAGTAGTATATTATTTCTTTAATAGTGTTTAATTAATTTTATAGGCAAGAGCTTTATGTATATAAGACATAATATGATATTTTTTTTTTGTTTTATAGGAAAGAAAAAGAGTGCAAAGAAAATGCAGAGAAAAAACAAAAGGAAAGAAAAGATACAGTGCCACCATCTCGTAGAAGCCAACACATTTGTGATTCAACAAATGCAATTGGTGAAAACAATAGTTGTGATGATGTGCAACCTGATATAGCACATGGTGATGTGTAGCTTGATATAGCACATGGTGATGTGCAATGTCGTGATGATATCTTAGCACAAATTCTAAGAGATATTATTGAACATTAGAGCAAAGGAACATTAGGTCTGAAGATGATTTATTCAACATTAAAGGATAAGTTTGAAGTGAAATCTGCGGAGACTGGTATTGATCTACCTACTCATGCCACACCTGATGTGGCTAAGGAGCATGAAGTGTTGGTTAATGAAAGTCATGAAGAGAGACTACTAGTTTCATCTGTTGCACCTCAGAGTGCACTTGTTGCATCTAGAAATTTTGATGGAACTAGTGGATTAGCTAGGAATACTAATTGTGGTTTAATAGAAGATGTGTCTCCTTTTGTCAAAAGACAAAGATTGAGTCAAAATTTGTATAGATCTATAGAGAGGAATGCAAAAGAAAGAAAATTAGAAGGAAATAAGCCAAATTATTGGTTAAGGTATCAAGAGATGGTGAGCCCATTGGGCCAAATACTGCAAAGTGGGCTACTGAGTTGAGTATAAGATGTAGGACCCATTTGGATATTTACAAATCAAGTTTTACAGATCAAGATCCATGAATTATGGAAAATGTTATACAAAAAATGGAAAATGCTTTTGAGACTACTTGTGGACAAATCTCTAGAAAATATTACAAGCAAAAGATGAGAATTTTGATGAACAATTTTAGATACAATTGCAAAAAAATAATCATGGAGGGAAAAGAGAGGTTAGACTCCACTCTATCTCCCAAACAGTGGGAGGCATTGAAAGAAAGTATGCATTCCAAAGAATATTTGGCAAAGAGTAACAAAGGAAAGAGATAATGTGAGGGCTAGTTATACATTTGGCCAAGGCAGATTGCATGCCAAAATGGAAAAAAATGTAGTAAATGTATGGATTTTTGGTTTAATTTACATTGTGTTATTTATTTCAATTTTTATTGAACTGACTATATGTTCAAATTGACATTGTATTTTAGGTGGAAAAAAATAAGAGAAGTAGGTGTAGAAGATATTGTTAATTATATGGCAACACTAGATCCTAGTAAATATAAGAGTAGGATGAAGTGGAAATCTAGTTCGTCAACTGAGATTTCACAGCCAACTATTCAATGCCCAGTAGGAGCCTCTCTAGACCGTCAACTCAAATGAATTAGGGTACCAAAAGGTGATGAATTGCATATTTGGTCTCACTTAGCAAATTTTGTAGTTGGTAGCCTTTGTTAACCCTATAGTTTTTTCATGGAATGGGCATAAATCCATGGATTCATATAAGGTAAGAGGCTCTATTGATCTCATTTCTTCTTGTTTGGAAATTCTATATACAAATGCCTCTTAATATGTAGATTATTGAAATATAAGCGTAGGAGAATCCAACCAATTTCTTTATTGTTGGAGTGATCCAAAACATGTTCTTTATAGCTTGCATTCTTTATTTGACTATTGAATGCTTTGTATATTTTTTTGTATGATGGTTAAACCACATGCAGAGCAATTTTATCAAAGCAATAGGAAAACAAAAATGCTTGCATGATGTCAATAGAGCTACCAATATTGATAGTGATTATGATGAAGTGGACAAGAATGGGCAACATAGTCATCTTAGTTGTCCTGAAGTTGAGGTAATATAATAGTTGTCAGCTATTTGTCCCAATGTTTTGTCATTCTTCATGCTTAAAATTTTGTTTTGGACAAAAAAATATAGTTTACATTGTTTAAGTTGTAAGTTACTATGTCCCAATGTTTTGTCATTCTTCTTTTGGACAAAAATTTATAGCTTTTGCATTCTTTAAGTTGTAAGTTAATCTATCCCAATGTTTTGTCATTCTTCTTTTGAACAAAAATTTATAGCTTTTGCATTCTTTAAGTTGTAAGTTATTCTGTCCCAATGTTTTGTCATTTTTCATGCTTAAAATGTTCTTTTGGACAAAAAATTATAGCTTTTGCATTCTTTACTTGACTTATATTAATTTTTGCATGATGATTAAACCACATGCAAAGCAATTATATGCAAGCAAAATGAAAAGAAAAATGCCCTGTCAATAGAATTCTCTACAAAGCTATACAACTTCATGTATGTAATGACGTTGATAGTGATTATGATGATGAACTCGATGAGCATGCACATGATATTCATAGTAGTAGTCATGTTGAACTCGATGTGAGTACTATGAAACCACATGCAAGTAAGTACTATTCAAGTAAGTAATGGTTTTTTCATTATGTAAATAAGGGTAATCATTACCTATTTGATAGAAGTTAGTTAGATTAGTAGTGAAGTGTAATTAGCTAGTATACATAGATTATGGAAATAAGGGAGAACATATAACTTATATGTGGAAGCTTAGAGCTTAGTTGTAATAGAGTGCATACATAGATTTTGACAATGCATTAGTGCATTGTATTTGGGGATGTAATATTGGTCCTTAGTTGGGGGGACTTCATTGCTAATCCATGCCTCTTTCTAGAGTACTCATACAGTCTAACACAATTGTAGTCTTGCCCTCCATTTTTTTGTACCTTGCAATGGTTAGTTTTTTTGAGAGTAAAAAGTTGCTCAAAAACTGATTTGTTCCAAGACATAAAACATTACATATAGCTATCAAAAACAATGTGTGTTTTATATTTCAATATAATGTGTATTTTTTTGTTTTTGTAGATATTTATTGCTAAACTCCAAGAAGGGGATAAAGTTGAGGTGTTGGATCCATTTGATAGTGCTATTGTGGACATTGGGTAGATTCACTCACTATCTATTGTACATGGATTCAAATTGAAAGGAACATGAGATGCAAATGTAAGTATTTTAAAAGTCACAACATACTTGATGCAAAAATAAACCACCCATCCACAAATTCACAAAACATAGAGGTTAAACAATAAAAATCAACTGCATTCAAATCTGAAAATGATGTACAACCATGTTGAAACAATTACAATATTTATTCAATTAAATGACCAACAAAATAATTTCTTACAAAGTTTGGTTCTCCATGGCCATTCTCTCACCTGCCCTTAAACTCAATCTTCATCTCTACTTCCTGCAAGATTTGAAAATATCCTCAAAAATTCCATGTTGCTGTCCTCATCTCCACCTTACTTCCATGCAGCCTTTCTGCTCTCCCTCTCTCCTCTTTTTTTTTTAACTTTTTGAAATCTGAATTAAAAATCAATTAAATGCTCACCCCCAAAGCAACATCCCACTCCCTCAATAAAATATACATTTTAATAATTCAAATCTTTGTTGGAATCTTCTATGTTTGGTATTCAAACCTGCTCTCACGTTTTTTTGAAGATGCCCTCCAAAATGGCATTCTAAACATAGATTTTTTAATCAATAACGTCAACAATACTTGCCTCTTACCAATCCATACCCATAGGTCTTCAAATTAATAATCATATCCATGTTTTCAGCTCTAAATTTGTCTTTGTAACAGCTGAAAGAAATAATTATCATTTGTTTTTTTTTCAAGAGCGATTACATGGAGAAAAGGTGAAATTACTCCAATAATTTAAAATCCTCCACCACTACCTATTTTGACTTTTTAATTTTCTTAAAAATATGAACATGAGATAAATAAAATCCATCAAGCATTATCTTCTGAGACTGTATGGGTAATTTGGAAAAAAATTCAAACATGTGACTTGGACGTTGCACAATGGGTGCTGAAAAATAACTTTTTGCATAACTCTTACCCAGAAGCTCATATTCACATGAAAATTTGTTAAGATATGAATAATATCATTATTATGATTCCCTCCAAAGGATTTTTCTCCAACATTTAAAAATATTGAAAATTAATTGTTTCTGCGTCCATTTAGAATAAAATTTCTGATTTTAAATTCTCTCAATCCATGAGAAGTTTGGTCATGAAACCTTCACCACATTATGTACAATTCATCTAATAATATATCTTCTGAAGGATTTTTACCTATCTCTTATATACTTTTAGAAACAATTATTTATGTAAAAGTATCTATGAGAGCCTTAAAATTGCGACAGAGCAAAAACTCAAAATTTGAAAATTAAATTACATGAGAGATTTTCCAATGCTAAGAGATACTTGAAAAGTCAACAACACACCAAAACTAAAGAATTTTTTTTTTTTTTTTGGGGTGATGCAGGATTGTCTGTGGAACCGGATGCTCCTGCATCAAACATGTCAGGTAAGAAGTTTGTAAGCATAGGCTCACAAAAGTGGAGTTGAATGGTAGAACCATTCTTTCATATTGCAAGAAATTTGCAACAATCTCCATTGCTATGCAAAGTTCACATGAAGTGTTTTCTTTTTCCTCTTCTTCTAACATCTTGTTGTAACTAGTTTCACTCTCCTTCAACAATTCTACTTACCATTCTTCTCCTCTTTCATGGGTCTTGACCCACCAAAATCTGACCACCTCCACCAAATTCAGAGGGACTTGCGAGTCTCTACATATGTCTTTGAAGAAGAGGACAAGATGGGTCATTCAAAGACATGTGAGAATGTTATTTTGGGAAGAGTATTGAGAAAAAAGTGAGAGAAAATAAGTTGATTGTATAGTTGAAGACAATAGAGGTAAGATTGGATTCCCTTGAGGAAAGTTTGGGAATGAAGAAGAAAGCTATAGTTGAGGAAGATAAAAAAAAATAGATGAAGTGAAATTACATTGCTTGTTTCATAATGAGTTTATAAGTAATGATTTGTGTGCAGGAAAGGAAGAAGGAAAATAAGTTGTACTAGATGACAGTGAAGAGAAGAAAGAGGAAAATCAGAGGTTTGGAAAAGAGGACTATGAAAAGGAGAATGTTGAAGTGTAGTTTTGCAATCCTCTGGTGGAAAGAAAGTCATGTGGGAGTATTCCACAAAAATGCAAATGAAAGAAAGCTAGGAAAGAAGAAAGGAAAAACAAAAGAATGGAGAAAGAAAAAGGTAGCAACAAATGTGCATCTTGTTGATGACATAAAAGAAAATAAAAATAAAATTGCATACACAGGAAAATAGGTTGTAGTAGCAAAAATATAGGTAGTATCTCCTTTCAAGTTTTACAAAGTAAAATTGATTTGCATGAAGAAAAGATAAAAGAATACGATGATTGTAAAGTTGGGGCAGCAATAAATAAGCAAGAAAATGTCCAAGTAAATAGTCATCCATATGATATTTGTGAAAAAAAAAATTGATTTGAAAGAGAAATGAATTTGAGTATGAAAATGACAGTATTGTTGTAGAAGATAACCATGAAGTTGCAACAAAGTTTGGTCCATTGAAGGACTTGAAAACATTAGAATTTTTTGGAAAATAGAGTGAAGAAGAGTTTATGGGGAAGGTAGTGAATAAGGAAATTGAAGGAGCAACAAAAAATAAAGAAAATGACTTGTTAATACAGAGTGCAACAGTTGAAAAGGAGTAGCTTGTGTTAACAATAGGTGAAACAAAAGTCGCAACAAACATTGAGGTAAAATTTGAATTTTCAAATTTTTTTGATGATAAAGAAAAGGTAGATTCAAATGAAAATGACATGGTTTACAATAATGGATACGAGAATACTTAAATTGATGATAAACTAGTAGGGGAAGGGAAGAAAATCAAGAAATTTGATGACTTTTCAAAATTTGTTGAAGTTGATGTTAAAGCTGATTTGTATTTTGAAGAAATGGTGAAAGAAAGTGAAATGGGAGAAATGGTTAGGGGCAGAAATAATATGTTACAAAATGAAAAACAACAAGGTATGATGACTCTTGTTGACATAGAAATAGAAGAGGATGAAGGAGAAATGGGTGAGAAGTATGAGCAAATAAAATTCATTGATTTTTATGAATTTGTTAATGCCAATTTGTATGCAGGTGTTGAGAATGATAAATTGGAATGGAAATATGAAACATGGTGCAATAAGATGAATTAAATGAGAGGAAGAAAGAGAGGAAAGATGAATGAAAGGAGAGACATGAAGTTTCAGAGCAGGGTAAAGAAGAAGAAACAAATTGATAAGAAAGAAAATTGGTTGAAGAACAAACATAGAATCTTCAATTGTTCGTGAGCTCCAACTCATGGAAATCTTACCCCAACTGTTTGATGTAGGAGCATCAGGGGTGAAGTGCAATCCTGCACAACCAATTTTTTTTTGGTTTTATTTTTCCTTTTTACAAAAAAAAATGTTTTTTTTTGTGTTGCAGGCGTGATTTCAGTCACCTTTCACCTTTCTTCAACAATTTTTGAAGATAATTTTATTCATATATTTTATTGGCCCAAAATTCAAGCAATTTCCATGACATTTGATCCCATACCCCAGTTGGGAAATGTATTTTTATTATTATTATTTTTGTAACTCCTAGGAACAATTAAATGATATGAAATAAAATGTTTGTCATGATGTTGGGCATCAGAAGAGTGGATTTGTCGGATGATAATTGGATGGTAATTTTTGGCTAAAGTCTAAAATTGGCTTGGAATCAACATTAAAGAGACAATTTGCATGAATTTCCACGCCCAAAATGGAAGAGGTGGAGTTTTGACTACATTTTTTTGGAGTGTTGTCTGGGTTGTGACCGTGAGACCAAGTTTTAGTAAATTGGGCATAACTTTCTCATAGATAATGAAATCAAGAATTTCAAAATGATCCGAAAAGCTGAGAATGAGGCACACCAAACCTAAAAGGAATTTTAAAAGATTCATGATGATCAGGGAGCCGTGATGGACAAAAGTTACAAGTTTGTGGAATTGTAACTGATTATTGAAGCTTTCCTGTAGGTGTTTTGTATTCTAGATTTGAATGTTTCCTATAGTTGATTGTATTTGTAGACGAGGCTTACAATATGGATTGTAATAGTTATTTTTTGAGTTTGTAGACTTGAATGAAATAAAATATTTTATGCTGAAGTTTTTATTTTAATTACCTCAAGTGTTGATTTTGTGAAGGAAGGCTGCAACAATTGACACACCTCTTTGGTTTCTCAATTGTTGACTACATCAATACCCCTTGCTTATGAAGAAAAAATAGATGGAGTTTTCCATCTGAAAGAGGAAGAAGGGGCCTTCATATGGTGGCCACTAAAATATTTGAAAAAAATGGTATAGTTGATGTTTATCATGTAGTATTTGTTAGACAACTTGGTCCACTTCTTTATGCAATAGTTTGAATGTGTTTTTTAGGGATCTTAGTGTTTTTTGTCTGTTTTAGAGTTGTATAAGCAGAAAAAGGCATTGTAACTCAATTTTCTCAATCACAACAAGTACTGAGAAACACTTTGTAACAATACGTTTTCTCAATAAAATTTCAATATTTTTCCTTCTTAATAGTCATTTTATTATGTGCAAATGAATGATTGATTATGTTTTTTTTGTGTTTTTATATGTTTAAACCTTAATTAAAGTACTATCTCATTTACTTCCAACACTTATAGGTAAAAATCAGTGAACAAAAATAATTAAATAAACTACCAATTGACTAAATATACCACCAACTGATAGAAATCAGTTCAGAATACATATGACTAAATATAATGATTATGTAATTAATAAACAATGTATCCATATAGTACCAATTGACAAAAATCAATGAACAAACTACCATATTGATCAAAATGATGATTAAAATTAATGACTAAATACACTACTAATGGACATAAATCAGTGAATAAAAAAGACTAAATAAGTGACCAGTTAACAACAATCAATGGCTAAATTAACGACTAAATATATTAGTGAATAAAAAATGACTAAATAAGCGACCAAATTACAACAATAAAGGACTAAATAAGTGACTAGTTAAATAAATCAATGAATAAAAAATGACTAAATAAATAACCGGATTACAACAATCAATGACTAAATATACTACCAAATCAATCAATCAAAACAACCAATAAATGACTGAAAAATGGTTTAGTCATTAATTTGGTCGCCTTATAAATGACTGCCAATAAACTACTAATGGTCATGTGATCATGCTCAATCATTTATATGTAGTTTTTAGTAGTTTTTTTAATCATATATTGTTGTTTTTGTATTAGTGGATGGATCTGACATGATTTTTTTCTTTTGTAGGAGTGGCCAGAGATGTGACAATACAGAGGTGGGCACATGTTCAATACACTTCATGATTAGGTTGCATGCATGCATCATGATGAGTAAGACCATCTTTAGTAGGTGGACCTATGGTGGGCTTACACTCTTTTGGAGATGGTTTACCATCCCCCTATGTTGATGGCGTTCATGGAGTGCTAGGATATATCTACCTCGTCTTTCCACCTACCACCAAGAGAGATGATGATCACACTTGAGAACATATACTAGATTTCCAGTTTTCCCATCCACAGACGGTGGGTGGCCTATAATGATACACAGTCAGCTCGAGAGGTCCTGGAGGGCTAGCAATATTACATTGAGTGTACATAGCCCAATAATACTAGCGACCACATCTACATACGGTGGTTTGAGTAGGGACAAGTGGTTATTCCACTTATTTGAAGAGTAACAGTAGTCATGGTCGCCCTCCAAGTCACTATGGATAAGGCCCAACCTCGTCAATAAATTATGTGACACCTTGATAAGTTCAATTAATCTAGTTTGGTGAATAAATAGATGATTTAATCCAATTCCATGTTTAATATTTTGATTTTCTTATGAACTAGTTTAAATGATTATTGTGATAAATTCTCTTTAGTAAATGAAAATGGGAAAATTGTTAAGATTGAATGTGAGCAGATAATATTTAGATTCTTGAACAAGTATCATATGAAGAATACACTTAAATCGATATGAGCTAAAGAATTTTGTGTACCTAACATTGGTTTGAATCTCACTAATAAGTTTCATGTTACTTGGAAAATGATAATAGTTAGGAACAAAGTGGGATTTTTATAAGATCAGTAAGAAGTTTCCAGAAGTATCACTAGCTAAGCACCATCAGGGTAAATTTAAAGGAAAAATCTAATCAATGAGGGGTATACCTAAGGTAGAATATATATATATATTAGATATCAAGTTGCATGATGAATTTTATTAAAGGAAGGAGTGTCCAAGAATAAATTTAGTAGTGTCAATAAATTATTTAGCTAAGATTAGGTTTTCATTATTATTTCATGCATGCTCAAAGTTTCCATCTTTCATAGGGAAAGGAAATGAATATCTATGAGTACTATTATTTACTAACTATTTAATTTGATCTTATTGATATTTGAATAGGTATTTATTATATTTCTAACCTAACATGTATTTAGAAAAATACATGTGAAAGTAATGTTAAGGGTAAAAGGGAGAACCATCTAGACCCAAGTTTATTATTTATCTTTTGAAATTTTAAATTTTGACCCTATGATATAAGAGATAGGGTTTTGTGTAAGATTTAATTGTGTTTAGGGTATTAATGATTGGTGGTTTAGTGTAAGCATGTTTTGTGGAGCTTTATTGAATTAAGTCAAGTGATTAAGAGTGCAAGTACAATTAAGGTTTTGAAACCTCTAGTTAGATTTTGAATTTCGAATTGACCTTTAAAATGGTCTTTTTAGGTTGTTTTTTGGTCAATTTTATTGATATTAGTGCAAAAATAGACCCCTAGGGCCTATACCTATGGAAGGGGATCCTTTTAGACGTGACTTTGTCTTTGGGGCATGATATGACCCTTCAAAAGTCTACTTGAAAGAGTGACGAATTTGAATCCTTGGGAGTTGAGAGAAGTGACTTGTCACTCCCCCACCACACTCTCTAAATTTCATTAATGAACTTGGGAAGAGTATCAAAGCTTCACATGTGTGAAGCCACTATGTAAGGAATGTTGGGTAGAGTGTCATTGTACAATCCCCATCCCCCCAAAAGTCTCACACGTGTGAGAACTTGTGGGAATATGTGTTGAAAGGTCGAATGAGAGAGTGACAAGTGTCTCTCTCACATTCAAATGAATTCAAGTCGAATTTCTATACACTTGGATGGAATAGAGGAAATGGTTACCAACTTCTCCCTTTGGAGAACTTTTCATTGAATTTGGAGTTTGGAAAATAAGAGAAGAGAAAAGTGGGATGGCAGCAAGAAGCTCTCACATGCAAAGGAGGTTATCAAGGAACAAACTTGTGGAGATAAATTATTCTCCTCATTGTTATCAAATTTGCTTAAGTAAGAAATTTGTTGTGTTATTTTGTTGTAGCTCTCAAAACAAGTTAGGAAGAGACCAAGTTTTTGTGTATGAAAATTTAGAGTGTGTTTTGTGAATGAGTAGATGGAAAATCATAGATAAGCTATTCTTGTTAGTCTCCCTACCAAGATTATTGGTAGTCATCTATTTCTTGCTTGAGGGTATGGATAGAGCACATGAGGCTTCATGATGCCATTAAGGTAGGGTGGTGAACAAGCCTTCTTCATTTGTTTGTGTTATTCATTATATTATTAAATATTGTTATAGTATGGAAGGTTAGTATCTTTCTAAAACAAAAAGAATTGAAGAATGTAAAGAGAAAGATTGTATTAATTGGCATGTTATTTATTTTGATTCTATGTACTATTGTAATAATGAAGGTCTACTATTTTGTTGATAAATGGAAGAAAAAAGTCATGTATTTATAATGGAAATGATGGATCTTGCATTCTAACCTTAAAGAAAACTATTGATATGGTGTGGTCATAGTGGAAATGGGATGGATTTTAAAAAAAATGAGTTTTTTTTTATAATGGTTTGGTATGTTGCATGTTAAGCTATAATCCTTTTGTATTCTAAATCATCATAAAATGTGTATAAATAATGTGATAGAAGATGAAAAGACATTGTGATTTCATTAACTTTTCAATATTCCTAAGGGAAGCTTTGTATGGTATAATTAGAACTTGTTTTCATTTCACATATTCTTAATTATTTAATGATTTATTGAGGATTTAATTTTTTTTTTTTTTGGGTCATAAGATTTAACCATATATTTAAACATTTAAGTCTAGCTAAATTATATTCCCAATGTGGATAAATTTACCCCTTATTGTTGTCATTTTCAAATCTACAATAACTATGTTTACAAATGCAATAAATGTAAAAATAAAAATGAAAGCAAAATTTTATTATTCATTCACAAATTGATATTGCAACAGATTGCTTAAAATAGTTCAATAAATAAATATAAGAATGTAAATTAATGATAATAACTGAAAAGAAAATAATAATAACTTCTCTGTTCTTTTGGTTGTGTGCAACAATAGAAACATAAATATTTTAATATATTAGCAATAAAATGTCCACACATTAATAAGCACTAATCTTAATAATGTAAACTTATTGATCTATACAACAATGTGTATATCTCCCAATAGAGAAAATGACAGATGTAATATATATATATATATATATATATATACACATTTAAATATGTATTTTATTCTATTAATAGTGATAAAAGAAAAAAAAGGGGGGGGAGGAAATCAAAATTTGTATCAAGTCCTCTTGAAACCTCCACCCAAAGGCGATTTGCAGTTGGTCCGACAAATACTTATACAAAGAAAGAGAGATTATTTTAAGGCAACGATTTTCTAGAGGGAGGCTAGATGTGAAAGGAGGTTTTAGCAAAATGTATAAAATTTAAACTTAGAATATTGGCGCCCAACAGTATGGCATCTGTTTTAAATGAAATAGCGAGGAGGTTAACCTTATGAATGTTTCTTTCGATTTATAAATCTCAATATGGAGAATAATGTTATTTAAGAAAGTAAACTACTTTGCAACGGTGATCTTTTTATGCATTAAATTAATTAACTTTATTTTTCGTTGACAAATATTATAGGTAGTTGTAAACATATCATAATAGTGTATTATATATATATATATAAACTCACATAGTAAATCAGTTAAAATGATTAACAATTTTACAATATTAATGTGGGAATAATTAATATATTTATATTAGTATAAGCTTAAAATAATTAATAGCTACATTCTTGTTTGATATCATTGTAAGTAACTATATCATTACCTTTTTATTCTATATAAAATGGTAATATTAATTAAGTAATGATAATGATACATGTATAATTATATTCAATTACCTTATACATTTGGTTTCTTACATTAAAATTAATCAATGTGGAAATTATGGTGATTGGAAAATCAAGGAGAATGCGATAATGCATAACATTTATATAAATGAATTTTTCCAGCAATACAATTGTTCTTAGTAATTAAGTTATGTTACTAAAGGAAACATAAATTCAAAGATCAACATGAAGAATATGACTATATTATAAGTGACATTCAAATGAGGAATAGTTAACCAAAATTATCATATTGTTAGCATGTTGGAAAAAGGTTAGTAAGGGACATAAATAGTAATGTCACTGAGTAGAGTAATTATAAGTTCATACAATTTTAGTGATGTTACTAATAATGTTATCAACGCGGTTACACTAATATGTGTTACAAGTGCTTATAGCCAATATAGATTATTCAAATGAGCAACCTAAATATTGGTTGTTTATTTGCTAACAACAATACTCTTGCAATTAGAGAGTAAATAGTAACGTTGTCATTTGGGTTAAATAAGGATAATGCTATTAATGTCTATGAGATTTAAAATAATAGAATTATTATGGCTGAATAAAAGAAACCATAGTAGCATAGAAAATGGAGAGCTAATGCTCATACTATTGTTAGGTTAATGTGAACCTTGGAAATAATGTCAAAAAGAAAAAAGGATCTAATGATAGCAATATTATTAAAGATTTATAGCATAACTTCTTACATTGAAATCCTTTTCATCTTATAATAGAGTTTAACATTATGGTTGGAGATGATCAATGGTAAACATGTTTCCAATGCTTAAAATCTATACACATCACATTTTAGATTATAAATCCCTTGGTGCATTTAAATTTAAATTGAGCTACTACTTCCAATCAACCTTAAGGACCTTAGTTTCCTTAGAGCGCAATGGTTGTCTAACCTTCATTTTAAATCCGGTTGATTCCAGTGGTCGTTAACAACATCCCTAAGTTAACTTTCACACTCGAACTAAGAGATGATAATACATAGTGTGCAACTTGTATACTAGATATATGTCCCTCACCTCTATCGCTTAGAGTAATAATTAGTTTAGTTAATTTAAAAAAAAAATGTTGGGTTTTTCTGTGCAAATTTTTTTGGGCATGAAAATAGTCGAGGCCCTCACCTTCACAAGGGCCTCATCCACACTATTTGTGAGATGGAGGAGCGATGGACTATTTTTACTTGGGGCCGCAACATGCTCGCCCATTTATATCATGAGCTAGGGAAATATGTAGATTACAATTTTTCCAACCTCATAGCCTTCACGCTCCTGCAGATGTGAGCTTTTACACATATTACATGTACTTGGTCAGTCAATTTTCCCCAAGTTGTGGCTCCAAGTACATTGATGTCACACATGTACCCATTGGTATGCGATTAGAGATATGGAGACCTTTCTTTTTGGTAGTTATAGATTGATTCTTTGTGGTTGTAGGACATGAGATGGTGACCATATAGAGCTATGTGGTGGCCCAAAAACAAGTGACAACTGCAGCATATGTAGTGTGATTGTCTCTTGGAGGGGTGCACTAATTATATCATAGTACTTTATTACTGGCACAAGCTCGCTTGGTAGTTTGGGATTTTGTAGACGATCCCCTTGACTCCTCCTAGATGCGTTTGAGTGGTGAGGAGTGCCACTAGACCAGCCAATCATCGTCATCCAACCATAGCAGATGTCGTTAGTGAGGATAGGTCAGACAACGATGATCAATCCCCAATGCTAACCATCAACGATGTTGGGATCACCCGCGGCTATAGATCATGGTGGGTGATAATAGGTCCCTCCCCAATTTTCTTAACACATGTCCCTATGGGAAATGTCAGTGCATAGAGGTAGGGTGAGGAAGGAAGGGGAGAAGATTGAGCTGCCAGTGGTGATGACAAGGAGTGTGAGGCAAGGAGCAGAGCGGTAGAGAGGCCTAGATGGCGGCAATGGAGACAATGAGGAGAGTGAGGCAGTGAGTGAAGTAATAGAGAGGCCTAAATGGTGGCAGATTCTTTCATCACCCCCAACCATAGTCCCAGTCTCATTGGCGCCACCTTCAACAACCAACATCCTTCCAGCAACAAGAGCGACAACAACAAGTGTAGGTCCCAATGTGGCACCTCCTCCAAATCCACACTAGTGGGCCAGGGATCTAAGTACGAGAATGATTTATGCTAGTTCCTTTTAGTACTTCATGTTTTAATGTATCTCATGTATATGGTCATGTTTTATATATATATCATCTGGTATTGAGAGTGTCTACTACTTTGTGGTTGTAGTGGACACACATAAAATAAGTTTTGATTTTAAAGAGGTATATTATAAATTCTCATGATTTAAAACATATTCAATTAAATTTTAATGAAATATTAACATATATTAGTTACTTAGAATAAGAAATGAGAGTTTTTTCAAAATTTTGAGAAACATTTTTTATAATTTTAAAGGTTTTTATTTGTTTCATTTAAATTGGAGTTAATCTAAAAATAATAATGAATAATTTGTTTAATTTCACCTTCATAAATTCTAAATTTAATCAATAAGTTTTTGATTAGGTAGGCATGGTTTTGAAAGGGCCTTGACCCTTGTACAATAAAAAGATGGATCATGAAGCACAACTAACAACAACTAACAACAAAATACAAGACACACTCGAAGAAACAATATGACTAACAGACCTACTAGCCAACCAAAATCATGGTGGTTTAAAAATTGTTCCAAAGAACTTTGTTTTATCTCAAAACAATGATCTTTTTCCTCAAAACTAACTTTTTTGGGAAGGAGATGAGGCACACAATCATTGGTAGAACCTTCCCCCATCTTCAAAACATCTGATGGGGAAAATATTTTAAGATCAACTTTCAAAACTTCTTGACACATAGAAGTGAATGAGTGCACCTTAGCAAATTGTTGATTACCTATCTTCTTCCTACTAGGAGTAAATGAGTTCATAATAGCTTGTTGGTTGTCTTTCTTCTTCCATTTAATCAATAAGTTGTTTATAAAGTTTCAAATCAATTTTAAAGAAACTTAATAAAAATAATCAATTCGTAGGAACTTGAGTTAAAAATTAACTAACTAAAGTAGGATTATTCACATGACAAATTATTGATAAGATTCAATAAGTAAAATCCTATTTTAATAAACAACTCCTAATTATTCCACATATTCCCTTGTAAATGGACTAGCCAAAATACTTTCCAACTAAGAGCTCAGACAAACATTTAACTAATCTATAAAAAACTTGAAGTTGGCCACCTTTCAAGTAGGGGAACCTTTGTTATTCCACCTTACATACTTTGTGGTGCACAGGTACGATGTACCAAAACCACATCAATAAAAGTGACACTAGAAGGAGGGCCACAAAGAGCTTTAGAATAGTTTAATCTACTATTTTAAACGCCTAATCTACCTTTCCAAACAACACAATTATCATTATTTTAAAAACTAAAAAAATATAAATTCTTTCAAAAAATTTAAAAAATTGAAAACACAAGCAAACTATTCATTTTGGATTGCAAATCAAGTTTGTCCACCATTTTAAAAAAAAACAAATAGGGTATGATCTAATGACTATGACCATCTCTTTGTGCATTCATAGAAGTTTTCACCAATTTCCCATAGATGCATACAACTGGCTACCTAATTTCTTTCCTATGTTGAGACAAATCTAAAAAAAACATACCAAGGTTTGCATCTCTATGCCAAGTTACATACACTTGCAGGATGAATTGGAAGATGCATTCTGAAAACAATTTGGACACAACATGGATTAGGAGGAATCCCTCTCACATTTCACAATGATACAAATAAAAAATGATAAATCTATAGGATAGTTTTACAAACATTTTTTCTAAATTTTAGAAAAAAATGATATAAAAATAGGCCCAATCAAAGAGATATTACGAATCACTAACTTTGGGTGTTGAGTACTAGAAATTAATGCATGAAAATTTATTTTTATCACAATTGCTTACAAAATTCAATGTTTTATCAACAAAAGAACACATAGAGTTCAACCATATGGAAACAACCAATTACTCTTACTAGGTTTAACATTGCAACAGTCACAAGATAATCAATCAAATTTTCATACTTTTCCTTTAGTTTCTAATATGAATTGTATTGTTGTTTCAACAATGTCATAGGAAAATCCACTTTAGTAGTGATGAGGAAGCCAACAATGATGTAAAATAAAAATAAAAAAAAAATAATGAGAAAAATGAACTATATTCCATCATGAAAGAAGAATACAAAATCTCAAAAATTTGAATCACTCCAACCATACCAACCAACCATACCGAGTTTTGATTTCAACATCTAAAGTTCTATTAAGAAGTTAAACACCAATATGGAAACCCTTATATTTCAACATATTATTGTCCTATCAAGTGAAGAGAGGCAAGATCAATCCATTTTATCTTCCAAGAAAGAAGATAATAACAGGCCCACCAAGAATCTTATGACTTGGAAGATGGTCCAATGGTGCTTGAATTCGAGGAAACAATAACTGGTAGTGTTATTATAATTTTGCTAAAATTGAAGTAGATGATTGTATGCCATCAACAATTGAAGATTTAAATGAAATAACCTTACCAAATGAGGAAACATGCTCTTTATGAAGCTAAAGAAAAGGTAAGTATAGTGTTATTTTTTTGGTTACCATCCCCTTTATCAATAGTTTAATAATCCAACTTCATTACTAACTTATGTAGGCATGTTGTAGGGATTTTTTATGTAAATTTACAAACTCAAAAAAATATTTTTCTTTTTTTTGAAGCCGACCATACCATTGTTCAATTGGATGATCTCATTGATATGATAGAGTGCAAGTAATTGATGAGACATTTTAATTGCGAAACACAAATGATTATTTAGTTAGCTGTAGAACTTATGATAGCATTGAGTTTGATAAAAATAAAATGATTATACAAGTGTTAAATGAGTGTTTTTCACTTCATTAATTTTAATTTTTTTGATAATCCAATAGATGGACAAGATTTAGATTTTGAATTGGATACAATTATAAGTGAATTTTAATACAAATTTTTATAATGATTTATTCATTTTTAAAAATCAACAAGTAGGTTTGAAAGAAAATGATTTTTTTTATTTGAATACATTTGAGGCAAATCTAACTTTTGATTTTATTTGTGGCTTTCATATGCCAAAACATTGCACATAATTAGATAGAGAACACGATACACAAGATGAAATGGATGATGATACCAGATTATGAGGGTTTTCTAAACCTCACTTACACACCATCCTTCTTATCTTCTTTTTTGTTGAAGATTAATTGAAGGTTATAACATTCCCATCAAAAAAATTTGAAAAAAATGGTTTGAAATATATTGATATTAATCCTCATCTTGGTTTTGAATTTGATGCTTTTAGGTTTTCTTATAGGGATTCTAATAGTAAGACTTGTTTTTGGGTTTTACATTAGGAAGGTGAGTTTCCTTAGTTGATTATATTCATTGAACATCATACAGAGTATGAACCCAGGTGGTCCAAACTCTTCATATCAAAGTTTAAAGATAAAACCATGGTGTTTAGGACTAGTAATATCGAGATTTTACTACTAAGTAATATTATGAAAAATTGTAAAAAGGGAGGATTCCTTACCCATACTCTCAAGCCTTTATATTTATGTTAGCTAAGTTGGGTAGGATTTTGAAAATTTTATTTTGGTTTTGTTTTGTTGTTATTTCATAATATTTTAGTTATGGTTTATTGTTGGTTTTTCTTAGTTTCTAGTTTATATGATGATTTTGTAGTGATAGTGTTGACTTGGTAACTAGTTTACAATCTCTAGATGTCAAATCTACATTAAATTCATACTCTCTCATTAATTGAAATAATCATAAAATAAATTATAAATTTTGATTCAAAGTATTATTTTTAATTATTGTTGTTAACAATATTTTCCTTTGTGAATTTACAATGGAATAATTGTTAGGGTGTATTTTTCATTAGACTTTCATTTTAGATATGTAGATTCATTTTCATATTAAAGAAAGTGTACACAATATAAAGGTGTTATCTTATATTTTTCGTCTATCACTTTACACATTTAAATAAATATTGAACCTAGTTAAGAAAGTAAATGTAGTTAGGATATTAAGTATAAAAAATAAAATGAATTATTAGAAAAGAAAAAATGACTACCATTATAGACCCAAACCTAGTAGTGGAATTCAATGTCTACAATATGAGGAAAAGTTAAAATTAAAAAAAAAAACTAAAACCCCATTCTTTTTGTGCAAGTTAAGTATCTTTGTCAAGATTATTGTTAGAGTAAAAGGGTATTTACCTAATTAATTATTTATTGACTTAGGCCCCTTTCACTCTAGCTACTTAAGTTTAGATAGGTCATGTACTTTTTTGTTTCTCAAGCCATATGATGAGGACACATGTCATGATCTCTTTTTATCCTTATCTAGGGTTTCTCTAGGGTTGCTTTTCTCTTTTTCTTTTTCCTTTTATAAAGATCATTTTTTGTATTATTCACAAGATAATTGTGAGGTTGCACATTCATAATGATTCATTACCTTTTTGGATCAATCACCTCTTGGCCTCCATAAATTTACCTTTTCTTTCTTTGTGTGGTAGGTGATTGATTATAGGCGATCCTTAGGAGTTGTAGGGTTGAGGAATCAACTTCAACATGATATTAAAGTTCAAGATCTGTAATTGCTTGTCTTATTTTTGAGAGATCCAACCTTGAGTGATCAAATGACTCATTGTGGAGTCAATTGGATCTCCCTGTTGGATCCTTAAGGCTCAAAAGTCCTAAGATCACCTATCCAAACACTAAATATGGAACAATTCAAAATTTTGTAATTTATTGTGAGCACAATTTTTGAACCCTAAAAATTCCATACATTGTATAGATTTGTATGAGCAAATGAAATGTGCATGTGTTATGGCCTCCAAATATGTACATGTTATGACTTCGTATGGCCCCCTACATCAGCAATTTAGTGCTCTACATTTGGTACAATTTTTTTAGTGGTGAAAGATTCTTGTTGCAACAACAAATATTAAAATTTTAGGCCATTTTTATTGAGTAATCGATGTATTTTTCATTTTTTGAAACTTGGTTAAGTTTTATGGACAAGACGAGAGGAATAATTGTTACTACACTTCTTGCACAGTCATTTTTCTAAAAATTTGGCTGAAAGATTTTAAATTGGCGATAGCATAGGCATTTTGCATCCCAAAGCTTTTGTATTCTGCATTTTTTGGTATAGAAAATTCTGGAAGGGCTTTGGTTTTGCAATTTCAAGTGTGCAGAATGGATTATAGGTCGTGGAATTTCAGGGTGTTGGTCAAGGTGCAAGTTTGGGAGCATCCTTTCTCAGGTTTCTTGAGCCATTTGAATCTGGAGGTAATGTTTATGCTTGATTGTACCAATGTTGAAGAATGTGTGAGAATTGTTTTGGGTGTCAAAGTTACTAGTCCCCAAGCTGCTTGGCTGCTCTTCCCGTATGATATCTTGTAGTCTTACCTGTCATTGGAGCATATTGCAAACAAGATAGTTAAACCCCCAGTTCCTCTCTGACGATGCTCTACTTAAGGGGGTCCAACAATATGATTTGTTTAAGGGTAAAGGGCATATTGGTGGCATATATCCAAGAAAATTTCTGAAACAAAGGAGGGAATTTGTACAAATTTAGAATGCAATGAAGATTTATTTTGAGAGGAATAGTGAATGAATTCTGTTAAGAACCCTTCAAAGGAATGTGAATGATATTTTTCTGGAGATGGATGTATGGTTTAAAGAGAATAAAGTTAGAAAATTATTTTTGGATTTTGATTGTGTACATCAACTAAAACAATGCACATTCGGGAATACCCATTCCGCCTATTTTCCCATCATCTGAGAAATTTGGTGAGAACTCGGTGGCTTTCATGCGCATGGAGGAGTAGGGCGACAGCTGCTTTGAAGTTTTTGGTTGTGAAATTTCCTAAGTCTTGTGTGCCCTGTTAAAAATTCACGATATTTGCCTATGGTTTGAAATTTTGTTTTTTATATGGCTTTATGTCAAAGCTTGTGAAATATTTTGCAAAGCCATACATATATGTAAGCTGCAATGTCATGTAAAATCTGCAGGCATATCATGTAAAATTTGCAAGCTACAAGGACCTATTTTAATGATCGTTTTCATAGTTATAGTGCTCTGAAAAACTAATTTGGTGAATTAATACCAGTTTTTGTAATCCTATATAGGCTTCGGCCTTTTGCCAAAAAAAACAGATTTGTGGGTTTGATTCTTTTTGTGGTGGAAGTTATATTTTTAATGACAATTACATTGCAGGGTTATGACTATCAGTGATGAAAACAACTCTTTTGGTCGTAAAACTTGTTTTTGAGATCATGAAAACTGTTATAATGTGTTGTTCATCCTTCCTAGATCTTTTGCCTAGTTTCCATACACAATTAGGTAATTTTTTAGTGGTTTCACAACAACAGGGTGGTTTCATAGGTAATATAGATTTTCCTACCTATTCAAGGAATATTTCATCGAACATCAACATATTTTATTTACTGACATTAGCCATATAAGTAATCCACCTTGTCTTCCCTTAAACATTAAATGAGTTATTTTTTTTTTTTTTTTGGCATAACGGGTATATGGTATCAAGATTCGATGAACGAGATATCATCGAAAAGTTGGTTCTAAGAAATTTCTAGTGGTGCAAGAATTTTTCTCCATTTTTTTGTTGTTACATTTTATTTCCTATTGAAGTTATATCTACTTGTTTTATCTCTTGAACTCGTTTTTTTTGGAAATTTCCTCCATTTTTTACCATTCTTGTAGTAATAGAAAGGTCTTTCAAAGCTCTTCAAAACTGCCCATGCACTTTTTCTATATTTTTATTCAAGTACCTTTATTCAATTTATCATTATTTCACATTCTGGTTGATTGCTTAAAATTTTTGACACTTAAGAATTCTATTTATGTTAGATGTCTTTTTTTGAGTTGTTTTACATGGATTTCTAAGATGTCCTTTCTAGGCATTTTAAGCATCTTTTGAATGCATTTCTTCATTTGTAGATGCATTGAGATCAAGCCACGACTGTAAATGTTTTTTGGAGATTTTGTACATCATGTTATGACATATTTTGTATTTACACTACCTTATAAAGTGTCATGGTGGGTTTATTGTGTACACTTTCTTATTTGAAATCACAACGTTATCTACCTCCATGCATGTGTGCACTCTTTTGCACAATATTTTTAGTTGCAAGTACTATCTTGTGCATGTTAAAATGATATTTCTTTTCCTTTATTAATTACATTGTGACACACCATTTGAGTGGAACTATCATCTCTCTACCTTTTCAATATTATGGGGGATTTCATACTATTGGTGCTAATGCTTCCTTCGTTTTGCTTTGGAGTGCACTATATCTAGTATTTGCTCTTATGTACTAGGTGGATGCAATGGTTGATTACCCATGAATTTCAATGAGATTTAACACTTACCATATACAAATTCTTGCATTTCTATTTTATGGATGTGACCTTCCATCCTCATTTTATCATTTTGTTTAGACTATTGGTACCTATATTTCAACTTGTTGTTTAAATTACATTAGTTGAGTAGTGTTGTTAGGATTGTTTTGTCTATATGTTTGACTATCATATTGTTGTCTTTGTTTACCATTTGATCATTTTTTGGGTAGTGTTGTTGGAGGCACTCGTGTAGATTTTTTTCTTGATCTTGATCTTCATCATGATTTTAGAGGAGGTTCTTTAGTTTCAACATTATAGCAGTCATCATTAAATAATTGTTTATAGTTTTTTATGCTTCAGTGATGTTATTTGTGTTCATTTCACATTCCTATTCTTTTTGAGATAATATTTTAGAGGTATCCTAGTCCTTCATTTATATGTATCTCTTTTGGAGAGTAATTTTTCCCATGAGGTTTTCTCTAATTATGAGAGATATTTTCATTACATACATGGGTACCTCATTAGAGTCTAGTTGTCAAGACCCATCCTTTTCATTTTATGCATTGAATTTTTTTATTTTATTTTTTTTGGGGGGGGGGGGAGGGGGACTGTGTTAGAATAAAAGAATATTTACCTAATTAATTATTTAATTACTTAGGTCCCTTTTTAATCTAGCTACTTAAGCTTACTTAGGTCATGCGTTTTTCCATGTCTCATATCATAGGATGACGACACATGTCATGATCAATTTTCATCCTTTCTTAGGTTTTTTCTAGGGTTAATTTTCTTTTTTTGTTTTTCCTTTTATAAGGATTTTTTTTGTATTATTCACAAGATAATTTTGAGGTTACACATCCATAATGATTCATTGATTTTTGGATCAATTAGCTTTTAGACTCCATAGCTTAACTTTCTCTTGCTTTGTGATAGGTGTTTGATAGTAGGTGATCCTTAGGAACTGTAGGGTTGAGGAATAAATTATAACAACTATTAATGTCCAATTGGTAGAAAATTTATGATTGAATAGGATTAGATGTATCTTTGTAGGGCCTATAGGTTCCCAAATGGAAATGGAGCCATGCCTAGGTAGTCAAATAAAGGGATGTCTTATGACACTTTTATATCTAAAGATGACCTCTACTTGAATTAAATATAGAAGTGTAAAAGCTTGATATCCCAAGCTAACCTAACTAAGCCTATAGGTGAGATAAGGAAATTAATCGCATACACATACACCTAGATGAAAGCATGCATATATTATTGTAAAGTTTATTACTTTGAATTTTGTATGAATACCTTTTTAGACACTTGGATGTATTGATTATGATAATTCTTTTCTAGTGATCATTTTATTGTGAATTCACTTAGATTTGATTTGTTTCAATGATACTTTTGAAAGATATCTAACAATCAATGTTGTAATCCAACTTAATTGTTCTCATTGATGAATTGATGTCTTGTATATATTTTTCAAGTTTTATCATTCTAGAATTTGATTCTAAAGCATTTATTTTTATGTTAGGTGGGGCAAGCTTGTATATTTTGGGTTTCTAACACATCCCTTTTCTTAAATTGGGGACCCTTATTTCTGTATGAATGTTAAGTTTTAACTACACAATTTGATTTTGCAATTGTTTCTTCTTACACTTATCTCAATGCCACTCTTTATTAGTCATATTTTGTATTTTGAATGAATTGCCAAACTTCATTTTCTTGGATTTATTGTATTTTTCCATATTGTTTTTTATTGTTACCTTGATTGTAATGCCCTACCACGTAACCCTAGAAGACAACGCAAGCACAACAGAAGCGTAACATTTTTTTTTAAAGTGTAATTAAGAACAAGTAAGGTGAACTACACGTAACACATACATCCTCTAAGGTACACGACAACACTTACATTTGAATTCAATAACTTACAAAAGTGAACTAACCATAGCATATAAAATTAAACTCATGATATAAAGAACATAGATCCAAAAGCATTAAACTCATCACATAAGATACAAAGTACATTAATGAATCATTCATAGATTGCATTTATTCAATATATCAATTACAAATATCATTTCCAAAATGAGGAAGATCATACAATAATGCTACAATTACATTGATACAAGAATCCTCCTCAAATACAAATGAGGAGTAGTACATATACAAAGTATCCAACTAATACAAAAGAACATAAGAAATAGTACAAAGCAATTGGTACATGCGAGCTCTCCAATTTGGAAGATCCCACCATCACGAACATGAAATGGGAACCCAACGGTGTAAGGTGCACGTTCAATCCAACCAAGTGGTACTCGAAGGCCCACCCCCTGTGCTAGAAGATAGTAAAAGGGTTTCCTAGGAAAAACCAACAACCTCTAGACATAGGAAACACACAATACTATACCATAGAAGAACGATACATACCTAAAGGTTACATTGCTTCTAGAGTAAACTAATCAAGTATATCAATTGCACAATACATATTATTGTCATAGGAGGAGTGTCATCAAAAATTTGCATGGGTTACCCTGGTAGATCTTCCTAGGCCCCAATTCCATCTTGGGTTACCTTGGAAGCCTCTCACAATCCCCAACCCAACATGCAAACCAATGTAGAATCAAATATCTTTTAAAGAGACAAGATAATGATCTTGCTATTCCAATCCTTCTCATCTCATCCCAAGTCTAAACAAGCCCTTGAGTCCATGATCGAGGCATAATTAACAAGTTATATGATTTAAGCTACCCTTTCCCCTTATACAATTATTTAATTTCCATTGAATTAACTAACTCTCACATGAGTTACCCTAGCACCACTTTGTGCGCTGGCCCCCATTGAGAGCCACTCCCCTACTAACAACACAAGGATCTAATCCAAAATCCAAGGGTAAACAAAGTGCACACAACGGATAATAAATCCCAATCTAAAATATAAGAGGCAACACATCCCGTTCGTAGTAACCGGGTGTTTAAACTGAATCACAACCAAGTGCACTACCCAAGGGAAATCAAAGGGTTGAACCATAAATCACAACCTCCTCATAAAACAACATCATCTAGAAGACTTACATACATGACTATCCAATTTCCCCAACTTACGAGAACAAAAGAAATCATAATTTAATAGGAAATTTATGTAGGAAATAAAACTACCATTAGGATTGAACCTAAATCCAATTTCCATCTCAAGAATACAATAATACATTGCTCAAATAAAATAGCTTATTACAATTTCACTTACAAAGAATAAAGAAACTAATTATATTTGTTTTAAATCAATTTTCCAATTTCAACTATACAGAAATCAAATTTCCTCTTTTAAAACATTTCATTTTAAAATAACTAACTTGTGCTTTTGCATGCACATATTATATTCATTATATATATGTATATTAATTTTCAAATTTCAAATAATATTAAACATATACATATATATTTATTCTTATACATATATGCATTTACATGCATATTAGATATATAATATATATTTAAAAAAACAATATAAAATCAAAATCGCATATATTACAAGGGGCGAACGAAAGTTTAATAGTCACCATTAATGGCTGGCTGTGTCGGGCTATATACACAACCAATTCCCCATATGGCGCACACGG
This sequence comes from Sequoia sempervirens, assembly GCA_007258455.2. Classification (NCBI taxonomy): domain Eukaryota; kingdom Viridiplantae; phylum Streptophyta; class Pinopsida; order Cupressales; family Cupressaceae; genus Sequoia; species Sequoia sempervirens. The sequence continues at coordinate 108,568,335 of VDFB02379711.1, forward strand.
TCTGTGAAGGCGGCACTGGTGCTGCCTCCACAGTCTACCTCCCTATGGGGCGGTGGTTGTGGGGACAGTCCCAGGTTCCCCCATATGCATTCATTTCATATATATATATTTTTAAGATTTTCTAGCGATTTATTAAAATAAAAAAGTTATACAAAAATTGAATCCATGTTTCCTTCGAATGAAATTTTTAACAAGGATTTTTATAATCAAATATGCTTATACATATATATATATATGTATATGTATATATTCCAATATATATATATATATATCAGAATGATTGCTCGAGAAGAGCAATTTTTTTAAACAAAAGTTTTCTACAGGGGGTTTTTACAAAAATTTCTACAGAAGGATGTTTACAATTTTTTACTAGAGGTTTTCAATTTCCCAGCCAAATAAAAATAATTGGGAAAACAAAACAAAACAATAATCTTCTACAGGAAGATCTTTTTCCACGCAAACAAGATTTTCCACAAATTTTGACAAGATTTTAAATCCATTCCTACAGAGATTTTCCAAATCTTCTATTGTTTTCCCTCTGGGATTTCTATTGTTTTAAAAAAAAATCCTACAAAGGCTCTAAAGCTTTTACGACAATTTTCCAATTCCAATAAAATCAAAGCTTAAAACAATTTCTATAGAAGCTTTAAGCTTTCACAACAATTTTCCAAACACAACAATCTTTCAAATTTACAAAATATATTAAAGCTTCTACATAGATAACATATTCTTCTTGTACATGCAATCTTTCCAATTTGCATATAAATAAAAACAATTTAAAGAACCTGTTTCCAGATGCTTGAGGAAATGATGTTTGAAGTAGAGCTTTGCCTTCAAATCCCAATTTTCCAAAGCTTCTTCCAAATTATCCACTTTTCCAGAAAGAAGAAACAAAACTAGAGCCAAAATTTCTTGAGAACTTCCTCCCTAATTTTCAACAACCTTTTTTTAAAAAAAAAATCTCTTTCTTCATTGTCGTGAAGTAGTCTCTTTCCTCTTTCAGTTAATGCAATTAATCTCTCCAAGAATTAATTCCCAACAATAGCACGTTTAATTTTTCTAACACATGTCACAAATAAAATATCTTTTCAACCAAATCACAAATATTTCCTCTAAGATAATTACAAGATATTTATGCATTTAATAATTCATAATTCACATATTAATTTCTAATTAAATTAAATTTAATTAATTTAATCACTTTATAAAATAAATTTAATCACAAAGATTAAATCACTCTACAAAATAAATTTAATTTAATTAATTAAATCAAATTAAAAATTCTAACAACAATAATCAAAATTAATTAAATAATCACTAAAAACCATTATAAGCATTAATTAACATTAATTTCCCATAGAACATACCTTGCAAAATAAATAAATGACAAGGTAAATGTGGACAACATGATAGCTTAGCAAAACCAAACAAAGACTGATGACACATTGTGACTAGAGTTGTGGCTTGACAAGGAAATCCAATTACTATCTCCCAATCAACTATTCTATTGGACAATGGACACACTCAAACTTGTGAATCCAGGTAGAGTTGATATCTTGTACCTAAAATCTTGCAATAAAACATATGTCGTACATGTATATAGATTATAAACAATCACACCATGAAGAGAAAATCATGGAATCACAGGGCACTTGATGAAATCCCATTCCCTTCACCATTACAGTGTCACACCAAAACTGATAAAACTAAAACATCAATTAACTACAAATGAGAATATATCAATATTAACTCAAATAATCAACTATGCTAACCAGAAAGCATGTCATAATAAATAATCATCCATATAGTGTACCATCACATCACAATATAAAAACCATCATCACTCCAATGTCAACAATCAAATAACAACATAGTATCATGGTCTATCAAAGTAAAAGCATTGTCTGAAAATATAAGCAAATCAGAGGGGTGCTACATCCTCCCCCCTGGGATTAGGCTTACTCCTAGAAGCCTACAAACATATAGGGATAGAGCTCTCTCATCCTATTCGTATCCTCCTAGGTAGCTGAAGTATCATCTCTAGGATCCTTCTAGACCCTAACCTGCTCAATATATCGACCCTTGAGGGCGAGTCTCCTGTGTTGCATGATGGCCACAGGCTCCAAATCCAACTACCCGTCCTCTACCAGAAGTCTCTACCACTGTACCCTAGTGATAAGCCTATGGTTGTCAACCGCAACAAATACTCAATGAACTTTACTCGCATCTCCAACAGTCATCTCTAACGCCACTAGCCTCTGAGTATAACCTGATGTGCCCTTATTGGGACACTGTCACGCTATGTGACCCTATTAACCACAAGCAAAACATCATGTACCTCTACTGAATCCTCTACCTCTAGGAGGCACACTCGACTCCTGAACGCTACCCCTATTATAGGTAGACTATGTACTCTATGTCAGTTGCTCAAAGTTGGGGCGTTTGTTTCACCTCTAGTTCCTATCACCCCTTGATTGATACCTGTCTCCCTATTTCAGCTAGAAATTATTTTGTTTCCCCTATGAATTTTGATGCTGACTACTCTGTGTAGGCACCTGTTGTGTCCTAAGTAGTCCAACTCCCTGAGCCTGGCCACTACATGAACTAGGTCCTGTAGCTAAAGCATTTCCTATTTTCACTCTAGTATGGCCACCCAATTCCATCACCAAATTCTCTTCCACCAGTTTGGCCTTCTCCATTGTTATCTCCATGGTCTTAGGTTCAAAAACCCAAACACCACCACTGATCCAGACATTTAAGCCCTAATGAAGTGTTGAACAAGCATGCCCTCATCATCACCAATGCTAGCAAACTGCTTGAGCTCATAAAATCAATGCTCATACTGTTCCACCAACATGGCCATCTATCACAGAGCATGAAACTCGTCTCCACGATGTTGTTTCCAATGGTCAAAAAGGAATCTGGCTCTAAATATCTCTATGAACATATCCCAAGACAAAATTAATGTCAATATGGAGCTTATGCTCCTCCAATCTCCACTAGGTAGATGAAAAGTATCGCAAGTGCATGATCGCACACCTGGCCTTGGCGTTGCTACTATAGGGGTGCATAGAAAAACATCGGTTCAAGTCTATCAACCATGTCTTAGCCTCTAAACTGCTGCCAGAACCATCAAATGTGGGTGGACAAGCTCTAAGTAGGTCTCTCATGTGAGCAGCTATGTCTGCCTCTGGCTATGTTGGTACCTCTCTCTCACCAATATAAATATGATCTATGTCCTACCTCAGCCTAAGGTGAGCAAGATTCTCCTCTAACAAACACCATGATTGAGCACCCTCGATCCCTAGTGGATCCTAATTTTGATCACCACCTCCTAGAGAATTTTGGAAGCCTAATGTTCCTCATGATCTAAGTCATGGGGAATGTGGGGAGGTGAATCCTACTGTTTTCCTTCGTGAACACCTCCTCGGCCATGACCACGACCTCTATCGCGATCTCACCTGGGTGGCATGATCCTACACAAATACAATAAGGTATAAGACAAGGTACACAAAACTTAAATCCTACACAACTAACAACTTAATGGGTTAAACATTATCCCAGATCACCAAGTGTTTAAACTTGAGCTCTAATACCATGTGTAAATCCCCACCACGTAACCCTAGAGGACGATGAAAACACAACATAAGCATAACAATATTTTTTTAAAGTGTAATTAATAATAAGTAAAGTGAACTACACTTAACACATACATCCTATAAGGTACGTGGCAACACTTACATTTGAATTCCATAACTTACAAAAGTGAACTAACCATAGCATATAAAATTAAACTCATGATATAAAGAACATAGATCCAAAAGCATTAAAATCATCACATAAGATACAAAGTAAATTAATGAATCATTCATAGATTGCATTTATTCAATATAGCAGTTACAAATCTCATTTCCAAAATGAGGAAAATGATACAATAATGTTACAATTAAATTGATACAAGAATCCTTGAATAAAAATGAGGAGTAGTACATGTACAAAGTATCCAACTGATACAAAAGAACATAAGAAATAGTACAAAGCAACTTGTACATGCGAGCTCTCCAATTTGGAAGATCCCACCATCACAAACATGAAATGGGAACCCAATGGTGTAAGGTGCACGTTCAACCCAACCAAGTGGTACCCGAAGGCCCACCCCCTGTGCTAGGAGATAGTAAAAGGGTTTCCTAGGCAAAACCAACAACCTCTAGACATAGGAAACACACAATACTATACCATAGAAGAACAATACATACCTAAGGGTTACATTGCTTCTAGAGTAAAATAATCAAGTATATCAACTGCACAATACATATTGTTTTCATAGGAGGAGTGTCATCACAAAGTTGCTTAGATTACCCTAGTAGATCTTCCTAGGCCCCAACCCCCATCTTGGGTTACCTTGGTAGCCTCTCACAATCCCCGACCCCACATGCAAACCGATGCAGAATCAAATATTTTTCAAAGAGACAAGATAATGATCTTACCATTCTAGGCCTTCTCATCTCATCCCAAGTCTAAACAAGCCCTTGAGTCCATGAGTGAGGCACAATTAACAAGTTATATGATTTAAGCTACCCTTTCCCCTAATACAATTATTTAATTTCCACTGAATTAACTCTCACATGAGTTACCCTAGCACCACTTTGTGCATCGACCCCCATTGAGAGCCACTCCCCTACTAACAACACTAGGATCTAATCCAAAACCCAGGGGTAAAAAAAGTGCACACAATGGATAATAAGTCCCTATCCAAAATATAAGAGGCAACACAACCCATTTGTAGTAACTAGGTTTTTTAACTAAATCGCAACCAAGTGCACTACCCAAGGGAAATCAAAGGGATGAACCATAAATCACAACAACCCCCTCATAAAACATCATCTTGAAGACTTACATACATGACTATCTAATTCCCCCAACTTATGAGAATAGAAGAAATCATAATTTAATAGGCAATTCAGGTAGGAAATAAAACTACTATTAGGATTTCCTAAATCCAATTTTCATCTCAAGAATACAATAATACATTGCTCAAATAAACTAGCTTATTACAATTTCACTTATAGAGAATAAAGAAATTAATTCTATTTGTTTTAAATCAATTTCCCAATTTCAACTATATAGAAATCAAATTTCCTCTTTTAAAACATTTCATTTTAAAATAACTAACTTGTGCTTTTGCATGCACCTATTATATTCATTTTAAATATATATAAATATATAAATAGTAATTTACAATATATATTTATTCATATACATATATGCATTTGCATGCATTTTATATATATAATATATATTTATATATATATATATATATATATATATATATAAATCAAAATCACATATATTAAAAGGGGAAAATGAAAGTTTAATAGCCACCATTAATGGCTGGTTGTGTCGGGTTGTATACACAACTAGCGCCCCATATGGGGCATGTGGCTTGTGAAGATAGCACTAAGACTACCTCCATAGTTCGCCTCCCTATGGGACGGCAGCTGTGGGGACAACCCCAACCTACCCCATATGCATTCATTTCTTAATTTTATTTTTAAAAATATTTTCATGTGATTTATTAAAATAAAAATGTTGTACAAAAATTGAATCTAGGTTTCCTTCAAATGCAATTTTTAATAGGCCTTTTTATAATCAAATATGCTTATATATATATATATATATATAAGAATGATTGCTCGAGAAGAGCAATTTTTTAAGCATAAGTTTTCTACAAGGGTTTTTACAAAAAAATTCTACAGAACGATGTTTTCAAATTTTTACCAGAGGTTTTCAATTTCCCAGCCAAATAACACTATTTGGGAAAAATAAATAAATAAATCTAAAAGGAAGATCTTTTCCCATACAAACAAGATTTTCCACAAATTTTGATAGGAAGATTTTAAATCCATTCCTATAGAGATTTTCTAAATCTTTTATTGTTTTCCCTTTGGGATTTCTATTGTTTTAAAAAAAATTCCTATAGAGGCTATAAAGCTTTTATGAAAATTTTCCAATTCCAAACAAATCAAAGCTTAAAACAATTTCTATAGAAGCTCTAAGCTTTCAGAGTAATTTTCCAAACACGACAATTTTTCAAATTTGCAAAATATATTAAAGCTTCTACACAAATAACATATTCTTCTTGTATAGTAAATATTTCCAATTTTCATATAAATAATTTTTTTTTAAAGAACTTGTTTCCGGATGCTTGAGGAAATGATGTTTGTGCAACACATATTTTAGAACCCGAAATGCTTGCTCTCTTCCAAAGCTTTTCACCTAGAAAGAGAGAGATTTAGATCCTAAAATGCTAGGTGTACATTCAATTAAGGACAAGTGTGATGTAATACGATGTAAACTAACTAAACTAAATGCAATTGACTGATTGAAATGATATAAAATGCATGCAAAACTAAGATTTATCAATTGTTTGAAAACACATTATGATATGCAGAAACTATGAAATATGAGGAAATAGGAAGAAATATGCAAAATAGAACATAGAGGGTCAAATATGAGTGAGCCTAGATGATATTTGAGCTTTTCAGAATGTCTGGAATGCTGATCAATTTTTTTGATTTTTCACAGTGGGACTCATTCGCCAAGGGTGGCGAATCAATCCTTTGACTAGTGAAAAAGTGTTAGAAGCTAATTTTTGATAGCTAGGAGTGAATTTATGACAAAATGTAGATTTCCAAATTTCAAGTGGGATTCATTCACCAAGGGTGGCGAATAAGTCCTCCCCAAGATTTCTAAAAAAGTCAAGGGCCAACACTACTACTTTAGATCTAGAAATGACCAAATATCAGGTTGTCGGGGTCAATTCTACATAAAAATGGGCTGGAATCACTCAAATTGCATGAAAGGATGATGAATTGATTTGAAGAGCCTAGTTGACTTGGAATCCACTTTTCAACACCTTTAAACCTATTAAATCTATAAAATAAAGGATGCAAAGACACATGCAAAGGGGAAAAATGTTAAGGGATTAGTGAATCGGGGTTTGCCTTGGTCAAACCCTGCTTTAGTAATTAAACCCAATTGAAATGAATAACATGGAAGTATTGAAAACTTACCATATCCTTGAATATGCAAATCTGAAGTGATGTCAAAAGGCTGCTCCAAAGTGATTGAGAGTGCTTGAATTGAAGATGCAAAATGCTTGAGTGCTTGAGTGAATGTGGAAGTTGTAGGAGACTACTTGAATTGAGTTAGGAGATGTAAAATGAGGTGAAAAATTTCTATTTATAATACAAATCTTATGCTTTATTATTCGTTCATACCTCATCACAGGTCAACATGAAGTGAGTTTTTAGTAAAACTCTGAAAGAAATTTGAGATTTTTTGAATTTGGAGCCAAGGGAGACTCATTCGCCACCCTTGGCGAATGAGTCCCACCTAGGACCCAAAACCAAGTGTCAGAAATAAAGTTGTTTTTAATGTTTTTTGTCAAGATAAGACCCAAAAATACACTTAATGTAAGCATATGAGGGTGTAAAAAGACAAAATAAAGCATGAGAAGGGTGTAAATAGGGAAAAGATGCTTAGAAAAGTGTGAAATATAGTTACAAGACTTTACAACACTTAAAAATAGAAATTTTTGATGTATGAAAAGGTGGTTTTTAGGTGAATTACATTAAATAGAGTATAGAAGAGTGTAGAAATGTCTTACAACACTTCACAACACTTTCACAAGACGTCGTTCTTTGAGTTTTAGCACCAAAATAAGCATGTTCAAGACAAGATACATCATAAAATTAAATCTAAATAGCTCCATCACTATGAAACAAGGCCTAAAAGACTATGAAAATGGGAAAGGTCCATTTTTATACGATACATTTAGCCCCCACTTTAGTGAGATAAACTTGCTTCCTCACACTAAAGTAGCCACTAACATTGAGAGAAGGGTTCAAATGCACTTATGTTAGCAAGATGGGATACAAAAAACAAGAAGGATGATTAAGCCCCCATGATGAAGATCCCATGATAGACTGAACATAAAGACAAAGGAACACACAAGTGTTGAAATGAATTGAGTGAAGCTTCAATCATCAATCCAACTAGTTGTGAAGAGAGATCTATACTAATTGTTTGAAGAAATGTGTACTCACTTTGGGGCCACTAAACTAGTTGTCCATGGGGTGAGAAGGCCCAAAAAGTAAGATACATACATTAGTTGGTATGTACTCACAAACAAACAGAAAAGTGGCTATGGGGAAAAGTCATGCCGCTAGTTGGGCTTCTCGCTCAACCATGCCAAAGCTATTCTCATTTGATAAATTTAACAAGGTGCCATAAAGACAAAGAAAATGCAAATGTTGGTTTAAAATAGGATGTCACCATAGGCATGCAAGTTGTGTTATGCAAGGTGGTTGAATGATAATGCGATATGAAAAATGTTATGTAATATGTTCAAAGGAGTATTGTTTGGTTTATGCAAGGTTAGCCACTTAGGGAACATTGTGTCTAATGTCTCCAAAAGAGGACCAATCAAAGAATAGTATATTCACAACTTAGGGGATGCAGTGCATCGCATCAAACCACAAAGAGGAATGCAATATGCTGAGATAGATCACACTTATGAAGGACATCATACCCAATGCCATCCACAAAGTGAGAAACACATCACACAAATGACAAGGATTTTCGAAGAATGCAAATGAAATGAAATAATGGTAATGTATGCCCCCACTTTAAAGGAATTTCCACACACCGTTTTGTGAGCAATTGCTTGAAAGTAAAGAAGAAAAAGATAATGTCAAAAAGAAAACAAGACATGAGAGCCAACCTGGAAAGCTCTATGCCAAGTCATATGTTTCGAAGTTAAGCTGCATCATGTCAAGGAAAATGAAAAAGAAAGAAAGGAAGGGAGTTTCCCCCCAGAAAAGAAAATACACCAAACACATAAGGGATATATGGATTTTGGGTCAATATGTTCGTTGCTACAATGGTTTTGTATTTTTTATTTTGTATGAAAGAGCACAAAACTATCATCATTCCCCAAAGCACATAAAACTATAAGAATGACACAAATAGAGCGAAAACAAAGGTAAAATAAAGTCCGATTTGAGTCAACATGGAAGAGACATTGCAGTCTTGACGCTTTGCATCATCCCTAAAGAAAAACACAAGCGAAAAGGAAATGAAAAGAAATAAAGATTTTGAATCAACATGAAGGAGACATTTTAGTCTCAATGCTTTGCATCATCCACAAAAGGAAAACAAAAAACAAAAAGAGAAAAGACAAGGACCATTTGGATCAACATGGAAGAGACATAGGGCATCTCTACACTTTGCGTCATCCCCTAAAGGAAAACACAAAACAAAAAGAGAAAAATACAAAGATCGTTTGGGTCACCATGTAAGAGACATAGGGCATCTACACTTTACATCATCCCCAAAAGGAAAACACAAAACAAATAGAGAAAAAACAAAGAATTTTTTGGGTCAACATGGAAGAGACATAGGGAATCTCTATGCTTTGCGTCATCCCCAAAAGGAAAACACAAAACCAAAAGAAAGACATGATATGAAGAATAGAGATACACATAGAAGAAGTGTACAAAGAGAAGGACACATCAAACACATGATACAGGGGAACATGATACACACATGAAAAGAAAAAGGAAAATGCATGTGAAGAAAAATACTAAGTAGGAAAATGTAGATCATACATCAAGTCATCCACCTCCCAATCATGTTCATTGGAATGCAAAGGTGATTGACTATTTAAAGGAGGAATCATAAGAACCGAACTAGGAGTTGTACCCAATTCTTCACTTGTCGGAGAGGATTTATCATTTAATCTAATTGTAGGAGAAAATAAAGAGTTCAAGTCATTGTTTATGTTTCTTCTATGTTAGCAATCGTCACATCTCCATCATCATTATCAAGATTAATAATGACAGGATGACAAAGAGCAATTTCTAAGGATGGATGCATCAAGAGTGTGGGTTGGATATGTATATTTTGTTGCGATTTTTGAGTTGAAATGTCATGTGGTTGGTCAGGATGGTCATTAATCAAAGGTAAAGATTGGTTGTCTTGATTGGTTGTAGTATGAGTTAGAAGACGATGATGACACCAACGTTCCTGATCAACACAGTTCCATTTAGTTTAGTTTTGGAGTTGTTGAGGTGTAGGAGTAGATTGAATCAACCTAGGTTCTTCTACTTTTGGAAGGGGAACAGTAGAAGAAACCGAAGGGGTAGGATCAATCACTTTCTCTTTTGCTTTATATATTTGTTTGATATGAGGAAGTGAGGCAGGAACCATTTTGTGGTCTCTTGATTGTTTAGATGATGGATGGGAAGTATCAGGAAGAGATGTGTCAAAGGGTGTGATAGTTTGTTGAATATCAGATGCAGGTGTAATCATGGTTTCATCAAGGATAGGAGGAGTGGAAGTGGATGAAGGTGTGTGAAAAAGGGATAATCCAACAATATTTTTAGCCTTAAACTTCTGATAAGTGATGTAAGAGAAATCTGTATGATGAGTGATAGATTCCATGGGTTCAAGCCAAAAGGATTCTAAGGAAAAGTTACCTTTGGAAGATAATGGAATAAAGCCATTATGGTTTATAGTGAATACCTCATTCCCATGTGGAAAATTCAAGCACTTGTGAATGACTGATGGGACCACTTTCATTGAGCAAAGCCAAGGAAGGCCTAGCCACAAACAAAATTGGTCAGATTGTGGAATAATAGAAAATGTTACCTCCAAATTCTTAGGTCCTATTTGTAAAGGTAACACGATCGATCCAATCGCAGAGCATGCAAAACCATGATGTGTTTTGATCCATGCAGTTGGTGGATTATAGTTATCTTGATATAGATCATGTAATACTAAGAACTCATCTATGATCACATTCTCACCAAAAGTGGGATCTATTAATATCCCATTAGTAGGTTTATCATAGATTCTACCTACTAGGTAGAGAGGACCATCAAGAAGCTTGGTAGTATTTCTTGAGTGGAAAAGGTAATATCAATGGATTGAGTGGTTTGGCTCTTGTGAGGGATAACATCTATCATGGCAACAAGTTCATCCATAGGAATAGCTTGGGCAACAAGAGGAGATGTATCAAGTTGTTTAATATGTGTATCCATAGTCATTATATCAGGATTTGACAGTTCACTAGCCTTGACAAATGAGGTAGTGTGTTTAGGCATAGGGTTGGTGAAGATTTGGAGATTTTGGTTGGGAGGTGTGACAAATTTATTGCCTTGATCATTAACACCCATACTGTTCAATTCACCTGAGTCAATGAGGTATTGAACTAGATGTTTATGACACTAACAATGTTTGGTGTCGTGGCCATTTTGACAATGAAAATGGAAATAAGCATTAGGTTTGAAGCTAGGTGATAAGGGTTGGTTGGGATCAAGTGGTCGAATAGGTGGTAAAGTAAGCATGCATTTTTTGATGAGTTGTGTCATTGTCTAATGGAGGGTGTCAGGTAGAGGAGTGAAATGTCAGTTTGGATCATTGTAATGAAAAGGCACAATGGTTTTAGAGGTGACCATTGAATTCTAAACTTGTGAAATTGGTTGTGGTTGGGGTGAGGGAGATGAACTAAATTGTAAGAAACCCCTATTAGGTTTGTGGAAAATTTGTGTGTTGTTATGGTGTTGATTGTTGTTTTCAGTTTTGTCAATTCAGCTAAAAGTGGATTTTGACTCTCGACTAGAAACCAAATTTTGATATTCGCATAAGGTTGTACACAAATGCATGAATGAAGGGAATTTCATCATCGTAAGCTTATCTTGAAGGGTAGTGTGAAAATTCTCAATAAACATCTTTTGAAAATGTGCATTTGGAATTTGGAAATCAACTTGAGCGTATAAGGATTGGTAATGAGAGATGAAATTTGTTACTTTTTCAACATTATTTTGTCTACATCGCATAAGGCTAGCCATTGTCTTTTTAGGTGTCATGCTCACTTGAAAGTGATTAATGAAAGCTTCTGCCAATTCATTAAATGAATGGATAGAATGATTAGGCAAGTTGGAAAACCAATCCAAGGAAATATCTTTCAAGGTCCTTGGAAAGAGTTTTGCTAAGAGTTTATCATCAATGAAAAAATCACAACACAAGGTAGTAAAAGCATTGACATGGTTGATAGGATCTCCTTTTCGTCCATATTTCTCAAATCTCATAATTTCTATCCCTTGTGGCATCGGGGCATGTAATATTTCTAATGATAAGGGGCTGCTATGAAAAAGATATGTGGTTGGTGTAGTTTGAGCTTGGCTAATGGTGGTAAGTTGTTGTTGCATGGATGAAACAGTGTTAAGGAGTTGTGTCATGAAGGGATCAGGATAATGGGGTTGAGGTGGATGGGAAAATGGTGATGGAGTGTAGGTGATGTTAGGAGAAGTGGTAGGAATATGAAGGGGTGTGAAGGTGGTGGAAGGAGAGTTAGATGCCAAAAAAGGTGTAGGAATGCTAGTGGAAAGCAGGAAAGAATTACCAACTGAAGTTGTATGGACCTACAGATTGGTGTAAGTTGGTATGGAAGCTATGGTTGAAGGAGGAGGAACTTGAGATGTTGCTTGGGTAACATGAATGTTTGTTGATGGAGTATTGGAAGAGGCATGCTTATTGTAAATCTTGGTAATTTGTTTTAAAACATGCAAGCCATCATCACTCTCAATTAAGTGATGAAAGTTCTCAATAGAAGGTATAGCAGTGGTGGAAATGTTTTCAAGTGACAAGTCTTGTTGTAAACATGCAAAGTCCTCATGAATGTTAATAAATTTTTCTTGTAGGAGACACTTGTTTTGATTGTCAACATGCATAGGATGGAAAGGTGAAGGCATGGAAGTGGTATTTTTAGGGCCCAGTGCACAATTTTCCATACTAGGAGTAGGAGCTCATGAGATCCCAAGGTCCACAATGAAAGTGTTATCGTGGGATGCCATGAGTCTAGAACTTTGTCTCACTAAAGTATTATCAATAGGGAAAAGAACACTCATACAAGTACCACAAAGGAAAGGTGGATGGAAATGCAAGATATTCTAAGAATTTAAAATGCACATAATAGAAGATCTACTAACTGTAACAAAGCTATGAATACAGGAAACATAAATGCAAGAAAATGCTAAAAACAATGCAAAGGTAATGTCTAAAATATGTAGAGGGACTGATTCGCCCTAGGTGGCGAATGAGTCCCAGGATGGAATTTTTTGTGTTTTTCAGAATTTTAACAATGATTTAAATGATTTTCAAAATGTAATAACAGATGCAGAATGCAAATTTTTTGTTTTTTTCAATGAAATTGAATGCAAGAATGAAAACTAAATGAGTTTTTCACTAATGCAAAATGAAAGGTCCTATAATACAAAATCAAATCAATGTCCTAATTGAATTCTAATGCAAATGAGAACTAGGATACAATGTATGGATGCAATCAAAAGTTTAGAAAATGTTCAAAAGTCGGGTTCACCAAAATGTAACATAGATTTTAGGACCCGAAATGCTTGCTCTCTTCCTAAGTTTTTCACCTGGAAAGAGAGAGATTTAGATCTTAAAATGATAGATGTAAATACAATTAAGCACAAGTGTGATGCAATATGATGTAAACTGACTAAAATAATGCAATTGACTGATTGAAATGATCTAAAATGCATGCAAAACTAAGATTTATGATTTTTTTGAAAACACATTGTGATATGCAGAAACTATGAAATATGAGGAAATCAGAAGAAATATGCAAAACAAAAAGTACACGGTCAAATCTGAGTGCACCTGGATGATGTGTGAGTTTTCTGGAATGTATGGAATGTTGATCAATTTTTTTGATTTTTCACAGTGGGACTCATTTTCCAAGGGTGGCCAATCGATACTCCAACTAGTGAAAAAGTGTGAGAAGCTGATTTTTGACAGTCAGGAGTGAATTTTTGAGAAAAATGCAAATTTCTAGATTTCAAGTGGGATTCATTCACCAAGGGTGGTCAATTAGTCCTCCCTAAGATTTGTAAAAAGTCAAGGGTCAACACTGCTACTCCAGATCTAGAAATGACTAAATATTAGGTTGTTAGGGTCAATTATGCAGAAAACAAGCCAAAAGTCACTCACATTGCATGAAAGGATGATGAATTTATTTGAAGAGCCTAGTTGACTTGGAATCCACTTTCAACATCTTTAAACCTTTTAAATTTGCAAAACAAAGGTTGCAAAGACACATGCAAAGGGGAAAAATGTAGAGGGATTAGTGAATAGGGGTTTGCCTTAGTCAAATCCCGCTTTAGTAATTAAACCCAATTGAAATGAATGAAATGCAATAGGAATGATAAATGAATAACATGGAAGTATTGAAAACTTACCATATCCTTGAATATGCAATTCCGAAGTGATGTCAAAACGCTGCTCCAAAGTGCTTGAGAGTGCTTGAATTGAAGATGCAAAATGCTTGAGTGCTTGAGTGAATGTGGAAATTGTAGGAGACTACTTGAATTGAGTTAGGAGATGAAAAATGAGGTGAAAATGCCTATTTATACAAATATTGTGCCTTAGTATCTATTCATACCTCATCACAGGCCGACATGTAGTGAATTTTTAGTAAAATCCCAAAATAAATTTGAAATATTTTTAATTTGGGGCCAAGGGGGACTCACTTGCCACCCTTGGTGAATGAGTCCCACCTGGGACCCAAAACCAAGTGTCATAAATAAAGTTTCTTTTAATTTTGTTTGTCAAAATAAGACCCAAAAATACACTTAATGTAAGCATATGAGGGTATAAAAAGAAAAAATAAAGCATGAGAAGGGTGTAAATAGGGAAAAAATTCCTAGAAAAGTGTGAAATCTAGTTACAAGACCTTACAACACTTCAAAATAGGACTTGTTGATGTATGAAAATGTGGTTTTTAGGTGAATTGCATTAAATAGAGTCTAGAAGAGTGTAGAAATGTCTTACAAAACTTCACAACACTTTCACAAGATGTTGTTCTATGAGTTTTAGCACCAAAATAAGCATGTTCACGCCAAGATACATCATAAAATCAAAGCAACATAGCTCTAACACTATGAAACACGGCCTAAAAGACTATGAAAATGGGAAATGTCCATTTTTATATTGTATAGTTTGAAGTAGATCTTCGCCTTCAGATTCCAATTTACTAAAGCTTCTTCCAAATTATCTACTTTTCCAGAAAGAAGAAAACAAAACCAGAGCCAAAATTTTCCAAGAACTTCCTCCCCAATTTTCAACAACCTCTTTTTTTTTTAAAAAGATCTCTTTCTCCATTGTCATGAAGTAGTCTCTTTCCTCTTTCAGTTAATGCAATTAATCTCTCTGAGAATTAATTCCCAATAATACTGTTTAATTTTTCTAACACATGTCACAAATAAAGTATCTTTTTAACCAAATCATTGATATTTCCTTTAAGATAATTACAAGATATTTATGCATTTAATAATTCATAATTCACATATTAATTTCTAATTAAATTTAATCTAATTAATTTAATCACTTTATAAAATAAATTTAATGACAAATATTAAATCACTTTACAAACTAAATTTTATTTAATTAATTAAATCAAATATAAAACTTCTAACAACATTAATCAAAATTAATTAAATAATCACTAAATATTATTATAAGCATTAATTAACATTAATTTCTCACATAACATACCTTGCAAAATAAATAAATGACAAGGAAAATGTGGACAACATGACAACTCAGCAAAACCAAACAAAGACTAATGATACATTGTGACTAGGGTTGTGGCTTGACAAGGAAATCTAGTTACTATCTCCCAATCAACTATTCCGTTGAGCAATGGACACACTCAATCCTATGAATCTAGGTGGAGTCAATGTTATGTACCTACAATCCTGCAATAAAACATATGTCATACATGTATATAGATTAAAAACAATCACACCATGAAGAGAAAATTGCGGAATCGTAGGGCACTGAAAAGCGAGTGATGCAATCCGGTTCCCTTCACCAATAAAGTGTCGCATCAAAAATGATGAAACTAAAACATCAATTAACTACATATGAGCATATATAAATATTAACTCAAATAATCAACTATGCTAACCAAAAAGCATGTCATAATCAATAATCATCCATATAGTGTACCATCACATCACAATATAAAAACCATCATCATTCCAATGTCAAAAATCAAATAAAAACATAGTATCATGGTCTATAAAAGTAAAATCATTGTTTTAAATATAAGCAAATCGGAGGGGTGCTACATTGATTATAGTTGAATAACACCCATTTATCATGTAGGATGTAGCTTATTGCATGTTGTTGAATTTTGTTAAGTTGTTTTGTCATGTTTCACTTTGTTGCATTTACATTTCAAGTTTTTTCACATTTTATTATTCATTTATTGAAACTTGTATATAAGTTAATTTTGGTAAAATTGTTGAAAAGTTAAATATTTTAAACTCCATATTTAAAAAAAAATAAAAATCTACCATAATATATTGAAATCATTTTAATATGATTATATTTTGATAAGATAAAATTTTAAAATATTATATGCACTCTCAAGTTTGTAAATAAAATATATTAATTATTTATATGTTTTGATTTATAGTTAATAAATTTTAATATCATAATTCATGTATTATTACTTCAATATTTAATTTGTAACTTAAAATAATTTATTAAATTTATAATGTTGGTTTGTATTGTTCACATGACAAATAGAAAAATTAATAATGTTTATAATTGTAATATTTTTTAAATTTTTGGAACATATTATGTAGATGCAAGTTGCAATTTTTTTTTGAATCTATAATGTCTATGACCTTTGCACTTGAGTATTTTCTACCTATGGATTTATCCCCGATGATTATTATACTTTACTCTTTTGTTGTCTAGTTGTTTTCAATATGATTTTGTATTGGAATATAAATCCTAATTATATATTGTGTGATGCATGTCATACTCTTAAGATTAGATTTGATAGTGGTTATAATTTTATTTATTTCTATGTATATATATGTATATATATGTGTATTTACATGCTTGAATAAATGAATGTTTTTATCAATATATGAGTTATATTGGATGTGATGTTTATATGTTGTGTCCTATTAGTGATTGTGCATTATTTTGGATATTATATATATGATGTAGGTATGTTTGACGTGTGACTTGATTGTGTAGGTATAAGATTATTTGACCACTTGAGTATGTAGGCCTAGGTTATTTACCTAATGGTAGTCATTTCATAGATGTTGTTTGCACCTAATTTTATTATAAACCTCTATCATACTCAAAGTGAGTGTGAGATGTGTCTCTAGAGACCCTGTGAGAATGTAGATTTGAATTGCTAGTGATTCTAGAGTTTGCTTGTGTAAATTGTAAATACATGATTTCAATTAGATTGCTTATTTTTTATTTGCATTATATTATATCTCAATGATTAAATCATGACATTTTAATTCTAACAATTACTTTTTGTGAAATTGAGAAATTAAAAAAATTGAAAAATGCTAAGATAAATATATTAGATACATTTAATTTACGGAAATTAATTAATTAGCTTTGAAAACATTTCACTAGTTTAAAAAGTTCATAGAAATATTTAAATTATCCCAAGGAAGAATTAAACTGGAACTACTTCATTTGCTCTTAGAAAGGAGAAAATAGCTTAGGCATTTTAAGTTATTTGTAAAATATATTTTTGTGAAAAGAGAATAAAAAATGAAAAAGGGCCATAAAGGAAAAACACTAAGGAAAAAAATAAGGGAAATTTATTCTTACATTTTGGAAGGAAGGCTCGCTCAAACCCTCTTTGTCTCAAAAAAATTGAATTGGTTGGAATTGGTAGATTTTGCATTGGAAATTGGATTGCAAGGGAAGGCATCAAAGGCATGTTTGAATGTATGCGCATTTCTTTCTCAAATTGGAGTGATTTGAAGAAAATATTGTATTCTCGTGAGCTTCAAAATTGAGGTTTTTTTCTCCATTTTCCCTATTTTTGAGCTCTCTTAACTCATGTTTTCCATGCTTACCATTTTGGTAGCATATGGCCTCCATTGTAGAGAAAATACTATGATTTTTTAATGTAATAAATTTTGTTTGGAAATTTGGAAAATGTTCATTTTATGCCATGGCTATGGCAATTTTTTTTTAAATTAGGAAATATGATTTTTTAATTTAGAAGAGTATAGATTTTTAACTTGGAATCAAAAGATTATCTTTGGATTTTTGAATTTATAAAAAAAAAGTATTCATCAATAGTGGATTGAAAAAAATATCGGTTTTTCCATCTATGAAATTATTTATAAAATTTTAATTTTAGAGTGATTTCAAAAGTTTTAGAACATTTGGGAGATAATAAGTCTAGTTATTTATTTTTTGTAGAATATTTTGGGAGTATGTTAAATTTACTATCCCTCTTTTATGTATTGATTTTTGTGCCACACTTAATTAGAAAATTGATGCATAAGAAACCTAAGATTGAGGTATAGAGTGAAGGAAGTGAGTGGCTCTTGACGTTTATTGGGATCCTAAGTGATTTGAGGATAAAACAAGGAGTTATTAATTAAGGGATACCTAAATTTTATTTGGAAACTAAAATAAACCAAGATGTTAGTTCTATTACATAGTCAAAGCACTTGTAGAGGCTTGATATCAATTTAAAGAGAATGCCACTCTTTGAGATTCATTGGACAATGTTGGTTTGGTACCCTCACCTTATGAATGTGAGGCATACTCAATCTCTCTTCGCTATAGGAACTATTGTGATGAAATTACATCTCTTGTCTTTAGGACCTTAATCCTTGATGCAATTCAATTTTATTTATGATGTGAGACCCATCTGTAGTTATGGTTGTGATTGGATGAGACCTTGATTGTCTATTGTCCATGCCCATTTGTATGCACGATGTAAGCACATATGTAAGCCTTACCTCTCTTTTTGGTGTGAGTGTGTTTGTTTCCCTTACAACTATCTCCTAGTAGGATGGGGTGGACCTATGGTTACCACAAGGTTGGGTGGCATGGAATCACCATTGGGGACTGGAAAATTCATTCCAGAGTGGCTCAAAATTATTCTCAAAGTTGGAAAAATCTTCACAGATCATTGTTTTTCTTATTTGTTAAAAAATACAAAAGGTATATTTTAGGACATTTGAGTCATTTCATGTAATTATAATATTATTTTGGAACCTCCTATTTGGAAGGATTGCTAATCATCCACATAAGTAGTGATGGTGTGATTATTTTTTTTATTGTATTTTGATGAATTGGTGTCAAATGTACATGTCATTTTACATACTTTTCATCATTATTGCTATGTTAGTTAATATGAACTTTGAAAATATTTCAATTTTAGGCTTATACATGAATGCAGTATGATACAAAATATTTGAGTGATATCCATGGTTTATGGATCCAATTGGGTGAGTGAAGTGAGTGCATGGATGAATTGACTTTTTGGAAATAAAATTTAATTTAAGGAATTACTTGTCTAGGACTACTTGTTAGGTTGGAAATAGGACTTGGAACTCAAAAGGTTTTTAAGTCTATGATGAATTCTAGGTTCCAATTTTCAAAATAATTTCATTTTTACTTTCATGGGTTGCTTGGATTAGGAAGGATTAGACACTTGGAACCTTGTTCCTATGTTGGTTGGTTGTAGGCACCAGGTGGGATTAGGACTTGGAATTCCTTAGTCCTGTGTTGGAAGGTCATGGGAATCATAGTGGACATTAGACTTAGGACTATGTCTAGAAGTCTCATCTAAGGTTTGAGTTCCATAGTGTGGAAGTACATAGAAAGTTGTGAGAGTCAAGATAGAATTTTAATTTGGGAACAAGTCCTAAGTGCACATGCATACCTGATATTCAAACATTAAAAAGTGAATTGGAGGATTGCATAGCGGGTCACAAGTATTAGAATGAAGTAAGGCCTTGAAACCAAAGGTTGCAAGTCCCAACAATGTTCAATACCCATGAATTTATAAAATGAGTTTTATATTGTCTTGGGGTTCAGAGGTTGGATGGGACTTCAAACATGGATCAAGTCTCATTTCCATGTGTGAAACCAAATTCCATGAAAGATATTTTTGTGTTCTATTATGAGGTTTAGAGGGTGGATGGAACTTAATACTTTGAAACAATTCCCATGTCCATTTGTGAACCCAAAGTCCATGAAAGCTAGTTTCACAATGGTGTTTCAAAACTTAAAGATTGGGTATAACTTTAGATTTGGGTCAAGTCCCAAAATCAAGTAAGATCCCAAGGTTCACATGCAAATTTGGACAAGTCTATATAGCAAGGAAATAGTAGGAAGTGAAAAGGAATAGGGAATTGGAATTAAGTTCCAAGTTCACATGAAGCTTGAAGTCCAACCCACCTATAGGTTATTGGTAGAAACCCAAAATGATAGTTTTTATCCTTTCTTTTTATTGTAATCTAGTTAAAATTAGAAAATGGTTTGGTAGAGAAGTTAGAAGGGTGTTTGAGTTGTTTTGGGAATATTATCTCTCTACCATGCCTCATTTTCTATGTCAACTAGGGTGTTTATAAGCTAAGTTTAATTTTTAATTGTGCATTAGTGTGTGTCATCATATGTTCTTATGACACCTTGAGTATATAGTATTGTTGTATTTAATTAATTCATTTATAAAAATGAATATAGAGAAAAAGGATTGTAGCCTAGCGAGATTCATATCTCACTAGATGAAAATAATTTCTTGGTATCTCAATTCTAATTTCTCATTGGAGGAAAAAGGTTTATTGGTTTCATGGATGTTAAAAGTCTTATATTTTATTCTTTTCTTGATATTAAGATATCATTTTCTTCAATTTAAAATTGTGTGAATCAAGTTTTCCATTTTCCACATGAAAAATGAAGCGGTGGGCTATAATTTTCTTGGACTCCCCACCCTGTAGGGGAATATAGTGGGAAATAACTTAGTAAATGCCCCAAATTCTCATTCAAATTCTATTGGATATAGTTGCACATACATGCTAATATAGTTTCCATGATGTCATCATTTAGACAACTTACACTTTCCCTTTGCCACTACTATTTTACTTCCCTTTCTCCACTCTCCATTTGCTAACTAAATACTAGCAATTGTGTTTGTAAAAAATACACCCATTATTGTCTTCTCCATTTAATTATTTATCAATCATTTAAAAAAATATATATATTATCTTTTCTATTTAAAATTAAACGTTTAATTTTTTTTTTTCATTTTTTTGAGAACTAACATTATTCTCTTGACTTTATTTTTATAATTAAAATTTTAATATTAATGAATAAAAATTTAAATATATTTGATTATTAGTTTAAATTGTTGTTCTTTCATTTTTAGATCAATAATAAAAAAATATTATTTAAATTTTTTAAAAAGGAGAACAAAATTTCTTTTATAATATTCTTAGGGTAAATAAATAAATATATATTGTGCAATTTCTACTATCAAGCTCTTAATAGTGAACACCAAGGATAAAGAAATATGAAGTGGGCATGTGATGTCCACCATATTAGGCATTTTCAAGTTCAAGGAAATTTATTTATTTATATTACACTACTATGTACTCGATATCATATTCCATGATCTTGGTGATCCAATTTTATATTTTCTCACTTATTTCTCCTTCCATGATATACTCCCTAATGTTGGGATAAACAAAAAATGTTGTAACTTTGTTTCTTGCTATTAGGTGTCTAAATTTTTTCAACACTTTAACTAGAGTGTAGGTCTATTTCTCAAAAAATTTATACTTTATTTCATACTCCTTGAGAATTTGAGATAAAGGAAATAAAGAACTCTCCTTTACCATTATCATCATTTTATGTTAGATAAATTACAATATTATGGTCACAACCAATAACATACATTATAAAATATTTTGAAAAGTCAATGTTTATCAATGGTAGAGAAATTGATGCCACCGTGGTGATCATATTATTTGGTTTTTGATTTAGAATGAAGATGGAACAATAGAGGTTAGTTTATGGTCTCCCTTCCTTAAACAATCCATTTGAATAATTTATCATTATTTATCATAAGTGTTATTTAGGTCTTACTAAACTAGAAAAATCATAAATAAATCTCCCCACAAAGTTAATATTTCTAAGGAAAGACTGAACTACTTTCTTATTTAAATTGATAATGATAGGTTCATAATGGCTTGCATGCTATCTAGATCAATATAAATTCCTTCTTTGGATATAACATGCCCAAGGATTTTTCCTTAAGGTATTTAAAAGACATTTCTTTTGGTTCAAAGAGATTCTAAACTCTTGAAATTTATGGAAAACCTATTTTAGATGCTTAAAGTGATTCTCTTTTTTTGAGAATATTGTGAAATCATCTAGGTACATATTAGGTTGATCTTGTCTATTATCTCACTAAAGGAAATATCCATGAACCTTTGAAATTTTACACTTGCATTTGATAGAGTGAAGGTTATCTTAGAATATGCATATGTTTCCCATTGATTAGTGAGCATTGTCTTGTATTGATCCTCCTATTTGACTCAAAATTTTATTATAATTATAAAATCCATCTAGTAACATGAAACGTTCTCATAGCTAGCCACTATCTATAATATATATTTCATGGAATGTTAAAAGGATAATAATATTTTGGTGTCTTGTTCAAATCCTTAAAATATACACAAAGCATTATTTTCTCATTTTTCTTTGGAGTACTTGATAGAAAAGATGGTATTTGACTCAAGATTAATTCAAATGGTGAACTCTTGCTTCATTAAGAGTTCAATCCTTGGATTGATTGGTGTCTATTTTTCATGATAGGTTTTGAGTCCATAGATATTTCAATAGTATGTTGAGCTATTAATATGTTTTTGTATCCTTTCAATTATTCATAGTTATATGTCATGGTCTTATCATATTTTGTAGAAAGATGAATCAACATGTCAACTTCCTTTTGGTACACATATTTCCTAAGTTTACCTTTTTACTTGTAAATAGATCTATTTCAATACAATATCCCTTATCTATAGTGAATTATCAATTATATCCTTTTACATCATTAGGAATAATTTTTTCTAAGATAATTAACCTTTTTGGTCATTTATTTAATTTTAGCTACATAATTTGGTCTTCATAAGCCTCCTCAGTTTTAGGGTACAATTGAATGGCACACAATCTACTAAGAGGGGGGTGAATTAGTAGATCAAATCTATTTAAAACTCTTAATAGTTGCACATATCAAAACCACACTTAAATCAAAGCAGAAAGCTAATGATCAAGGAAAAAAAGTGAACACTAGATATACGTGGAAACCTAGGATGGGAAAAACCACAATGAGAAAAGCTACTTGGATCTACCCAAATCTAGTCTCACAATGTAGAAATATACAAGTGAATTTTACACACTAAAGTAGGCACTAACCTATATTGAGGATAATAATCCCATATAGTGTCTATATGAAACAACCTACTCAAGATGCCAATCCCCAAATGAAATAGTACAATAGGTATAACACCAGTCTGACTAGAATATAATGATAAAGATTGTGGATCTTCGAAGTAACTCAACATGTTTCGAAGTTACAATTAACACTCTTCCTCACTAAATATATAATTTTGATACATTGACACATACTGGAATGTAATTCTTCAACACCTTCTCTTCATTTTTCACTAGTGACCAACTCTAGTTCACATAGATGTATTCATAATTCATGTGGCCATCCTTGGATTCCTGTTGATGCATCTAAACATTTGAAATATATACATAAAATTACATTAACACTATTCCATGTCGACCAGGGATTTGAAAAGATCTAGAACATAGGGTGGACCTAAATTCAAATTACATGAAATGTGTAACACAATGGTCCAAGTATAAAATTATTTCTTCCAAAATAACTTGATGTCGTGTCCCACCACAAGAACCTTAACCAGGTCCTATTCTAACACCACACACAAGATTTAAATTTTTCACACTATTAGCTATTATCGCACATGTCTTCAACATGAATAAGTTGATAGATAGGAACAAAGAGCCTTTTGTCACTTCAAACTTCTTGCATGTTGAACATCACCTCTAGAAACTCAAGAAACTGATAGTACTAGTGTATACATACTCTCCTTCCAAATCGCAGAGAAAAAGTGTATTTATGAAAGAAATGATGACCATAATTGTATTGCCAAAGAAATATATCTTCCCAAAAGATATCCTTGAACAAAAACATAATAATATAGACCTATGGACTGTCATAGACATAGAGAATAGATGCAAGTAATATATTGCAAGAATACAACAACAACTGTAATATATTTCTTGATGTTGTAACTTGACAGTAAAATTACCAACATTAAACAAACTAAACTTTTGACATACAACACTTTAAGTGAAGGGGAATATAATGATAATTCAAAGTAATCCAATATATTTCATCCTTGACAAAATTTTGATTGCAAAGCCTGGACATCATTACTAATGGCCTTTGACATCAATGACAACCTATGTTCAACAATTGCCGCCTTTGTCATTGATGGAAAACAAAAAATGTTGGACCACCAAAAGAAACTACTAAATAGAACTATTGGACCACCAAACCAACTTTTAGAATGATTTTATCATTGTAGCATTTTATTTACTCTCTTCCCCTATGGAAGATATAGCATTCTAAGATCATTATTCTTTCTAAGCAATTCAACATTTTGAGCTCACTTTCTCCTCAATTCAGGATTCTAAGCAATTTAGCATTTTGAGCTCACTTTCTCCCCCATTGACATCAATGGAAAAGGGTCAAAAATTTCTCCCCCAACAAGGACTCACCACTTTACCTCACCAATATTGGATTTTGTAAACACATTATTCTCCTTCTTTATTCATTTTCTAGTACACTGCACAATCAAAAAAGCTATTTCTCGGATAGACTCCCCCTGAGTCCATGCTTCATTTCCTTTGAAAATACTTTACAAGATCACCAAGACTTATAGTAGGGAGATTGAGATCCCCCTTGACTTGTGCTACATATTGATTCAAGAGGAGGGAGCAAAAAATCCCAAATTTTGTCAAAGAAACTCAAATGCCTCCTTAGGAAGTGGTTTCATGAATATATCTACAACTTCCAACGAAAATGCCTTCATTTTATCTAGAATTAAACTTACCAATATTTTCTTCATCTCTCTAATGTAGCACTTTCTCCCGAATATTATTAGGTGTCTTATTGTTGTTGATATTTCTCTCCATAGCTCATATGGTTTCTCTTTAGTTTTATGTGTGATTTCCACTCTGTTCAGAATATATATAGTAGCATGGGTAGCTTCTCTCCAATATATATCTGGTAGATTTGCTTGATATAGCATGGTTCTTGTCATCTCTTGTACAATCGAATTCTTTCTTTTTGTAATACATTTTTTTGTGGAGTTCTGAGCTCAAAGAACTACCTCTAGATCCCATTACAAAAATTATAATACTTCTCAAAAGTGAATTCACCACCTTTGTCAGATCTCAAAACTTTGATTGTCCTTTTAGATTTATTTTCTACTAATTCCTTGAATGCCTTAGCTTATAAAATGCTTCTAAATTTTCTTTTAGAAATGTTATCCAAGTCATATTAGTGTAATCATCAATGATCATCATCAAATACATGTCTCCTTGTGAAATTTTAGTTCACATGGGTCTAGACAGATTTGCATAAACTAGATCTAATAGTTTTAATGTGGAATACTCCTTAGCAAGATATTTGATTTTTGTTTTCTTCCCTTCATGATATGGTTTATATCCGATTGATTGGGGCTTCTTAATAGTTGGCATATCCCAAACTAGTCCTCTTGAACTAATCTTTACAATATCATCAAAATTCATATGTCTTATCCTTCTATGTCAAATCCAACTTTCATCCTTTTGTGTAGTGAGATAACTCTGTCCATTTAACTCATTAAGATGATAAATTTCACTATTTTTCCTACTTCCTTTCGCAATCAGTTCATGAATACTTGATTCCATAATTTCATAGCCTTCAACACTAAAAGATAGCTTTTATCCTTTGTCATGCATCTGACTGAGATTTAAGAAATTATGTTTTAAACCTTCAACATACAAAACATTATGTGTCCTTGTTTTACAACCATCAATACTTAAAGTATCCTTACCAGAGATTTGGGAAATTGAATTATTTCCAAGGGTCACTGACCACCTTCAAATTTCTTGAAATTCATGAACTTACTCTTATCTAAAATCATATGGCTTGAGAAACCACTATCTATGATCCACAGTTTTTTCTCCTTTTGAGCATGTAGTGCAGTTTGAGAAATTATTGATTTTTTTGACTTATTCTCTTTAGGAACCTTCTTCCAGACCTTTTTAGATTAATGATTTTTAAAAAAAAAATTGATCCTTTTCCTCCACTTTTTGCTTGTGGAGGACTCATAAAATTGATTTTGTAATTCCTTACAATATGTCCAAAGTTGTTACATTTGAAATAGATAATATTGAAATTGTATAGAGGTGCAAATGCATTGTTACTAAAAAAATTATTTCTTCTCACCCATTCTTTTCTATAGTCCACAACTTTATGACTAAAATTATTGCAATTGAAAAAATAACCAAAGAGAGGGAAATTTAACCTAGTATTGTATCCTTGTCTTTTGAATCTTCTTCTTTTAATCTGTACTTGAATGAATCCATGATTGTATGTCATACTTCCATCACTTGCCATTGTTCTTTCAGACTTTGAACTTCCAAATCATATAACTTTCAAACTTTCCTTAGTAGTCTTCATAGTTTGTGTAGACACGAAAAATGTACCAATCACACTTGATCCTAATTACTAACATCATTTCATCCTAAATCATCTTCTTATATAATCATCATTTATCTAATTAAGTCATTCTCTCTTGTTAATTAAATAAATCAACACTATTTAATTAACCCTCTAGTCTCTATTTAATTAAATAATCCATTTTATTTGATTAAATCTCTAAAGTCATCTTATTAAATTAAATAAATTAAACCTTGTTTAATTTAATCTAACATCATCCTCTTTGATTAAATAAATCAAATCTTTATTTAATTAAATCTAAATCATAGTCTTCTCAACTTTAATTTAAATCAACCCAAAAATATAAATCAAATTGTCACATCATTTAATCCCCCATTAAATTAATTAAATCCTGATTAATTTAATCTTAATCATCCAATTCCTCTAGATTTTTCCACTTGCACATGAAAATACATTTAATTAATTTATTAAATCCCTATTTTCTCTCAACATGGCATCTTTAGGGGAATATTCCTCCAAGTTTGAAAATCCCTCCAAGTGGATTTGTCCTTCCAACAAGACATTCATTCCCTCTTACATGTCCTTGTGCATTGAGCCAAGTGGCATTTAAGTCATTCTTTTCTCCCTCCAACAAATCATTTCAAAAATTTGAAATCCCACCTAATAACATTTATTGTGCACATTCATCAAAATGTGCTCAAGCTTCCTCCATTCACATCTTGGCAAGTGGCACTTTCCCATTGGATGTTGAATGATCCCACATTGCTCCATTTTTCTCATTCCTCCATCTCGTCTTTCTTAAATAAGAGGCTCATCCTTTGTTTTTATCATCCAAAATTTAAGTAATCTTATTAAACTCAATTTCATCTTCAAGCATATCTATTTCCATCAAAATTTATCAAGGTCTTAGCTAGGTTATGCAGGTTTTTCATCATGGAGCTCAATTGAATCTTCAAAAAAGTGGATCACTCTTCAAAATTGCATCAAAGGAGTTGGGAAAGGTCCAATTTTCACATCAAATTGGCACCAATTCCCCAATGGGATTGAGAGTTTGCATCTTAAAATAGGATATCATGGCTTTCTTGTTTCATTTTCTTCATTTTCTTTCATATTTGAGCTTTGCAAATGAATTTCATGGAGAATATTGATTCTCACTTGCATTTCATCTAATGATGTGTTTTTTTGTTGTGTTTGTGCAGGTCTAGGATTGGGGTTCTACATTTGGTGCTAGAAGGAGGGAAAATCTCAAGTTCTAATCACGTTTTCTAATAGAATTCCATGCTTTTTCCTATTTTTTTGGTGTCTCTAGGAAATTGCGCTCCTATCAGTCTAGCAACATCATACAGTGCCACTATCATCCCAACGACGCCATATAGTGATGCTTCAAAATCCAAAATCCACCGTTGTAACCTTCCCACCCAGAAATTCAAATCTTCAAACTGTGACGTTGGTTCAATTCTCGGGCGCTAAGATTTTCAAACTTCGAACTGTCACTGAGCAAAACTTTGTTGCCATCACGCTCTCTATTTTGCTATAGAGCACTACTTGTAGACCTAGCGGCACTATACAGTGTTGTTGATTTCTTCAAAAAACACCACATATTCGGGTTGCATTGCTGGGCTAGAGTAAAAAGTCAAAATTCAATTTTTTTGACATGTGTTTTTTTTTCTTTTGATCATTTAGAGTTACTAAATGGTTTTTGTCCTTTTTTTTCTTGAATTAATCAGTTTTTTAGGTGGAAGAAAGGAAGAAGGAAAAAAGAAGTTTGAAGTATAATGTTATTTTTCCATTATATCAAGTGTCTTTAGACACTTTTGGAAGCAATTATAATTCCAAATTTAAGTATTTTACCTCTTCAAGCTTTTAGGACTCACTAAGTTTCAATTTGGGTTTAAAATGAACAAGGAAAAAGGTTAAAAAGAACTTTAGGTAAATCTACTAGATTTTGTTTGAGGTTAACAATTGAACAATCAAAATATCACATTTCCTTTGATGCTTAAAAATAAGTCACTCTTTCTTTGAAAGGATAAAATGAACATGTGCTTCTATGTTTTGTAATCACTTATCCAGAGTAATATCATCTAAAAGATGTATGTGCTTCTCTCGCACCTCATGACGATCTTGAGAATGAAAAGGATTTTTGTGATATTAAGTTGTATAAGTGATTTCCTCCACATTTTGATTTGGGATTAAAATTAGACAAAGCTTTCGAGTGTGAGTGGAACATATTGCATGTGTTCTCTCTTTGGAGTGATCCCATAATAGTGGTTTACAATTTTTGGCCAAACTGGACACTGAAATTATTATTTTTAACTGAATCTTCACATTCGGGCACCTATAGCTGCTAAATTGTGAGGAATTTGAAGATGGTGCAAACTAGAGTGTCATCAAATTTTTTCTGTAGATTCTAAAAATATTTTTTTCAAAATTTTTGGAATCAAATTGCACTTCTTTTTCCATCTCCCATGAAAATAGATTTTTTTTAGAAAACAACATTTTTAAAAAGTGACGCACATCGTATAACGTATAACTTTTTTTCCATGAAGGATAAAATTCTAATTCTTTCAAATTTAGATTTGTAACTCTGATATCTAGTGCTTCCACTTGGTTAGATAGTTTTTATTGAATATTTTTTCCTTAATCAAGTTTCAAAGTCAAATGAATTACAATTCAGATCAACCGTGTATAACACGTAACTTTTTGTATATGTCAAAATTTAATTTAAATTTTTTTGTTGGATCAAGGACTTCAATATCTGGTGCACTCATATTTTTCAAATTTTTTTTGATAATCTTCTATTTTTCCACATGTGAAGAACAAAGAAATTCATTTTCGATGAAAAACCTATGTTTAATAAAACTTAAAAACAAATACATAACAAAACCAAAACATATTAAAATTATATTCATTGGATAGCTTGTTCTGAGGAATACCATAATCATTTGAAATAAATTTTAAATGAATTCATTTGATCCCCCAAAATCTAATTCAAAAGTGATATTTTATCAGCATTTTGATAGTTGTAAAGGAGATGCATTTATAGGTATGGTTTAAAACTAGCGAGGTTCTATCCAAGGGGGTTTGATCTAAGGTGATTTGATCAAACCCTCTTCAATTGGAATCCTTAAAATGGAACTTTTTAAGGCTTAAATAATTATATTTTCTAAAAATATGTGATTTCAGCTAAAATTCGTTCCTCTCAAGAATTGTAAACCACTATTATGACAGCACCCTTTGTTTCTCAACAACTATTGATCGAACTACAGATATGTTTGCTCACTTTTTTTTATCATAGAGGACCTTCCTTATGGGAAAAAGTAATTAGCCAAGGGAATGACCCAACCGGCAACATGCTAAAGCCAAGCGACTTCCAAATGGCATATAAGTGTGCGTACTTGAGGAAAGGAAAGTATCATGAGGATTATTCTGACGAGAAGGACAACAATGGTCTCTTGTTGCATGGATGGTCCCCCACAAACAAAATTCCCACATTAAAACCCTTGATTAGAAAAGGCCAAAATCCTTGATCTATTTGTTGGTGCAAGAATGGTCGTTCTAAAGCTTCCCAACATTTTTACAACTTTTAGTAGAAATGGAAAGTATGCCATGGGAGATTCATGGGTACTGATTCTTGGCTGACCTAAGAAGTGAGTGCACTACAAGGGGGAGCCTATGTGGTCAATCATCTAACCATTCGTCAAAAGTAGGTGTAGCTAGACTTGTCCAAGTGGGGATTCAACAAATACAGTTTTTCATATCCATAGGGTTGTGCATGTTATTGGAAACAAAAAACTTTGCTTGATCAAAAAAATTGGGAAACAAACATTCAACATTGTCATCAAATTTCAAACCCTTTAGGAAGCAAATATCTTGGACAAAATTTAAGTGCTATTGCTTTCCCTTGGGATTCTATCCTTAGAGGTTTCTAACCATTTAATTTTATATCTCAATTTTCTTACTAAAGTCAACAATAGATAACTTTTTCCTTGATTTCATTGAGGTTCCACATAATGTACTTTGTGGGATGAGAAGAAGTTAAGACATTAGACATTTAGCTCCGAAACCTAATAAAAAATTGTTTGTGGTAAAAATAAGTCACTAAGAAAAGCTAAGAACAATTGAACCCCACACATGTGTCTCAAATGACTTCACACAAGATCAAAATCCAAAAACCAAAGTGAGAAAATCTTAGTCCAAGATATCATGAAAAGAGTCTCTCAATGCTCTACGAATTCAAACAAAGATTGCTTTTCAAATTTTACAAAAGAGCTTCAAGAAACAATCCCAATTTGTAATAATTTTATTATTGTTAGAATCTGAGACTTTTTCAACAATTTGAGCATCTTGTTTAGAGTAAAGTGTGTTCTTCAAAACCGAGGGCTTGTAAACAAGAGTCTTTTTTAGGTACACAAAGGATCAAAGTCAACCTTCATCCATTTTGCAAACATAAAATCAAAATCATCTCACCAACAACCGTTGAAAATATTGAAACCATCCTTTATGCTAGACTTTTTGGAAAATCCATGAATCAAAACATCAAAACATTTGGTTTGATTAAGTATGTGTAGATGTATCCTTCTCCATATGCTTAGTTAAATTATCTTCAAATCATCTTGTTTGGTTAGGTTTAGATAGATGCATCCTTTTCCCTACACTTAGTCAAATTATCATCTCATGAGAAAGTCTATCCCATAGATAACATCCAATATCTTGGGGTCTATTTGTTCATTATCCAAAATCAAAGCCATCCAAAACCAAATCAAGGTCAAAATCAAAATCCAAGAATCCAAAATAAAAATCCAAAAAAATCCCAAAAGTCTAGCATCCCCCTCAAGATCTTCTAAGAGTTTAATCATCCATATCATCCACCTTTCACACATTTCACCATCACACCTTTGATCCTTAATCATCCTAGATCTTCTCTTTTAAGCCTCATTTTATGGTTCAGATAAGATTGCAACACAAGAAGAACATGGAGACCAACAAAGAAACATCAACTTCAAGTGACCTAAGTCAAACCAATTCCGAAATTAATCTCGTTGGATCAAGCAACTCCCTAACTAATCTTCCTTCATCAAAAATTCCTCAAGAGGAAGGTCAAGTAGAGGATATCACCAATAATTTCTTTGGGATGACACAAGACGAGATCATCAAAATGGTCCACAATCCTAAAAATCATAGAATTATCAACATCATGATGAAGCTCCACCCCTCACAATATATGCTTGAATTATCAAAACAAGGGGCTAAACTCCCTTCCAATTATGATGTGAGCACCATTATGGAACAACCTCTTGGGTTCATGCCTCCAATTTCATCCATGTCCCCAATATCATTTGCACCTCTATTCCAAAGCATCACCCAACCCATCCCCCAAATTACATCATCCATTGATCAAACTCAACCTATTGTTAACAAAGGGAGCACATTTCTCAATGCACTACAAACACACCCCCTTATGAATAATCAATATTTGGATGCAAACACTATCTTGGGTGACCCGTACCCCAAAATACATTACATCTATATGTCCCCCTCACCTTTCATGATCCCAATGACCCATCATTTTCATTTCACACAACACCTCAAACCTCTCTCCCTATGACCTCGCAAGGAGAAGGTGACTTGTTTGGACCAAGGGGCATCTTTGACCCTTCAGCTTCATCATATCCCCAAGGAACTATGCCACTCACTTTTCTACCACTTCCACCCTTGCCAGCATCAATATCAACTCTCAGTTTGGGGTTATGTTTGGTTCTGCCACTCATTCAAAACAATCCCCCAATCATCAATCAAAGCATCATACTGAATCCTCCCATCTTGCCATCGATATCACAACAAAAGATGACAACCATCCCAATAACACAAACAACCACCACATCATCAACCATTCCCCAAATACCTCAAAACATGGTCTCTCAAGGACCAAGCATATCAATCGCACCATCCACTACACAAATTCCAATAATCAATACAATAGTGCTTATCATCACAACAACAAACAACATTCTGAATCCGCCACCACCTCCACCATCAAACACAAATATGTCAAACCAATATAGCACACTAACTCATTTTACTACAAAATACGATGAAATATGTATAATTTAATGTATTGTCGGGTACTTGTGATATTTATTGTGTAATTTTCATTTTTTTTAAATTTTATCCTCGATGTTCGTCAAAATTTCAACGAAGAGTTTTTCATCAAAATTTTGACAAACATGCAAAATTAAATTGTGGCCGACATAAATAAAAGTGAGTTTTCCTATTCTTGTGAATTTTCTCTACTTGCGACAGTTTGTGGAGAATTAATGATGATTTTCTTGGGAAAAATTAGAAAAAAATCAAGAAGATATCACCAGGTTGACAGTAGTCATTGTCTTTTTCCAGAATTCATTTGTGAAGTTGGATTTGTACTTCTAGGTTTGAAAATCATATTTTAAAACAACATCTCATCAGATTTCATTTTTAGACTTGTGCATTTTCAGAATTTCATTTCCAAATTTTGTTGTGTGCAAGTTCAATATTATGATTCTAGGAGTCTAATGGCTGGAAATCATAGTAAAATCAGAATTTAATAAGTTCTGGAATTAGCATTTTAAAGTGTTTTTGGGGTCATTAACTTCAGACTATCTTCTCTTTTGCAGGGGTGGTTGCATGCCAAAAATTTTTGGTGTAAAATATCAGAATTATTAGATTTTGTTACCTGTTTATGATTGAAAATTATTAGAGTGTGAGTTTGATATTTTTTGAAGATCTAAATATTCAAGCTTGGTAAAGAAAAATCATTCCAGATAATATTAGTTGAGAAAAAAATTAAGAGACACTTGATAGATTGTGGGCTAGATTGAAAACAAAGGGTGATGGGAAATGTTATTGTCCTTGCAATAATTGCAAGGTCTTAAAGATGAGAAGACTTTTAATCACAACAGCTGAGAAACATTGTAGGAAACATGGTCATATTGAAGGAGGGCATGATTATCATCCATTGGTAAGTTTTTCATTATATGTGTTTATATTGATTGAATTTGTAAATGTTTATATCATTTTAACATTATATATATATAATCACTTGATCATGATCATGGTTTTTTTGTGTCTATCATTATTATAAATGCGGGGCAGCCTAGGGCACATGATATGGATTATCATGGCTTGGAGAATGTGGTTTTGCAAGCCGAGGAACATAGTGCTATGAATATTGAAGATGAAGTTAATGATCCTATGGAAGAAGATGATCATGTGCTAGAAAACATAGTTGAAGATGATGGTACAAATACATTGATCCATGACACATTTAGTGGCATAGTTGATCATGATGATCGAGATGAATTTGATGATGTTCATGATTTAATTGTACTTGAGAAGGCATATGAGCCCCTTTATGAAGGCTCTCAAACAACTCTTCTCTCTGTTGTATTGTTGCTGGTGAACTTGAAGGTTATGATTGGTTTATCCAACATAGCAATCTCATGAATGTTAAGGTATGTCATAAATGTGATATTTTTTCATCTATTTTAATTGTTGTTAGTTCATCACTAGTAAATAAATGATGCAATATGTACCATTAATATTCTTTATATTAACAAAAAAAATTATTGTAGATTGATTGGTAAATTTTTGTTACCACCATCAAATATTTTACCTCGCTCATACTAAGATTTATCTAGCATTATGAAAGATATTGGAATGGAGTATCAAGCAATAGATGCATGTCCTAATGATCATATTATATATCATAAACAACATGAATTTGCAATAGAATGCCCAAAATGTCATATCAGTAGATATCGAACAGATCAACTAACAAAAAAGGTGCCTCACAAGGTTCTTTGTTATGTTCCCATTATTCCGCATATGCAACGATTATTTAGGTGCAAAAGCTTAGCACAATTTATGGATTACCATGCACAAAATAGAAGTGGAGATGACATTCTTCAAATACCTACAGATGGTGTTACCTAATTTTACCCTCAGGCTCAATCAGGCAAGGAATCTCCGTTGCAGATATTCATAAGGGTCAGATGGGATATCTCCATTGACGGTTACCTTATGCATTTGATGAAATTTCACAAAGGAGCTCAGTTGCAAGGTCGACCTCTTTCAAGTTTGACATAATCTTCCTTTAAGGGGAAGGTCGGCAAGACCTTCCAAATGTCTTGCCGACTAGCAGGGGTTCCATTAAGTCTGTATGCTTCACATCCAGGTTCTTATTGGCATAAGATTATCTAGGTCTCCTTGACCCATAGTGCATTTTGGTTAAATATGCTTCTAGGTTCTTATCGGCAAGACCCCAAGAATGTCACGGTGACCAGTTTTCACTTGCAGTTTGTCTTCAAAAAGACACTGATCATCGTCTCGATGACAAAAGGATATGCATATCAGCGGGAGTTTTCCTTTGGGGTGAAGTCTCAGCAACTTCAAGACATCTCATCGAATAGCTGCGATGAAGAGGGTGGTTTCGGTGAAGGACGCAGGTATCGGTGAAAGGTCTAGCCGAAGGAGTGAGTAATACTGAAATGAAAGGGGGTTTCAGCTATCGACATAAGATGTGCCTTCGGCATATGGTCTCGGCGACAACAAGGGATCACGCCGACAGTGTTTGAAAAGCAGAGGTCTTGGTATCATGTTTGGCTTCACCGTAAGGTCTTACCGAGAACAAAGATGTCTCGCTGACAATCGTCACAGTGAAGTGGTGTTGGCATAGGGAGCAAGCTTTGGTGAATGGTCTTGCCAAGATAGAGATGTCTCCCTGATCAAAGAGAAAGTAAGGACCTTGCCAGGAGATTTTCATTTAGGCATTGTGTCTCACCAAAGGCTTGATGTCTCACCGAGGGATGTTGACCTGGAAGGAGCTGTTGAGTTTTTCCATAGGTCCTACTGAATGTGGGGAGGTCTCGCTGAAATGAGTCGGCATCGACAAAGCAAGCGAGCTTCACCAAAGGGTCTCACCAAAGTCAAACGGTCTCCCTGAACCTAAAATCTCTTGACGCAGGAAATGGAGTTCGCTGAGATTTCTGGGCAAAACGGGGAAGTCTTGCTGAAGGTGATGTCACCATCGGCATAAAGTTTTTCCCTTCGTCATGAAGTCCTATCGATAGGAGAATGTCTGGTCGATAGAAGGAAGGGATCTTAGCAGTATGACTTCTAGAGACATTGGCAAAGGTCTCCCCGACATGAATTTTATCGATGTAGCACCCTACTATTGAATTGATGTCTTACCGACATCAAGCAGTCTTAGTGACAGGGGAAAGATCGATGTGACATCTGAGTTTCACCATGAAGTCTTACCAACTTACCACGGTCTTGCCGAAAGAAATGAAGAGCTCAGATAGAATGCAGGAGTTTTGCATGTGTCTCAGCGACAAACACTAGTCATGCAAAAAGGGTGTTGCATTCGGGGAGACTCAAAAAGGAGATCTTACTTTTGGTGAGATGTCTTCCCGAATGCGGGTGGTCTTAGCGATGGATATGGATAGCTCATTGGTGTGACTAATGAAGCTGCCATGACTCTTGCCGACAATATGAGTCATGCCAATAAGCTGTAGAATGATATAATTGCATCGGCGAGACACTTCCAGTGTCTCGCCGAGATGCGTTTCTTTTCAAAAGCATTTTGACCGCCCACAGAGCTTGTGTGGAATACGATCGACCAAACAGGAGGATCTGAGGTGAGTCATGGTAGTCTGAATAGAATGAAGAGTGTCAGTAGGATGAATGCAATGCGAATATGAACTCAGGGCATTCAAAGCTTTCAACCAAAGTGGTTCAAACAGGATACGATGCCAAGATCAGAATGAATGTGGTAGTTGTGAAATATCTGAAGAAGGATTTTTCGGGGAATGAATCCTCGCCGACATGGACACACAGATTTTAGCATTAAATTCAGCCAAAAGATCTGGGAGAGATCTTTTCTGAGGGTTGATATTTTGTAAGCCCTAAGGGGCCGACACAGTTTGATATAAAGGAATTTTTTTCCCTTTTGTAGATAGTTCGGATTGTGCATTAAAAAGAGTTAGTGATTTTTATCAATGCTTTCTTGACTAAATGTATGTTTTGTAACTCAACTAGAATCTAGAATATAACACAAAGTTTACCTGGAAGCTACTGTTAATGTTTGTATTACTCTCATTTCTGTATTTTAGACTATGCAAGTTCTTAGCCGTGTTTTCCTAAAATTTGTATTCATATCTAAGGTCGTGGAATTCATCTTTACTCCCCAAGATATGCATGTAGAGCAAGCCTGTTAAGAATAGTGTATGAGTTTAAAGGGGTTATGTTAAGTAAGTGAAAACACTGCCTTTTTCTTTCCAGTGTATGTTCTTCCTGTTTCCGTTTCATGATTTCTCATTAACTCGGTGTATCACCATAGAAATAGTTCAGTTTAGTTTTCACTATTTGTATGCATTCCTTCTCCTTTTACCTTAATAGAATTGCTAGTTTAGGTGCTACCCAAAGGAAGTCGGCCTTCTCTGGAGGTTCATTTCAACTTCAGGTGAGCACATAATGTTGGCAATGATTGTTCCAGGTATTTGCTTACATCAATTTTATTTAATGTAGTAGCATCTCATTTGTCTTATTTGTTGCATAATGACTTATATTTTTTTCATTTACTAGTCATGTACATTAATTTATATATATTATAGTAAAATAGTTATAATAATTATGTAATGTTTATGTTCATTCAACTAGGTAAGTACCAAGTTAAAGATATGAATGTATATATCGAGCCTCTTATTGAAGAGTTACTAAAGTTATGGAATGGCATCACTATGTATGATGTCTCTAAACCAATAGGACAAAGACAATTTCAATTCCATGCAATGCTTGTATGGACAATTCATGATGCCCCAGGGAAAACACATTTTTGTGGTATGTTATAACGTTCGACTGCACTTTAACGATATTTAATTTTATGAAGTAGATATCATGCATGTTTTTTAAATGATCTATTCATTATATATAATTATAAAAATTGACATACTTAATCTAGTTATAAATGATCTTGCAGGTCTTCAAACAAAGGAAAAATTTGCATGTCCAATTTGTGGTCCAGAGATGAAATCTCATCATTTAACAAGTTTAGGAAAGTAGGTGTTTGATGAGTATAGGCACTTCCTCCACAAAAATCATAAGTATTGAACTACTGAAAAACATCTTTTCAATGGGAAAGAAGAGACTACATCAAAACCATGAAGAATGGCACCTCGCCTATGGAAGTTGGAATATAATAGAATTAATCATCAAAGTTATACATAAGATCAAATTGTTTATCTATCATATATGATATGTTTGGAATTTATATTTTTATATTGTGTTGTGTTTACTCATGCTATAATTGGCATTGAAAGTCATTGTTAATTTTTTTAACTTATATGCTTCATGAAGGTCATCAAGGCATTAATGGCCGACTTCCACAAGGACTGAAAAGTTATCCCAGACAATTTAGTAGATTGCCCTACTATGAACAGCTACAAATTGTGTATTTGTTTGATACAATGTATATTAGAAAGAATATAACAGAAACGTTATGGAAAATATTGGATGGAAGGCATGACAAAGAAAAAATTGTTAAAATTTGTAGTGACATTCAGGAAGCCAATCATGCAATGAAAAATGTCATTCAATTAAATAGCAATGGAGACCAAATTAATATAAGTTCCCTTCCTTGGTTATTAACGGAGCAACAAAACAATGCTATAAAAGAAGTCATATGAAAAATTTAATTTCCCATAAGATTTGTTGTGAACATAAACAATATCATAAGAAAGAAAGGTGAATTTGGGTCAGGGATGAAAACGCATGATTGGCATACCTTCATTAAGGTAATTATTCTGGTATATTATATATATATATATTTGTATACTGCATGTAATTTTTATTGTATTATGTTTACTACTTTTGGAAAAATAATGAAAATATCATTTTATAATTGTTGCAGTACATTTTACCTCTATCTCTCCTAGACAACTTCGACAACAATGTCGAGCAAGTTATATATGATCTTGGAAAATACATGAGGTAAGTAGTGATATTTGTGCAATTCATTGTATAGATCTTATAATTGCCATTTGTTTTACTTGTTATGTAATATATTGTATATTTTTGTTAAATATCAGTAATATATTTGTGCCTTGAATCACTTATAGATGGTTGTCATCTAAAGAAATCCATAAAGAAGATATAAATTATTGGAAGAGAAAAATTCCTTGTCTAATGTGTGAAATGCAAAAGTGTCTACCTTCTACATTTTTCAATGCACAAGAGCACTACCTCATACACCAAGTTGAGGAGATTGAATTGTGTGGACCTGTACACACAAGGTCAATGTGGATGGTTGAGAGGCACTTGAAATTTCTGAAGGCTTTGGTTAGGAAAATATCACATCCTAAGGGTTCTATGGTGGAGGGATATATGGTATACCAAACCATGGTGTACATTACTGAATATCTTCCTAAGTTTGCAACAAAGATCCATGTAGATCGCATTTGGGATCCCAACTCTATTAAAAAATTCGAAGGGGAGTACTTGATGGGGAAAGGTAGATTGAGGAAAGTGATAGGTAATTATAAGATGGTCATGGAGATTAATTAGAATACATTTTGCATTTGGTTTTTATGTATATTGTACTTATTTAATTATTAATCTTCAATATACATCAATTATAAATTAAGTCATATACCATGGTAATTAACTAATTAATATATGTTGTTTGTGAATTTCAAATTTTGTTGATATAGTTGGTCGAGAGTGGGATGCACTACATTTGTACGTTACAAACAATCTTGATTGGATGATGGTATGGATTGAATGATGTCAACAATTTGGTCATGCATTAACATGGGAAGGTGTGGCTTCATTGGTTAAATAAGCTCATCGTAATGGAGATTCCAATGTTACACCAAGGGAAATTGATTTAGCATATGGTTTAAGAGATAAAAAGGTACGTATAAATATATTAATCACTCATATTATTTAATTATTTTTAATTGTATTGATGTATATATATGTTGAGATTTTTTTCTTTGCATACATTCAACCAAGAATAAATATGTTTATCAACTGATGATATTGCAATAATTTTTACATGTTTGACATATTGCAGGTGAAGCACCACAAGGCTATGTGGTGCAATGGTAATAAATTTTAAATCAAAAAGTTGGATGACATGAAGAAAACTTGTGATTCTGGGATAACTACAGTCTTTCAAGTGACAAATGTTTCATCTAGAAGCAACATACATCCAAAAGTCTCATCAAATTGATACTAAGGGATTTTGGATGATATACTTGAGTGTGACTTTAAGTCCTTCAAATTAGTTTTGTTCATCATCCTATGGTACATGCTACGATTGAATGAAAATGATCTTGAGAGAACTATTATTGAACATGATAATGGATTTACCATGGTTAATATAAGGTCAATCGAGCGAGCTGGAAATGAGCCCTATGTTCTTCCAAGCCAATGTGAGCAGGTATTTTACTCAGAGGTTGCAGGTAAACTAGGTTGGTCATTTTTTGTTAGATATGATCCAAGAGGAAGGCCAATAAAGTATAATGTGGTGGAAGAAGAAGATACCAAAGAACTAGAAGATGATGTGGTGGAAGAAGAAGATACCGAGTGCACAACTAGCTGCTCAGCAAGTGCAAACACAATTAGCTGCACAACAAGCACAACAAGCTGCTCAAGTAGCTCAAGCCACACAATAGGTGCAACAAGCACAACAAGTAGCTCAAGTAGCTCAAGTTGCACAGGCTACAAAATCCACATAAGCTGCACATATTACACAAGCTATCCAACAAGCACAAGCCTGGGCTTAGGCACAAGCACAAGCTCAAGCCTAATATCAAGCTCAATGAGCATAGGAACAAGCATAAGCATAGGCATAAGAACAATACCTCGCACAACAAGCATACTAGCAAGCACTGAAGCAATACCAAGAGTAGCAAGAAGCAGCCTGACTAGTAGCCCAACAACAACTATTGTTGGTACAACAACAATAGCAAGCTCAACAACAAGTGTTTTTGATACAACATCAAGTACAAGCATACTTAGCACAACAAAATGTGCAAGCACCATCCACCAACACACCAACCAATCCACTCATCCCTCCAAAAATTGAACCATCGCAGAACACCTTCATCCCACCCCTTGATCGACAAGATGATGTAACAATGTAAATCAAGTTTCTCTCACAACAAGTGTTTGATCTTTAGTTAGGGAAAAGCACAAAGACACCCAACAACTTGTGTCCCTATCTGTTTGATAGGAGTCTTGCAATGAAACCATTCCCAAAGGGATTTGAAATCCACAAACTTGATAAATACCATGGGATGAGAAACCCTGAAGATCACATTAGGGAATCCCAAGTACATTACATGGAAGTCACATATGATGATACCTATCTGATGTTTCTATTTCCTAGAAGTTTGGATGGCCACACCATGGAGTGGTTCTCCCACCTTCCTCCTAGCATCAAAAAGTTCCAATAGATGGTAGACACATTCATAAAAAATTATGCATTCAATATTGGTATGGATGTCAGTTTAGAGGAACTATCAGCTCTTAAACAAGGTAAAAAAATTCATTTTCTTCTTTCCTCCAATGATGGAAATCCAAGGCCAATAAGAGAAAATGGGTCATGCAAAAAGAACAAAAATTTTGCACCATCATCTCCAATTTGGAGGGAACCTTGGCATTTCATCTCAAAGTGTAGGGTATCACC
This sequence comes from Sequoia sempervirens, assembly GCA_007258455.2. Taxonomy (NCBI): domain Eukaryota; kingdom Viridiplantae; phylum Streptophyta; class Pinopsida; order Cupressales; family Cupressaceae; genus Sequoia; species Sequoia sempervirens. The sequence goes on from VDFB02379711.1 coordinate 108,609,767, forward strand.
ACATATGACCAATTGATCTCCAAGAAAATTAACATTAAATGAGCCCTTATTGCACAAGGAGGGACACCCACATACCCTAAGCAACAAAAAAATCACCCATCCACCAACTATAATGAAAAACCTCGCACATGGGAAAAAAATAGAAACATTACTAATGATGGTTTTGTTGATGCCAAAGTGGTCATTAGTTTTCCTCAACAAAACACACCAGCACCCCAACAACAACCCCAAAACAACAACTAGAACAATTGACAAGCTAACATTGTGACTCAACAGCCAAACAATCAAACAATCAAAAATGTGCACGATCAAAGGGGCCACCCCATCGAAACAAAAAATCCCCTAAGCAGAAGTACAGAGCCCTTGGGGAATCAACTGAATCCATCATGAAGAGGCTAGTGGCAGAAAAAATCATCATAATCCCCACTTATGAAAACTATCAAGATCCCTTGGTGAAACCGTTGTGGTACAATCAAAATCATCTTTGTGATTTCCACAAGATCAAGGGACACACAACTTCTAGTTGTATTAGGTTGAAAAACTTAATTCAATACCTCATTGATGATAAAATCATAAATGTGGAACAACCAGTGGGAAATCAAAATCTTAAGATCTACATGAATCTGATGCCCAATCATAAAAGGAACAATAACAATGATAAGAGGAAGGGTACCTTGAAAAGTATAAATCATGTATACGACCATGTTGTCGCATCCCTAGATGAGTATTGCATTGTTATCACCATTAAAGGAGCCCAAGCTGATTGTGGAGTCACCACAACAGGTAGAAAAATTACCATTGTAGGGTCATCTCAACCTCCTAGAGCACCCACTTCCAACTTGAGATCCATTCCTAGTGGTTATAATGTCTTTGATCAGTTGAAAAGAACCCCAACTTAGATCTCCATCATAGAGTACTTATTGAAGATATCATCATCCCATAGAAATATCCTTGAAGAAGCATTGGCCTCATCCACCATCTCTGTGGATCTTGATGCTAAGAAATTCCAAGATATGGTCAGAAACATCATTACCCCAAATCTTCTTACATTATTTGATCAATAATTTCCCACCCAACCATCTCACAATCGCACACTCCATTTGGAGGTCCTAGTGCATAAGACCAAGGTCAATAGAGTCTTGGTGGATGGAGTTGCAGGTTTAAACATCTATTCCCTCAAGCTCATAAAGAATCTAGGAATCTCAGAGGATTCCATTGAAAAAGGAAAAGGCATCACAATTAGGGCTTACGATGATCAAGAAAGAGTGTCCCACAGAACTATCCAACTCCTTATTCAAGTAGGGCCAACAATTATGGAAACCACCTGTCAGGTCCTTGATCTCAATTTTCCTTACAACATTCTCCTGGGACGTCCATGGATCCATGGGATTCAAGTAGTAGCATCAACCTTCCATCAATGTGTCAAGTTCACATACCAAGGCCAAGAGGTCACTATCCATGGGGATCCCAAACCATTTTCTTACTACAAAATCCTAGAAGCAAAATATTACAAAATCTCCCAAGTGCCTAAGAATGATGAAGGCCCCTCAACTCCATACATTGATCCAACTACTCTCACCTCCACTTCTGTAGTAGAGACACTTGCCATCCTTGCCATCTCTGATATTAAGGTCATTATCTAGGACAATGGGTGTAGACACTATACAATTCCAAAAAATGATTTTGTGGTAGGAGAGTTACCACAATCTGCTAGGTCATGAGGATGACCACAATAAAATGTTGCTTCCTCATCCCAAACCTTCACAACAGGCTCCTCTAGCTTCAGAAGTTGGGGAGATCTCGGCTAGGAAGTAATAGAAGAGGATCCATCCCATGTCCTATACCAAGACAACAGACTGGAAATTGATCTACCTATGGATGATAGCAGTTAAGGTTTACAAATGATGCTCGCCATGGGCTATGGCAAAAATAGAAAGCTTGGAAAAAATGACAACAAACTTCTAGTACCCATCATTCCTAAGACATGAATGAAAAATCTTGGCCTTAGATGTACTCCTTTGAGTATAACCATACATGGCAAAAATCCCCTAGTTAAGAAGTCACAAATCCTTAGAAAATGACATCCACCCTTCAATTGCTTGTACCCATTGGCCCGCCTTTAGAAAACTTCACCTTTGACATAACCGAGGTGTCTAGTAGTAGTGATGATGAGGAAGATGCCATAACTGATTTACCTATGCTTTTTGAGAATTCCTCTCTCCTCATGATTAGTACAGTGCCATTTGAGTAAACCAGTCAAACCCATGAAATCAACCTAGTTTACCCCCAGCTCATCAATTATAGCCAACAAGGACTACCAATTTTGGAAACTTTCAAAAATGATGAAGTGCTCTTGGAATTCATGGGACTATAGAACATGGTACCATATGGAGATCACAAGGTTGGGTTTGATATCATTTTGGACACACAAGCTTACTATGGGGAGACAATTGAGTCCTTTAGTCGCAAAAGCGAAAACTAGAGAATAACCTCAAGGTCTTTGAGTAAAAACCACACTGTGGCACTCTCTGACCCTAAAATAGTAAAAAAAAAGGACCTATCCAAACTTGAAAACCTCTCTAAGGTACCCAAGGATGAAGGATTCAATCTCCCTCTCAGTGCTCTACATTAGGAAAATTCAACGGTTCTAGTTGAGAAGTGCAACCTAGTCAACTTAGGGACAAAGGAAACTCTGCATATCACATTTTATGTCGAATCATTAATGTTTGAAGAACATGAACTCCTAGCTACTTTCTTAAGGGAGAGAAAGGTCAACTTTGCATGGAGCTATGTTGATATGCTCGGGCTTGATCTGGAGATTGTGGTCCACCATCTAGTAGTTTACCCCAAAGCAAAGCCTGTCAAAAAGAAACTTAGGAAAATGCATCCCTAGATAGCCTTGCTGCTTAAAATGGAATTGAAGAAGCTACTTGATGTAGGGTTCATACGACTAATTGACTATCCAGAGTGGGTATCAAATCTGGTACCTATTTCAAAGCCCAATGGGGGCATCCGTATATACACATATTTCAGAGACATGAACAAGGCATGTCCCAAAGATGACTTACCACTTCCCAACATTGATATTATTATAGATATGACCATGGGACATGAGATTCTTTCACTGATGGACATATTCTCTGGGTATAACCAAATCATTATAGCCAAAGAAGATCAACACAAAACAACTTTTACTTGTCCATGGGGGAAATATTACTAGAACATGATGTCATTTGGCCTAAAGAATGCTGAAGCAACATATCAAAGGGCCATGACCTTAATCTTTCATGACATGATCCATAATACTATGGAAGATTATGTTGATTTTGGAAAAATCCAAAAAGAGACAGGACCACATCGTAGCATTGAGTGCCATCTTTGACAGGCTTGAGGAATACAAGGTCCGCCTTAATCCAAAGAAGTGTGTCTTTGGTGTACAATCAAGAAAGCTATTGGGATATATTGTGTCTATGAGAGGAATTGAAATGTATCTCGCTAACGTAAAGGAAATATTTGAGATGGAGGCACCTAAGACATTGAAATAGTTAAGAGGATTACAAGGCAGGCTCCAGTCCATCCGTTGGTTCATAACTCAACTAGCAGATAATTCAATCCCATATTCTCACCTACTCCACAAGGGGTTAGCGTACAAGTGGGATGACAAGTGTGATCAAGCATTTAACAAAGTCAAAGAGTATTTTATCACACCTCTAGTGCTTATGCCACCAAACCCAAGAAAGTCTCTAATCCTCTACATATCAACAATGACAACAACTCTTGGTGCTCTCCTAGATCAACACGATAAAAGAAAATAGACAGGGCTATCTACTACACCAATATAACCATGGCAGGGCATGAGTTAAATTATTCCTTCATCAAAAAATCTTTTCTAGCAGTGGTGTTTGCCTCACAGAAGTTCAAACACTACATGTTAACACACAAAAGAAAACTCATTTCCAAGATCGAACACTCAAATACCTACTTTCTAAAGCAATGCTCATAGGAAGGATGGACAAGTGGGTGATGATCGTATCATAAAACGACATTGAGTACATGGAACGCAAGGCCATCAAAGGACAAGCTATTGCAAACCAACTAGTAGAAGCGCCAATATACTCAAAAAATCCACTAATTTCAGAGTTCCTTGATGAATCCATCTTCAACTTGTGCATAGAAGACCACTGGAAGTTGTAATTTGATGGATCCTACACACATAATGGATTGGGAGATGGGGTCTTTTTCATCACCCCATAGGGAGACTGCATACCAAGATCCTAGAAGTTGGCATTTCCTTGCAAGAACAATATTGCAAAATATGAGGCTCTAACCATAGGAATCAGAATAGCAGTGTAGTGGCATATCATGGCTCTCAAGGTTTATGGAGACTCACAACTAATAATCAATCAAGTGAATGATGAGTATCAAAATAAGGATGACAATCTCACTCCATACAAGAAATTGGTGGAAAGTCTGAAGGAATCCTTCATTAAGATCACATTCAAGTAGATACCTAGAGAAAACAACAGAGCAACAAACGCCATGGAGAAAATTGGATCCCTATTGGATATCCTTCATAATGTCCCAAAGCATGAATTCTTGGTAGAGCAACTTCTTGTGCCTGCATTTGAGGTACAAAAGTCAGAATTTGTGTGTGAAATCGTTGGTCTCAACGATCTATTGTACGATGACATATACACTTATTTGAGAATAGGAGTCATCCTAGCTGACATAACCTCAAACCTTAAGAAAACCTTTGTCAAGAAAGCATCCTGGTTTGTTTTCCTAGGAGAAACTCTTTATTGTAGGAGCATACAAGGAACCCTATTATGTTGCTTAAATGCTAAGGAGGCACTGAACACCTTAACCAAGGTACATAACAACAAATGTGGTTCACACTCAAGCGGTATGACCTTGGTCAAGAAACTATTGAGGATGAAGTATTATTGGCCTACTATGGAAAGAGAAGCACATGACTATGTCAGAAGCTATCTACAATGTCAGCAACATGGGGACCTCAGCAATGCACCAACTCAAGAACTTCATCCTATTGTCACACCATGGCCCTTTTCGTAGTGGGGGATCGATCTCATTGGAAAAATTACCCCCAACTCATCTAGTGGCCACAAGTTTATCATTACCACCACTTAGTACTTCACAAAGTGGGTGGATGCCATACCTATGACTTACATAACTGGAAAGTAGCTATCAAAGTTCATCCAGAACTATTTAATATGCCACTACAGTGTCCCACAAGCCATTATATGAGATAATGGGACACCATTCAAAAATCAAGATGTTTGTGACCTATGCTATAAATTTAAAATCCAACATCACTTTTCCACCCCGTACTATCCTCAAGGAAATGACCAAGTTGAGGCTACGAATAAGACCATTCTAAAAATCCTCAAGATGATGGTCAATGAAGCTAGTCGTGATTGGCATCTCTAATTAAATCCCGCCCTCTAGGCCTATCGAACCAAAATCCGCACACCCATAGGTGCCACCTCCTTTTCCTTGGACTACAGATCAAAAGCCATATTACCCATCGAGATCGAGCTCCCATCATTAAGAAGATCACTACAGAATCTCATCACAAATGAGGAATATTGGGTGTTAAGATTGAATGAGCTGGAACTACTAGATAATTGGAAAATGGAGGCATTAAACCACTTGTAGGTTTATTAGAACCGACTCAAGCAAAACTATAATAAGAAGACCAGGAGCAGGACCTTCCATGTCAAAAAACTTGTGCTAAAGGAGAACCAAAAGAACGTCCCAAATCCAAAAAACAAATGAAAATTTGAACCCAATTGGTTGGGACCATTCATCATCACAATGAGCTATAAGTTAGGGGCATATCAATTATCAACACCCGAAGGGGAACCTCTGCAGGCATGAACAACTCCCATCTCAAAAATATTTATGCCTAAATATTTCAAGGTATAGAACCAAAAAAAATAAATCAGAAAATGTCCTGAAAAAAGTGGTCACCTTGATGAAAACCTAGAAAATAGGTGTCTTGGTGACAACAAAAAAGTCAAAAAATAAAAAAATCCAAAAAAAATTAGAAAAAGGATAAAAAACAGTAAGTAGAAAAATCGTCCTCTAGTGAAAACCACTTTGGTGGCACTTTGGGAAAGTACCTTGGTGAAAACCTAGAAAGCAGGCACCTTGTGTAAATAAGCACTTTCCATCCACCAGGATCTTTGCGATTCATTTTGCATCATCCATCCATTACATTTTCATCATCCATCACACTTCCATATCTCCATCCATCACCCATCTATGTCTACATCATAGCTTGATGTTGTGTTCATATCATGATCCCTCATAGTACTACTCAACCCATTCTCAAGGTCAGTTTGTCTTTCCTATATTGAAGTAGTCTATTGCTTCACATTGGGGGAATTTTATCATCAGATCAGATTCATGTATATTCTTGAAGTCCCTAAATCAGAAAATCCAAAAACATCAGAAAATTGCAAAACCCCAAAACATTCAAAACATATCAAAATCCAAAAAAAGGTCAAAAATTAAAAAAAGTCAAAAAATAGGGTCATCTTGTCAAACTACATCATCTTTGAGCTTTGAACGTAGGTAGGGTTGATCTTTGATCATCCCCCAAGACACTTAGGTTAGTCCTTTAGGAGTCTATTATAATAAACTGGCAATCCAATCATTCATATCTCATCAATAATCGAGTCTATGTCAGTTGAACTATGTGGTCTTTGTGTGTATAATGTAGGCAAGGATAATCTGTTGATTATCCCTTGAGGCCCCTAGGATAGGTCTTTAGGTTAGTCTCTTGGTCAAAATCTTAGAAAACCCAAAAAAATTAGAAAATTTGAAAATCAAAACATTTGTGAAATCTTGAAAATACCAAAAACAGCCTCAAAACATTTTAAAAACATCAAAAACATCTAAATATTTGAAAAAATCCATCCGTCCCCATCTCTCTTTCACCCACAATAAACATTACTCATAATAAATCAATCATCATCCTCAACCTTTGGTGAAACAATTAGAAACAAGTCTAGCAGGTTAAAATTGAAAACTTAAGCATCAAAGTCTCAAGCCTAGGTTAGTAGGTAAACAAGTTGGTCAACTCTTTGTGTCAATAGCCTATCATCCAATGAATCCCAAATCAATCATCCGATAACATCATGTCCTAGGATGCATCCTTCCTACAATGAACATCAACATCATGCATCATCATAGTTTAGTCTGTGCTAGTGGTATTGAAGAACATTAGCTTGTTTGTTTACTTTATCTTTGTCTTTTGACTTATCTTTTTGTTCTCATTTGGATGATCTCTCAATGATGTCCCAAACGAAGGGATTTAGAGAGAAATAAATGTAGCAACGATCATGATCTTCTTATCTACTATGCTTGTTGGATATTCTTGTAATATAACTTGGCCATGCATGCTTTGTTTGGGTGTAGGGAAGGTGTTTTAGATATCTTGTTGACCACGTAGGAAGGATTTCCTTCCTATGTTTTGGTCTGGGATGTTTAGAATATCTAAACTTCATTTTGAAAAAAGTTCTATATGCCAGGTGTGAACAAGAGTACTCCTATATGATTGTCAAGTCAAATTCCATTAAACTAGGTGCAACGCCATCGTGGTTCTTTATACCTTGATGCATTGTGCCTGTGTGTGTTATAAAATATAATGTAATTGGCCCTTTTAAAATCCCAACTCCTTAGTAAGAAAATCATCATCATCATCTCATGACTTGTTGGAATATCTTGCTTTCTTCTATCTCATTTTTCCACACTAACATAGTACCATGACAGTTAATCGCAAATCATTGTTGCTAGTGCATCCATCCTACATCCATAAACCGTTAGCATATTGCATAATGCATATCATATCATATAGAAAGAATTTATCATATCACCTTTGTTACATTGGTAGCATTGTATAATAAAGATTGGTTATTCTAAGCATCTCATAAACCATACATATGCATTCATTATATAAGCATAAAAGCAACCATCCCATATGCATTATTAAACTCATATCACATACCTCATAAAACATTCATTACATAAATCATAAAGAGCATATCATCACATCATATACATAGACAATATTAACATCCATCACATCATATGCATACATATCATCCATTTGCATTTTCACAACATAGGAATCATATCATAAACATCATACATCATTCCATATCATATGTACCACTATGTCATCTCATTATCATAACATCATAAGTGCATCATCATATCATACATGAGAAAAAGTACTAAAAGGAAAAGATCACATCCCATACATCTCATCATAATCCATTAAGTGCATAATATAGATTTGTTAGTCTAAATATTTGCATATGATAACATTTTGCACACATCGTCATAAAAAGTGCATAAGAAAAGATACCGAAAAAGAAAAATACATCCAATAGATAACTGCATCACATCATCATAAAGTCATGTCGCATAGCATCATCATGACATAGGCATCATATAGAATCATCTCGACATACATAAGATACAATCATGAAATCACATAAAGAAGTAAAATCCATCCATAAATGCATGAAATAGAATAGGACACCATACATTGGATCAAAATCATCTCATCTCATATATATCATCAAATAATATACTATTATGGTACAAAATCTGGATCAACTGTGTATCAAATACATAAAGTACAAATGCCCACTGGGCGATAAAAAATGAGCCCATGGGGCACAAAAGAATCTTGTCTCTAATAAAAAAATGCTCTAACCCTGTTGACTACCCTTGGCCTCACTAGGTTGTCTCTCTCCTTGGTCCTCAGGGGCTTTGTAACTTGTTTGTTGTGAAGAATTGGGGACCTGGGATGCTCGAGGCATGACTCGATGATAATGAACCTTGTATTAGTCGACCTCTCTAACCGCCTCCTTGTATGCTCATAGTGACATTGAACTCTAGGAGGAAGAGGTAGACATGCTCTCAATCTACTGACAGTGGCCCATCTCCTGAGTAGCCCTAAAATTTGCAGCCTACCTCTACTGGACAACTTGATCTCTCTCCTATCATAGCTGGTCTCTCTCTGTCATCAAAGCAACAACCTATCCCTGTAGCCCAACCACCTGAGCCTATAACTATTGTATCTGGGAATCTCCTTGACCAGGCGGTGGTGGAGGTCCCTGCTCTCTCTGTGGTGACTATTCATCTGGTCTATCCTGATCCTGCCACCTTGGATCCTAATCCTACCTTTGTTGGTCTACCTATGGATCTGTCTTCTGATCTTGTGGATCCTAACCCTAATTTGGTTGATGAGGTGGCCCACCTTCTCCCTGGTCCTCGTCCCCATTTCCATCTCTGTCCCCTTGGCCTTCCTAGCCTTGGCCTCATCCTGCTCCTCTACCTCTGGCCTTGCATCATGTCGATGGTGTCCCTAGCACTGTAAATTTGAGAGGTGGCTAGAACCAATCTCTATAGGTCTGAGTGGTACCTACATCAACTTGACCCTAATTGTATGGCCATGGCCTAGCCACTAGCTACATGAAACTTTGTACTTCCTCAGCTATAGGTATGTAGCAGCCCCATGAGGTCTCCCTTGTAGTACGTGCAAATATCATCACATATTGGTCATTGGGTCTATCCTGGGGCTCCCCAAACTGTCTCTGCACGTGGCTCAGTGTGTATCTCTTTATCATCATATGCTCCCTACCCTGCATAAGTTTATCCTATAGAGTGAAAAAGAGTTGTTGCACATCATCGTCCCATGCAATCCATCCAAGATATGGCTGCCATGTGAAAGCTCACATGTCATCAAGGACATTCCTCTAATGAGGAATCCCATGTTGTCCAATGTTGGGCTAATAAATGTGCATGAAAATAAAAAAACAAGGTCAAGTCAAGTGGACTCATTGGTGGTCCAGTGTTGGGCAACCTTTGGTGTGTGCGTACTAGATTTGAAATATGTCGAGGAAGCTGGTGTTGCGCCATCTCTCGAAGGGGTCAAAGCTAAGAGGTGTAGAATCTCAAAGGGATGAATGTCCAAATGAATTGGAAATGGCCCCTCAAGGCCTATTTAAGCCTAAAAATTAGGGTTTTTTGACCCCATTCAACTGTTTAGTTAGGGTTTTGGTCCCTTAATCCTGTTTTTGCCCAACCAAGCACCATTTTGCATCATTTTTTCACATTTTATCACATTTTTTGGCATCCTGGAGCCTTTTTGGACCCGTCGGTCATGTTGTCCTCTTTTTTTCATGAGATCACCTAAAAATCCAAATTTTCATCCGATCTCTCGAGGGGGCAGTATATCGGCATGTTTTCTCTCGTCAGAGCAGCAGTGGGGCAATTTTGAAAATCAGATTTTTTTTGAATTTTGATTGAGATAGTTTATTCTTTGAACAATTGCAACAAGTTTTGCTTCAAAGAGGGGAGAAATGTAAACACATAAAATATACAAACGCACTTGATCTAGATTACTAACATCATTTCCTCCTAAATCATATTCTTAGCTAATCATCATTTATCTGATTAAGTCATTCTCTCTTATTAATTAAATATATCAACGTGTCGATGATGTTTTCTGCACACCAACAACTTAGACAAAATATGAAATCCTATCTCTCTTGAAAATTAAATCTCTATCAGTAAGCCTCAAGAGATAACCCCAAGGTCTCTAATGTCAAGTCTTGACAATGCATAACAACTTAGTGATAAATGTGAAAATGTTGGTAATCACAAAGGGACCTTACTACAAGCAAATACTGAATCTTGAACTTATCAGATCTAGCAATATGATGATACTTGAATCCTAAATCCAACTCAAATGTTAAGGAAATAACAAAATATTAGGGTTTCAGAGAGATATCTAAGATTAAAACTACTCCTAAGATTAACAATGCAAATGATGAAATACTTGAAATGGACCAATCCCTCAAAAACTAATTCTTGCTTAACCCAGATGTATCTACAATCTCACAGAAATAGTGCAATCTTCTAAGGTATTAAGATTTTCAGGTCATGAACATTCATCCAAGACAACCCAATTGAAATTGAAATGAATAAATCTCCACAATTGAACTAAGCACAATGAAAATAAAGGTCCAAGCTAACTTTGCAAAGCAACTAACAATCAGCTAGCTAGAAAATGTATGGACCAGGGATTGTTGCAAACATTTCAAGCATCAAACCATAAACACCATTGAATCAGATCTAACATATATCTAATAACCTTGAGCAATTTAAAAGATGGAACCATAGGAACCATGCAAGATAAGTAAACACAAAAGAGATCACCGGAAAATCACAATGTCTTCAATTGTATTGAATCACCAAATTTTAGCAACAATTCCAATGTTCTGTTACAACACTTGCTCAGAAATTGACTAACTTCTACGTCTGCTCTACTACCTAATTCACTCTAAGAACTATCTGTCTCTTCTATTCTATGATCTCTATTCTATATGTTACAAATGAGGCAAAATGCCCAATTTATAGGAATCCCCAAATCACGTCGACCAACCTAGGATTTACAATCATAAAATAGCCATAAAATAGGTCAGCACAACTAATGTATAAAATAATAAATGGACCTAAAACAGGTTGGCCCAAGGAGAATTCAAAATAAAATGAATTAGCAATAAATGCTCGAATTCAATTCAGGTCAGCCTAGGATCTCCAATATAATTCAAACCAATGCACAAGCTTCAATGCAACCCTAAATTAACTGCTTCCTTCCATTCTTATCCTGAGTGCACCTCACCAAGTCGACCAAGGGGAAAGTATCTTGAATTTCCTTATGAATTAAACTTCATCTCCTAAGCGCTCAATTGAACTAATTTCATCTCCAGAACTTCCTTGATGACCCAGTTAAATTCAGCCTACACTCAGCAAAAACCATCATTAATAATACTTGCTATAATATGAAGATTTAGCCCATCATCAATAACATATTCATCATTCAAAAAAATCCGAGCAAAAATCGAAATTAACCTAGAAACATCGTTAAATCACCCTCTACACAATTTGGGATTTCAATCCAATCACAGATTCTAGGCCAGAAAGGAATTTCAAAAAAATCTGGGCTAGGTGGATTTTCCCAAAGAAGGCACAAAATCAATCATAGATCACCAAAAATGTAGAAAAGATGCAAATAACAGTGAAATTCATCAATTTAGAGCATGGAATAATAAGAATTTATCATTAAAATCATCCATTCATTCAATTTTCAAGTCTCACCAAGCTTCCTAAAAAATCCAAAAAAATCTGGTCGGACCAGAAATCCAAGAGAAGGGAAAAGTTCTAAATTTTCCACAGATTCCGGGAAAATGAAGGATAGGAGAACTGGGGAAATCCAACCAAACAGGAAAATCCCGGGGCTGACATAAAACTTGAATATCCACATCCTCTCACGATTTCGCTCAAATTGATTGAATGATCACAAATTTGAGGAGTTGGGCATGGAAATCATTTAACTTGAACCTCCTACAGATCTTCTTTGAATTCTAGGCTCATTCAAAAGCAAGTTAAGATGAGATGGGGACGCCTTAGGCATGGAGACCTAAATCTTGACCATGAATGCACAGATCAAGCCATGAAATGCCCAAACACATAGGAATTTGAACTCCAAGCAAGCAAGTCAATGAATCCAAATGACTAAATCACCAAATCCCAAATGTAAAAGCAATACACAACAAAAGATGAGAGAAAATGGTGCAAAATTCGATTGTACCAAGGTGCATCAAACCAGAGAAGTTTAGAAACTCGACGAGACAATGGACTTCTAGAAAAATCCAGCCCATGCGGAATTCTACGAGGACCCAAAATTCCTGAACCACTATGTTGAAACCAAAATTTAAAGAAATCTGGGAAAATCCGACTAGACCGAATTATCCCGAAATAGTGCAAAAACCCTGACTTGGCCTAAAACTTGAGATTTTTAGCATGCAACTTGAGTAAAACACTTAGGCAAGCAAGATGAACACTTTAAGCTCATGTCAAGGCAATGAAAAGGGCCAAAAAAAAAGGAGCAAAAGCAAAATAGGGTCCCTTCTTTCAACGGGGTGTGTGTACAAAAACTGCACAACAAATGGCGACTCTGTCGGGGAAATGCGCCAAATCATTCGATGATGAACAAGAATCATGAACTCATAATCTCTAGTTTTGATCCCACCATTAGAAAAAAAATCAAAATGTAAGATCAAAGAATTAGAACCAAAAGTAGACTGAACCTTCCATAAAGGGAGAATCCAAGTTTGTGCACATGAGTTCATTTCCCTCCTTGAGCTACTGCAGAAACCAAGTTCAGTCAGAATAGGCTACATAAAGATTCTAACTCCAAAAGCAACCTGGATAGAGCCTTGCTGCGAATTAGGCATCTATAGCCCCAACAAGGTTATTGTTGTGACTCTCTCAAACATAGCTCTATTGCTAGCCAGGCGTTCATAGCCCCGATAGAGATATTTAGACACCCTTGATAAGTTGAATTCATTCTTTTGATTTTCAATATTTTCTCTTTTTTTTCTTTTGATATTCTTTTCTTTTCATTTCATACATTTTTTTTTATTTCAACCTATGAACAATGAAGTTCACACTCAAGGCTGAGAACCATAGTGGCACTAAAGCAAAAATAAGATTTTTCACCTGATAAGAGCTCACAAGGATCCTAGCGCAACATCAGGATTCTTAAGATATATGAAAGATATAAGATTTAAGAATACTTCAAATTCAAATCAAACCAATGACCCATCCTCTTTAAATCAAACTTTTAGACTCTATGCCGATAATGAAGACCTCAACCATCCATTCAAGACACATGATTAAAATTCATCAAGGAAATACTCAGAATAGTCCTAGAAAAAGAATACTTTCCATGCAAGTGCAACACATCTAGAAGAAAACAAGAAGACCTTCGAAGCAAGAGCAGAGAAAAAACACCAAATTGAAAGAAAACCTATACTAACCAAAACAAAAAAAAAAGAAAAATAGAAAGGAAAACCTACTCTAACCAAAGAAAAGCAAAGAAAAATATAAATAGAAAGGAAACCTACTCTAACTATGTACAGGAAAAGAGCTGAAAAAAACTCAAGACTGGAAATAATGCTTCAAATACTACCCATTAATAGGTAATGGGATATCCTCCCTAGTGAGAGTTTTCAAACGAAAAGCATTATCTCCCAAGATTTCTGAAATCTGGTAGGGGCCAAGCCAAAGTTTGTCAAATTTACCATGCTCCCCCTTACGGTCATGGGCTTTATCCGAGTAGAGAACCAAGTCAGAAATCCAAAAGGCTTTTACCTTGTCTCTCTTATCAAACCACCTTTTGACTACACCCTGATGTTTGGAAAAGTTCTCTAAGGCTTCATCTCTTCTTTCTTCAAGGTGCAACAACTCTTATAGGTGGGCTTCATGCCTGATCTCTTCATCATAATACTCATTAATGAACTGTAAAGTATGAATCCTTAATTGAATTGGAAAATCAGGTTCCAGACCATATACAAGGTGATAAGGGGAGGTTCCTATAGAAGTCTCCTTTTTGGTTTGATCTTCCCACTGAGAAAATCTAAGTTGAGTATGCCAATCCTTGGGATTCTTTTCTAATAGCTTACAGATGATTGTCAAGAGGTTTTTATTGGAAGACTCATCCAACACATTACCTTATGGATAGTAATTAGATGCAAACTTTATTATAATCCCATGATCAAAGGCCCAATTGGAAAATTTCAATGATGCAAATGTAGGACCATCATCACAAATTAACGATAAAGGACATCCAAAGCGATTGATAATACCTGATTCAATGAAATCAATTACCACTTCAGAGGTACACTGTTTGCATGCAAGAGCTTCAGTCCATCGTGTAAAATAATCAGTAAAAGTGAGAATATACCTGTGCCCTGTAGAGGATGGTGGATTGATGGGACCTATGAAGTCCATTCCCCACTGCACAAAAGTTTTTACCTCAAAGACTGGTTGGAGTGGAAGAGCTGCATACTTTTCTTTGGTTGTTGCAGTCTGCAATATGTGGCAAGTTCTGACATGGCCATGTGTATCCTTGAACAATGTAGGCCAATAATAACCAACCCTCAAAATCTGATTTGTAGTGGCATGTGCAGATCCATGGCCAGTACCATATCTATTATGAAATTCATCCATGACACTTTCAGCTTCTTGTCTTCCTAAGCATCTTAGGTAGATACCCTCATGATTCTTCTTATATAGAAAAACTTCCTTTAGCATGAAGTTTTCACTCTTCAAGCGTAATCCCCTTCTTTGTACTATGTTAATATGGTCAGGACACCTTTGAGTCAGGAGATAATGAACAATATCATCATACCATTCTTCAGGGGAAACATCTTCTAGATTATAATGTTGAGCTGCAATATTAGGGCCTATTTCTGCCATTTTCCTAGCAAGTCCTTTCCCTCTTACCAGCTTCATGGGTTAGATCTCAATATCATACTCTTGTAACATAGTTACCCACTTATCCCTACATTCCCCTAGCTCATTCTACATCAACAACAACTTGACTACAGGATCAAGAACTATTGCAAACACTTTGTTTCTAAGAATATAATGTCTAAATTTCTTCACAACTTTGACCAAGGCATAGGCCTGCTTCTCCACACTTGTGTATCTCAATTCCATATCTTTCAATGGTGCACTCATAAATTCTATGGGATGTTCATTGCCTTGATCATATTTTTGAGTTAACATAGCGACACGAGTGATCAAAAGAAAAAAATATATATATAGAATGGTTTAGCATAATCTGGACTCACCAAAACAGGAGCTTTAGTAATAACCATTTTTATCTCTGCAAATGCTTCCTTTGCTTCTGCATTCCATTCAATTTTGGCTTCCTGCTTCAACATTGCATTCAATGGCTTGACTATTTCTGCGAATCCAGTGATGAACTTCCTTACAAAGTTGATCTCACCAAAGAATGATTTCATTTCTTTCTTGCTAGCAGGTGGCGGGATCTTGAGTATAGCTTCCACTTGTTCTGGATCAATGGAAATTCCTTTCTCTGAAATAATATGCCTGAGAAATTTTCCCTCTGTAACTCCAAAGATGCATTTCTTTGGATTAAGAGATATACCAAATTCCCTGCACTTTTGAAACACTTTACACAAATCTGCTATATGATCACCTCTCTTCTTGGAAAAGATTGTTTGATCATCCATATAAATGATTATGCATTTAACAATTATTTATTTAAAAGAAATGTCCATAGCCCTCTTAAATGTAGCTCCAACATTAATTAAACTGAAGGGAATTCTCCTGTAGTAAAAAGTGCCCCACTTTGTGGTGAAAGCAGTCTTATGCTTGTCTTCATACTACACCATGACCTGGTTGTACCCAAAGTAGCCATCCAAGAAAGACTTCATCTGAGAACCATTGACAATCTGAAGTGCTTCATCCAGTGAAGGTACTGGGTAATTATCCTTTTCTGATGCTCTATTGAGGTTCCTAAAATCCATACACAACTTGATTTCACCATTCTTCTTTCACAATGGAACCAAGTTTGCAACCCAAGTTGAATGTCTGACTAGAAATATGATTCTTACGGACAATAATTTCTGCAATTCCTTTTGTATTATAGGTTCTAGTAAGGCATTAATTGGCCTTTTCCTCTATCTGAAAGGTTTTTCTCCTCGATTGAGAGGGATAGTATGAGTTATGATTGATGTGTCATATGTCTTTAAGTCTTCATAACTCCAGGATATCACATTTGGATATCTATGTAATGCATCAATTATTCCTTTCCTTTCTTCTAGAGTGCATACTTTTCCAATGAAGACATTCTTGACATCCTCATGAGTTCCGATATTATACTTTTCACATTGTCCATTGATGGACTCCTTCCTAGCATCTTGTTCCTAATCTCTAACCTTATCCAGATCAAAAATCCTTTCTAATTGCACCATTCCTCTAGGAATTGTATTCGTCATAAAATTGATTACTCCTTTCAAATCCATCTCTGCTTCTTGGAGTTCAGTTTCATCTATAATTTGAGGAGCAAAAAAATCTGTATTTGTGATAAAATATAAGATATTCTTATCATCTTCAAATAACTGGAAGTTGGTGACATTGTCAAGTACTGAAGGCACTAGAGTTGACTATAAACTTCTTCAATCTAGAAAGGGACAAAGGTTGCAACGTACTGGCTGCTTGAGCAAGGGAGTTAGCTGTCTGATTTTTACTTCATGGTATCAACTGAATGTTGAAGGAATCAAATCCTTCAATAAGGTTCCATACTCTGTGTCTATAATTGGTCATTCTTCTATCATGACAAGAGAATTGCTCCTAACTTGCTTGACTACTAACTCAGAATCCCCAAAAACTTGTAGGAGCTTGACCTTTTTCTTTAGTGCCACTAACAAACCATGTACCAAAGCCTCATATTCTACTACATTATTTGTACAATGAAATTGAAGTCTATGAGCAACAAACAATGCCTTACCTTTTGGACTAATTAGCTCAAATCCTACCCCAACTCCTTGATTTGATTTGGATCCATCAAACCTCAAATTCGAACAACCAACAATTGCAAATTCCCTCAATGTATCTCTTGCATTGTTGCTTATGGATGGTTCTTCAGAAAGCATCACTTTCTTCTCCTTAGGGTCTTCTTGAATATTTTGGATATCAATTTTGATTGCTGGAGTAGGGTTGATACATCTTTGCACTTGTTCCATTGTAGTCTGGCATAATCAACAATCTAGTTCAGAATGGGAGGCATTATGAACCCTGCACCAATTTGGCAAGAGAAAATCTCCAAAATTCATTTCTCTACCCAACTAAATTTGATCCTCAATGCATTTCTGAATGAACTCTTGGAAACTGTCTAATAAACTGAGTTGATTATCTTCAAGATCATCTTCATTTTCAACTAGTTCCACCAAGACCTCAGTACTATTGAATTCCGTTGTAAGGTCAATAGGCCTTGTGTGGAACATAAGGAATTCCTCTACATCTGACTCCTCAAAAGGGACTGCAAGCACATAGTTACCCATGCTTACTTCATATATCAGAATTCATTGGAGTTATTTTGATATTTTTTGATCATATACTTCATCCTAGGTTCTCTTTCAATTCTAATTTGGTTTGGCACTCCCTTCTAGGGAAGCCACATATGAGAGTTATCGGTTGATACATATCCATTCAAGGACCTGGTAAAGTCTCTTCCTAGAATCAAACCGTAAGCATCAGGTATATCAGCCACTTATATATTAATGACCTGTTGAATCCTAGGATCAAAATCAACCTGCATATGAATCATATTTAATTCCCCTATAACCTTAACTTCAATTCTATCCAATTGTGTAACTTTCTTTTGGGAATCAACAGGAGTGATACCCAGAGCTCTACAGACACCAAAGGGCATTACATTGGTAGAGGCACCTAAATCTAACAAGCAATTGTGCAAGTGCTTACCAAATATATGGACCGAGATTAGGAATGGAGGAGTCTCTGTTTTTCCTTGAAATAGAGTTAAGGGAGTATCCACTTGAGCAACTTGAGTTTTTTCCTTATCTTTTCCCTTATCTCTAGGAGGCACATGAACTTGATTATGAGTCTAATTTTTCCTTCCTACTATTTGAGAGCTAGATACTTTATTGATACTTTCACTAACTGATCTATCTTGTGATATGGAATTTTCATTGCAAGCTCCTAGAACTACATTCCTAATGGTTGGAACCCTCAATAACTCAAATTCAAATAGACTTACCTTTAGCTTCTTGAGTTCTTCTGCAACATATATGGCTAGATTTTCTTCACTCAGATCAGCAAGAGTCTCCTTTGGATAGTCCACCACTCTTTCCTTGCTTGCATCAACACCTCTCCCTTTTGATAGATCCATCTATGCTTGATCTTTAGAGAAATATTGCCTTGACACCAAAGGATATGGTAGATTATTGTTGGCATTAGGATCTAGAGGTGTTGTGAATTTGTTTGGTGGAATGGAGATGGTGAAGGGGCCTCCAGCTTTTTGATGTCTATGTGGCATGTCTCTCAAATCATACTTCTTCATAGGCCATTGGAATGTTTGTACTTCATCAACATAAGCTTCTTCTTCATCCCTGGGGCCATTGTCATTCGCTGGATTCTCCACAAACAACTGTGAAATCGCATCTCCATTGCATACCTGATTTTCCTCTTCCTTGAGCTGGTCTAATTCTTCTTTAGGCACATTGCATTTTCTCTTTGGAAAAGGAGCATGATTTTTACCAACACTGGCGAATCATAGGGAGTAGATGGCACCATTTCCTGACTACCTGCATTATTCTCTACTTCATACTGGACAATTGAAGTTGTTGTCTAGAACTCTTGACAATCTAACTCAGAATGTTGACTTGTTTTATGGAGCATACACCATCATGATAAAGTAGCCTCAACTAAATATACACCACTTGGAGGTTTCTCTTGGCTGACTAGCTGATTAACTGGCTGATCCAATGGGGTAGGGGCTCCTCCATTGTTAGGCCTCGTATTCCAATTCTCATTCTGTTGGGGTGGTTGTATCTTGTTGAACCCTTATCCACCACCTTGACCTCTATCAAAGTTCTGGCTTGAGGATTGTCCTTTATCATAATTATTTCCTTTGCCATTGTTATATCCCCTGTCATTATTGTATCCTCTATCATGGTTATATCCTTTTTTAGGACATTTCCCTCTATCAAAGTGTTGTCCTTGTTGATTTTCTCAACATTCTTTTCCCTGATTGGACTGCATATTTCTTTGAGTAGCTTGTAACTGACTATTTTGGTTCCTCAAGTAAGTTACCTCCATGTTCAACTTCTTCACTTGTTCGGTCAAGTCATCCAGTCTCTCCTGGTTAGGAATTCTATAAGGAGGTTGGTTCACATTATTTTGGGGATATCCTACTGTAGTGCTGGTATTTAATGACTGGTTCAAGACTTCAAAATTCTGCAGATATGGGGGATAGCTAGCATGATATTGTTGATGCAGAGGTTGATTCACACTTTACGAGGGATAGATGACTATAGGTGGCACTTGAATCATTGGAGGTCCTGGGTGAGGAACAAGAGGCAAATGAGGAACCAGATTCATGATGGGAGTATGATTGGTGAGAGCCTGATTGAGAGATGGGACTTGTCCAGGGTGAGCAATGTGTCCTAATGATGGTAAAGGTCTAGAAAAATATTTCCTTAAAGCAATGCTAACCTTCACAAAGTCTGCATATGCATCAAGTAGGGTATTAGGAGGATTGTTTCTCCATTTCATAAAGGTAGCTGCTAGACTATCAAGTCCCTCATAATAGACTTCTAAAGCAGTAGCATCATCAATAGCATAGGGGGCTTGTAGTTGGGTATAGGAACAATGAAACCTATTATTAAAGAACCCTATAGGCTCATGGACTTATATTTTAACATTATTGAACTAAAGATAGAGCTCATTAGGACTAACGAGAATCCTAAACTTCTATAGGAATGCAGTCTCTAGTTCAGTCCAATGCTGAATAGATCTAGTAGGAAAATGATTATACCAATAGAATGCATCTTCTCTTAAGGTATAGGGAAAGAGCCTACATGCTACATCCCCATGATTGATTCCCCTATCCTTAAGGATAGTCTGAAAGATCCTAATATGTTCCTCAGTAGTTCTATTGGGGTCATTGACATGGAACTTTGAACAGAAGTGCTCGAGGTTCTTGGGCATGACATTGTAATTAGCGAAACTCAATGGAGATGGGTTATTCACAAGGAAATCCATTGATGGAGGTGGGGGTGGCAATGGCTGATTTACGACTGATGAACTTGATGAAGACAAAGATGATGGAGATGGTTGGGTGGATGATGATTCTCCCCTTTTGTTGGTCCTTCTTGACCTAGTAGGGACTGGAAATACTTGAAATTCCTCCTCTCCTGGAGTAGATCTGGTCCTTCTTTTGAACTTTTAGGAGGGATAGCGTACAAAAATTGATCCAGCCTAGCTTATTCAGGCCCTCCTTCTAGCGCCAATCTGTTGATGATATTTTCTACACAATAACAACTCAGATAGGATATGAACTCCTATCTCTCTTGAAAATTAAATCTCTATTAGCAAGCCTCAAGAGATAACCCCAAGGTCTCTAATGTCAGGTCTTGACAATGCATAAACAACTCAATGATAAATGTAAAAATGTTGGTAATCACAAAGGGACCTTACTACAAACAAATAATGAATCTTGAACTTATCAGATCTAGCAATATGATGAAACTTCAATCCTAAATCTAACTCAAATGATAAGAAAATAACAAAATATTAGGGTTTCAGAGAGATATTTAAGATTAAAACTACTCCTAAGATTAACAATTCAAATGATGAAATACTTGAAATGAATCAATCCCTCATAAACTAATTCTTGCTTAACCCAGATGAATCTGCAACCTCACACAAATAGTGCAATCTTCTAAGGTATTAAGATTTTTAGATCATGAACATTCATCCAAGACAACCCAATTGCAATTGAAATGAATAAATCTCCACAATTGAACTAAGCACAATGAAAATAAAGGTCCAAGATAACTTTGTAAAGAAACAACCAATCAGCCAACTGCAAAATGTATAGACTAGGGATTGCTGCAAACACTTCAAGCATCAAACCATAAACACCATTGAATCAGTTCTGACATATATCTAATAACCTTGAGAAATTTAAAAGATAGAACCATAGGAACCATGCAAGATAAGTCAACACAAAAGAGATCACCAGAAAATCACAATGTCTTCAATTGTATTGAATCACCAAATTTCAGCAACAATTCCAATGTTCTATTACAACACTAGCTCAGAAATTGACTAACTTCTACCTCTGCTCTACTGCCTAATTCTCTCTAAGAACTATCTGTCTTTTCTATTATATGCTCTCTATTCTATATGTTACAAATGAGGCGAAATTCCCAATTTATAGGAATCCACAAAGCATGTCAACCAAGCTGGGATTTACAATCATAAAATAGCCATAAAACAGGTTGGCCCAACTAATGTTTACAATAATAAATGGCCCTAAAACAGGTCAGCCCAAGGAGAATTTAAAATAAAGTGAATTAGCAATAAATGCTTGAATTCAATCCAGGTCAGCCTGGGATCTCCAATATAATTTGAACCAAAGCATAAGCTTCAATGCAACCCTAAATTAATTGCTTCCTTCCATTCTTATCCTGAGTGCACCTCACCAAGTCGGCCAAGTGGAAAGTATCTTGAATTTCCTTATGAATTAAACTCCATCTCCTCAACGCTCAATTGAACTAATTTCATCTCCAAAACTTCCTTGACGACCCAGTTAAATTTAGCCTACATTAGGAAAAAACCATCATTAATAATATCCACTATAACATGAAGACTTAGGCCATCATCAATAACATATTCATCATTCAAAAAAATCTGAGAAAAGATCGAAATTAACCTAGAAACATCGTTAAATCACCATCTACACAGTTCAAGATTTCAAGCCAATCACGGATTCCAGGCCAGAAAGGAATTTCAAAAAAATCCGGGCTAGGCGGATTTTCCCGAAGAAGGCACAAAATCAATTATAGATCACCAAAAGCAAAAAAGATGCAAATAACAGTGCAATTCATCAATTTAGAGCATGGAATAATAAGAATTTATCATTAAAATCATCCATTCATTCAATTTTCAAGTCTCACCAAGATTCCCATAAAATCTAGAAAAATCTGGCCAGATCGAAAATTCGTGAGAAGGGCAAAGTTATGGATTTTCCACAGATTCCATGAAAACGAAGAGGGATAGGAGAATCAGGGAAATCCAACTAGACAGGAAAATCCTAGGGTTGACAGAAAACCCGAATATCGACATCCTCTCACGATTTCACTCAAATTGATCAAATGATCACAAATTTGAGGAGTTGGGCATAGAAATCATTTAACTTGAACCTCCTACAGATCTTCTTTGAATTCTAGGCTTATTTGAAAGCAAGTTAAGATGCGATGGGGACGCCCTAAGCATGAAACCCTAAATCTCGACCATGAATGCACAAAGAAAGCCACGAAACTCCCAAACACATAGTAATTTAAACTCCAAGCAAGCAAGTCAATGAATCCAAATTCCCAAATCACCAAATCCCAAATATAAAAGGAATACACAACGAAAGATGAGAGAAAATGGTGCAAAATTCAACCGTACTAAGGTGCATCAAACCAAAGAAGTTCAGAAACCCGATGAGACAATGGACTTCCGGAAAAATTTGGCCCATGTGGAATTATGCGAGGACCCAAAATTCCTAAGCCACTGCATTGAAACCGGAGTTTGAAAGAAATCTGAGAAAATTTGACCAGACTAGATTATCCTGAAATAGTGAAAAAACTCAGACTTGGCCCAAAACTTGAGATTTTCAACATGCAACTTGGGTAAAACACTTAGGCAAGCAAGATGAACACTTTAAGCTCATGCCAAGGAAATGCAAAGAGCCAAAACAACAAGAGCGAAAGAAAAAGAGGGTCACTGCTTTCAACAGGGCATATGTGCAAAAACCACACAACACAACATTATTTAATTAACCATCTAGTCTCTATTTAATTAAATAATCCATTTTATTTGATTAAATCTCTAAAGTCATGTTATTAAATTAAATAAATTAAACCTTGTTTAATTTAATCTAACATCATCCTCTCTTATTGAATAAATCAAATCTTTATTTAATTAAATCTAAATCACATTCTTCTCAACTTTGATTTAAATCAACCCAAAAATCTAAATCAAATTGTCACATCATTTAATCCCTCATTAAATTAATTAAATCCTGATTAATTTAACCTTAATCATCCAATTCCTCTATATTTTTCCACTTGCACGTGAAAATACATTTAATTAATTTATTAAATCCCTATTTTCTCTCAACATGGCATATTTAGTGGAATATTCCTCCAAGTTTGAAAATCCCTCCAAGTGGATTTGTCCTTCCAACAAGACATTCATTCCCTCTTACATGTCCTTGTGCATTGAGCCAAGTGGCATTTAAGTCAGTCTTTTCTCCCTCCAACAAGTCATTTCACAAATTTGAAATTCCACCTAATAACATTTATTGTACACATTCATCAAAATGTTCTCAAGCTTCCTCCATTCAAATCTTGACAAGTGGCACTTGCCCATTGGATGTTGAATGATCCCACATTGCTCCATTTTTCTCATTCCTCCATCTTGTCTTTCTATAAATAAGAGGCTCATCCTTTGTTTTGATCATCCACAATTTGAGTAAACTTATGCTCAATTTCATCTTCAAGCATATCTATTTCCATCAAATTTTATCAAGGTATTAGCTTGGTTATGCGGGTTTTTCATCATGGAGCTCAATTGAATCTTCAAAAAAGTGGATCACTCTTCAACATTGCATCAAATGAGTTGGGAAAGGTCCAATTTTCACATCAAATTGACACCAGTTCCCCCATGGGATTGAGAGTTTACATCTTAAAATAGGATTTCATTGTTTTCTTGGTTCATTTTCTTCATTTTCTTTCCTATTTGAGCTTTGCAAATGAATTTCATGGGGAATCTTGATTCTCACTTGCATTTGATCTAATGATGTGTTTGTTTGTTGTGTTTGTGCAGGTATAGGATTGAGGTTCTATAGTTTGTTCTATCACCTTCTTTTGATCATCAAAACCTATTTTGTTTTTGACATGTGAAGCTCTCTAACTTCCTAAAATATGATCCAAGGTTTCAGTACTTTTACCAAACTTCATTTGCAGTTGTTGGTTCACTTTCTCAACCTCTTTTCTTACTATCACATTTTTTGCTTTTAGTTTTTCATATTCTTTCTCTTGATATAAGATTTTATGTCACAACTTATTCAACTCTTTTTTCTTCTTCAATCTATATCTTTAGATCAGCAATCATCTTTTCTTCTTTCATTAATCACTTAGATACCTTTTCTTTCACTCTCACTTCTTCTATACTTTTATTCTTCAATCTTGTGATTTCTTTTTCATCACACATTCATTCTTTCATAAGATCTACCTGTTTTATATTGTTTCTGGAACCCATTTATGTATCTCCTTTAGCATTCTCAAAAGCTATGCATAAAACCTTTTATTTTTCTACATCTTTATATTCTTCTTTAGTGGAGTAATCTTCTTCATCATTATTGGGGTCCTGCAAGAGGTGAGTCCACTTTTTGGCCAAAAAGTGGAAGTGTTTTCCTTGATTTTCAGAATTTGACACATTTGACCTTAAAATTTGAAGCACTTAGAGATGAAATCTTCAAAAAAGTCACTAATCATAAAATGTAGTATTCAGAGTCTAGTTTGTAAATATGTAAGTTATTTCAATACCCAAATGTTACAAATTGAGTTTCAATGGGTGTTTCTAAAAACCATTTTTTAAAACTCACTTTTTTTTTACCATACCATGCATGTGTACAACATCCATATTTTAACCTAAATTATCATATTTTTCTAAATCCTTTTGGGAAAATATTTTTGACTCACTGAAGCACATTTTTGATATTTTCTTGTAAATTTTTATTGAATATTGTTTTTTTTATTAAATTTTTACTAGCCATATTTGTCATTTTGAAAAATTGTTGTGTACGACACACATAAGATGACCTAAACTTATAATTTTTTTTTAAAAAAAAAATTGAAAAGAATTATCTAAAATACGTTCTCATGCAATTTGTTTGTCAAAATGTTATGTTGATCAAAAGTTATTAAAATAGTAAAAAACCCTAATCTTTAAATTTTATGGACTTGTTTCATAGAAAATAAATTGAAAAAATAGAAAAAATAATCCAATTGCAAAAAAATTACATATTTGGAATCTGCACTGTCTCATCTAAAATGGGTTTTAATTTTGTCATAAAATATGCAAAAAAAAGTCGTTAGCCATATGTCCAAACTCGGTATTTTTCTCTGACATTGTTAAGACCTTCAACTTGGAAGTCAAACTAGGTTGAAGGCCTAGGTTCAAATTCCCAATGCTTTTCCCAAACCAAAACACAAACCAAACACCCGACCACAAAGCAAATCCAGTTTCAAATTTTTTGAAATGGGATCCTGATTTACAAAACAAGATCCTGTTTTATAAATCGGGATCCCATTGCCCAATATTAAATGTGGTGACCATTGATAGGTAAACGGGATCTTGGTTTATAAATGGGATCCCGTTCCTTTGTTTGTTTTAAAATAAATAAATACCATTACAAAATGAGATCCCATTTTTTACTGATCGGGATCTTGTTCCATGTCCATCGAATTGGGACTCTTTAACAAATGGGATCCCAATTTTTAAAAAGTGGTACCCCATTTGGCATTTAGGCTCAGGATCCTGAAGCTAAACGAGATCCCAATTTTTAAAAATCGGGATCTTGTTTATAAAAATTGGGATCCCGGTTTTGCAATGCTGATTTCATTTTCTTGGCTGAGGAAAAAACTTCCATGTTTCGTGGACTCAACTTTGTGCACTTACCCATTGTAGAAGCTTTTATATTTCCTTTGACATTTAAATGTTTTATGAAATACTTCTTTGCATTCTTTTGCTCAACATTGTTAATATTAAATTATGGGGATACTTAGACATAAAATTCCCTACTTCTCCACAATTGAAACACTAGAAAGGTAATTTGCATTTGTACTTACTAGAACCTCTTTGTAGCTTCTTGAAAAAAAATCATCTATATTTGATCCTAAATTATAATCTTGATCAACCTACTTCATAAACACTCTAAAAGTAGCCTCTTTTCTTATAGAATCTTCACTTTCAAATCTCATGTCAAATGTAGTCAAAGTTTCGTGTAGTTCAATAAATTTTAAAGTATTTAGATCCTTAGCTTCCTCAATAGCAGAGATTTTTGGATCACACCTTCTAGAGAGAGATCTAAGTACCTTCTTCACAATAATCTTCTATTCCAAACTCTCACTAAGACCTCGTATATGGTTGACAACTCCATCAACTCAAAGCATGAATATAACAATGTTCTCATCTTCTCTCATCTTTAGATCTTCAAATTGAGCTCTATAAATTTGCTGCTTTTCCTCTGACTTTTTCATCACCTTCATATATTTTCTCTAGTTTATCCCATATGTCTTTTGTTTTTTTACACTACATCACTTCATAAATTTAGAATTAGTCAATCCACATAAAATAGCATTCCTCGCCTTAGCATGGAGTTCACAAACCCTCTTTCTGGCCTGATCCCTAGGAGGGGTTTTAGGAGGCTCATAACCTTCTACAACTAACATCCATATGTCCATTTCTAAACCCATGAAATAGGAAACTATCCTAACCTTCCAAAATGAAAAATTGGATCCATCAAAGATTAGTTTTTTTTTTCCATAAAAGATTTCATGTGTCATCCTAGGCCTACCTTAAGTTGTTAGGATTCTTCAAAAGAACTCGAATCTAATACTAATTTAAGGGCACACAATCTATTGAGAGGGGGGTGAATTAGTGGATCAAATCTATTTAAAACTCTTAACTCAAATGTACATAGCAGAAACAACACTTAAATCAAAGCAGAAAACTAATGATCAAGGAACAACATAAACACACACATCTACACAAGTGAACACCAGATATATATGGAAACAGAGGATGGGAAAAACCATGGTGATAAAAATTTCTTGGATATACTACCCAAAGACAACCTCACAATGCAAAAATATACAAGTGAATTTTACACATTGAAACCTAGAATAAACACAACAATCCCCTATTGTGTTTGTAGGAAATAGCCTACTGGAGACACCAATCCCCAAATGAAATAGTACAAAAAGTATAGCACTAGTCCTACCAAAATACAATGATAAAGCTTGTGGATCTTCAAAGCACCTCAACACATGCCAAAGTTATAGCTAACACTCTTCCTCTGTAATAATCCATTCTAATTATTACTTAATTATATTATTGCAAATGACATAATGAATATTTAATTTTAAAACTACATAAATAAGAAGCTATTTTAATTCATAGCAACACATGTCTAATTAAAATAAGATTCATAATAATGGGTAAGTGCACCAAGATGGTCGCACTTTTGTGGCCAAAAAAGAAAAAAACAAGCCATAACGCATTCGCGTTATAACGCGTTCGCGTTATTTCTTTTAAAAAAAAAAGGCGCGAATCCAATTTTAAAAAGGCGCGAATCCAGTTTTAGTGCAATAAATAACGCGTTCTCGTTATAACGCGAGCGCGTTATTTAATCCTAAACAAACATATCTCTACTGGTTAATAACGCGCTCGCGTTATGATAAATTTGGATTTTTTAAGCTTTAGATGGTACATTTATAGGGTAGAGGATTAAGGGTACTAGGGAGAGAGCTAGAGGGATTGAGTGAGAGAGAGGGAGATACTTCAGAGAGAGAGGAAGGGAGTGAGAGAGAGATAACCTCTCTCACCCTCTCCAACCCTCTCCTACCCTCTCCCATCCTCTCCCTCTCTCTCCCACCTTATCCTACACTTTGCAACCCTATCCAACCTTCCCAACTCTCTCCCACAATCTCCACCATATCCCACCCTCTCCTAACCTTTCTAACACCTTCTTCTACAATCTTCCACCCTCTCCCACTATCTCCCACTCTCTAACACTCTCTCCAATCCTCTCTCACCCTCTCCTACCCTCTCCAACCCTTTCCCACCCTCTCCCACTATCTCAAACCCTCTGCCACC